>OZ023161.1:4577852-4955352 GCA_963678695.2 Diplodus puntazzo
CATCCCACATTCAGGAACATTTTCACCTTTCCCAGAACTGAATTGTCTGTTGATGTCCTCTTTGTGGACAATGTCATGGGATTTGAGGTCAGTCTAATCAAATTAACTACATTTTTAAGAGATAAAAGTTTTAAATCAGTCAAATTTGACCAGAACACAACACGAGGGTAGTTTGTATACTTTCCATGTATAAAAAAAACACTCTGTTTCAGGCAGTGGTGTAGTGGAGGGAATACAACCTGTTTTTGCACACTGCAACAAGCCTGCTATTTTGACTACCACACTCACTCAACGTTGTAGAATTGCAACAAATATATAACAAGCTCTAAATGAAATTTTATGAATCTATTCTATAACAACTACATATGTACATGTTCTAGAAATTGTAATAACAACAAAAAAATATAAAAGACATCTTACTTACTTGAATTTGATGAATCCAGTCCAATGAAACAAAGCTGTCCGAAGGAAACCATGAGAGGTTGTGTGAGTTCATGGCCATGGGGCAGGACTTATAAACAAACTATCCAATGTACTATGTACTATCCAATAGAATTGTGAGACTGAAAAATAGGACCCAATGACTATGTAATCTTGGTAAAAAAAAACAAGATAAAATATAACAGATTGTTTTTTAGGATGGCTAAAGGTAACGTTGTAATATTACAACAAGGGGTCTTAGAGGGTTAGGGGTGAGTGTTTGAAGGTTACTGCCTCCATAGGCAGCAGCCTGGGTGCCTGGGTGCCCAGCCTGGCTGGGGCTCCACTGGCTGGGCTTAGGGGTGGTTGTGGGAGTGCTGGGCCTCCAGAGGCAGCAGCCTGGGTGCCCAGCCTGGCCTGGGCTCCCCTGGCTGGGCTGAGGGGTGGTTGTGGGAGCGCTGGGCCTCCAGAGGCAGCAGCCTGGGTTAGGGTTAGGGTAGTCCTATATGACTCACGACTGTACTCTGTTGTGAGGTTAAAGGTAGGTCTTTATTTTTGTTTGTCTTTTTTCTGAGTCTTTGTGTAAGTCTAAATTGTCTTCTGTTTTTATTGTACTGCTGTTGTTATGTGCGGTGTCCTCGAGTACTTTGAAAGGCGCTTTTAAATAAAATGCATTATTATTATAAGTTAAATTGTGGCATGTATCAGTTTTGCCCAGCCTGGCCGGGGCTCCACTGACTGGGCTTAGGGGTGGTTGTGGGAGTGCTGGCCCTCCAGAGGCAGCAGCCTGAGTGCCCAGCCTGGCCGAGGCTCCCCTGGCTGGGCTGAGGGGTAGTTGTGGGAGTGCTGGTCCTCCAGAGGCAGCAGCCTGGGTAGGGCTGGGCGATAAAATAATAACGATATCTATCTCGATAGACACGTGATCAATATCAATAGAAAATACGATAGAACGTTCGATAATTTCACTGAACTCCGTTAGAAACAGGTGATCTGCGAGCGGCGAAATACAGTGCGAGGCCCAGTTGCTGGACGAGAGGTTTATGCACGCAACTCTGTTTACTTTCGATCAAAACGAAACTTAACTTCAGACACAGACACAGACCCGAGAACCTCCAAATCCCTATGCATTAGCACTACTGGGCCGTTGCGCTAATGCGTAGGGATACGGAGATTCTACGGTTGAGAAAATGTAGTGCCAAATGAAAGGGCGGTCTGACGGCGATGTAAAGCGGTGTGAATTTTCCATATACAACGTACACTTGCAATAATATAGATTTTTTTTAGGTGGGCGTCGTTTTAGGTGGTTAAAATTCGCTTTTCATCTGGACTCAGTTCATTGCAGTACAAAGCTTAGTATCTGGCTGGAGCGGCTCTCTACTCTTCCAAACTCAGGCTGCGCTGATAGGTGATTACGGTAGGGAACAGACCGACTATAGATATGTACTTTATATAACCCCACTTCAAAAAACCCATACTATCTCGTTAACATATTGTCAAGCAGCAATGTCAGCTTCTATACTATTTTGTCTCAAGTCTTAGATTCTGATTCTGAAATCTTGAAAATGATTTTCTTTTTTAAAAAATCTCACCTGTAGTCACCATTTAAAGGGTTATTTTTCTTTTTTTTCTTATTTCAAATGGGTAAAAAAAAAATCAATAATTATCGATATCGACTGACATGAAACACTTATATCGTGATACATTTTTTAGCCATATCGCCCAGCCCTAAGCCTGGGTGCCCAGCCTGGCCGGGGCTCCACTGGATGGGCTTAGGGTTAGTTTGCCTTGTCAACATATTAATTTGGGTTCAGGTATTGTAACAGTCGGAGTCATTGAATGTAGCGCCACTAGGTGGCGCCTCCTTTTGTGAAGTGGATAATGTAACCTGTACCTAGAAGAAGAGTTGTTGTACTTCCGCTCCACCATGCGTAGCAATGCCGCCAGCGGAGTGAAGACCACCCTTTTATTTTATTTTATATTGTGATGTATAGGTGTAGGACCCTCGGCCTATGTGTGTCAGAGCATGTATGCGTGTGATAACTAGTGCCGTAGCGACCTGGCTTTTTATGGTCTGTAAGTTACAGTGGAATAAAAGTATGTGCGGAAATCCCACATGTTTCCTGCCGTGTCGTTTGAGCTAACCGGAGCTCGCCGCCATTGCAGCAGACCATAACCTTCCCCTTCACCGACCACGTTACAGTATTCTGACTTTGTAGTTGTTGGTAATATTGCAAGTATTATTGTGGGTCGGATTGTTCTGTTTTTGTCAAAACCATAAAGGGTGTTGTTTTCCAGGTTTAGGAATAGGGTACGTGGTAAGGACTGGTTTTTAGGCGTCAAGTTGGTTCGGATTATGTTTCAGGTAGGTTGAGAAAAAACTCTGGCATCATGGTGGGGTTGAGGTTGGGATTAGGCATCAAGGTTAGGTTTAGGCATCCAAAGTAGAGGTGGGGGTTAGGTTTATTAGGCTAACAAGGTGACTCTCCCCGCAACTGTCCTTCTGGATGGCACGGTTAGGGATAGAGAGCTAGAGGCAAGGCACGGGCCAGCGAATGTCACACATAGCTCCCTGAGTAACTTGTTAGGTAAATTTGGGTGAAAAAGAAAGAAGGGATAGTTCTCAAAAAAGTTAAGTGGCAGAGTAGGGAGATGGGTCATGTCATGATCTGAATTACTTTTGGGTAGTGAAGTGTCCTAAAGTTGTCTTTCAGGCTGTGATGGAGCTATTTCAGATAGTTGACTGTGGTTAGGTTTAGGGTTAGTATAGGTTTCCAGGTTAGGTGTAGATATTCCGATTCAGTTCAGGCATCAGGTTAGGCATCAAAGGAAGAGGCATTGGTTAGGGTTAAATAACCAGGCGAGGCTCAGACATCCAGGTCAGGTTTGGGGATCTCACAGTTTAGTTGCAGACGTCAACGGCTAGGCTCAGGCATCCAAGGGGTTAGGGTTAGTGTTGAGTAACCAGGTTAGGTTTAGACAACCAAATTAGGTGTAGGCATCAATGCTTTGGTAGAGGTTGCGGTTAGGTTAAGCATCCAGGTTAGGCTCATATATTCAGAGTGGGTTTTGGCATCGTCCATATGGGGTGTGGATGTAGAGCTCAAGGGTTAGATGGATGTTGGGGTCAGGGTTAGGCGTGTGGGAGAGGTGGCTGGGCCAACTGGAGGCCTTTGTGTAATAAGGGTGTTTTTTCTTTCTCTTCACGTATTAATCACAAACCACCAAATTCTGTAATGCAGAGGGTGAGCAGTACTCAATAACCCCAACACAATATATTGCACAGAAAACATTTATTGTGGAAAAACCAGCTAGGAATAATAATTGGTTAAGGCAATTTCCTTTCTTTAGAATAGGGGAATCTTCTTTTAAAAGCAGAATTAAGAAGAATGTTAAAATTCAGCAGTCCGAGAGCTCACGACCATGCTCTGGTCTTTGTCCTCCTGCAGTGTTAGGAGTGTTAGGAGGTGGCCTCTTCCGCCACGCCGGTTAGCCACCATGAGCCGTCCTTCACTCTGTTAAGCCTGAAGATCTCGCTGCTGCTTGTGCTGCTCCCATCCTTCGTCCGACCTCCACCTCGGCTGCATCGCTCCCAGCGACACCCGTGGACCAGGGACACAGGGGATGGCCAGCAGTCTCTCCCACAAACGCAGGACTCACTTCCTCTGGCTTCAGGGCTTGTCTCAGCCTGTAGCTAGTAGCTTATTGGTTAGGGAATCACAGCTTTCACAATCACTTCGCGTCCAAAGGCCTCCATACACCATTGCTGGTGTCTCTGGTTGGCCCTCGAGGTCCTCTAACACCGATGAGCTGCTTCCCGGTGTGTCAGCGTCTGTTCGAAAAAGCACACCTGTATCCAGCACCTGGCCTTTTTATAAATCAGTCTGTGGGCCTGCTGTAACAGCCGATTGGCTGGTGCAGCTGTCAGTCAAAGGTTGCATTCACAGCCTAAAATCATAATCAGCCGTTTCTAAGGCATGCATGTTATCAACTCAAATCAAAAGAAAATACACTCAAATAATAACAATCATAACAGAAGAGATTCCAAAACACACAAAAATAGATTGATAAACAAACATGTATACACAAAACACGGCACATAATAGAAAATAAATATAACCAGCAGTAATGCATCAACATATGACACTAAGCATGACATTTGCCTGGGGGAAATTCTTTTTTGACTGTGACCACAGAAATGGTCAGACTTTGGAAATTTTGCGTGGTCATGGACGAAAGTTTTTTAGGGTTGTTTTGCAAATCATCTTCAGCATGACCGCAGGAACCCAGGCAGGGCAGGGGCCTCCAGATCTCGGACCTCCTGGGCCGCCTTGCACACAACGGCAGTGCAGGGTAACAGGGGCGAAAACATTTTGGAAATTGGCTCATTAAATCAGTTTACTTTAATTGCTCTACTGTTGCATGGATAACTGTGTCTGATCGGGCGGGACTATGTGTCCTTTAATTTTGGCAGCTCTCATTACCCGTCTAGTTCACATAGTTCAGAAATTTAATTATCACTATGCTGGTTCTTGGCACTGGTTCATTTTTTGGTGACTCTGCCTATTTGTACACTCTCTCAATCATCAGCAATCTGGGAAAGCTATCTGCACCAAGTACCTCTGGCAGCAACTTCTCAGCTCTTCAATGATTTGTTGAAAGAACGGTCTGTAAAACAATGAACACGTTACTTTAAAAAAGTAATTAATTATAGTTACTAGGTACTTCTCCCAAAAAGTAACTGAGCTAGTAACGGAATTACCCCACTATAAAAGTAACTAGCTACCAGGAAAAGTAACTATTGCGTTACTTTTAGTTATCCCCCTTTTGAGCCCAGCATTCATTTTAGCGTACTCGGCATCTATGTATTTAGAAAATGTCTTTCTTGCATGGCGGACTGGCACCTGCTCTCCCCGGTATTTCGCCAATGAGGGCTCTGAAGGAGCCTGAGTCAGCTGTTGATAATGGGAGCATGTTCTCAACAACATACCTGCCTATCATTGAATTCAGCTCAGTCTGTGTCACAAGTTTTTGTGAAGCTGGAGCAGAAAAATCCAGCTTTAGCTGCTTGGACGGCTCTGTGTCCTTCTTTGTTAGCAGAGCTCATGTTAGCCACACCTGGCCTGCTATCATCATCAACAGTCAACAACGGTGTTTTTGGCTACTAGTGTTGTAGAAGCATGTGTCACTGAGAGAAGCTTCATTAGATTAGAGTTGCTTACAACGGACGTGGAGATTAACGTGGTGTCTGTACTTCCACTTTGAAAACGTTAAGTTTCCCTCTGGACTCGCCTTGCTGCAGCTCACCTCTGCTAGTTTGTGTGTGAGAGGCTGCTGTGTGCGTATGTTGTTCGTGTGTAAACTGAACACTGCCTCTGATTGGCTTACGAACTCTCACTCTACCTTAGAGAGCCAATCATCATCACTTATGCGGTTGTCTCGCCCCTCCCTCCTCCCTCACCAAAGCTGCAGCTTCGGCTGAGAGCCGAGTTGTATGACAACAGCTTCAATGAATAGCCTCAGTTTGTAACGCGACACATTTAATTGTCAGTAACGGTAATGGCGTTGTAACAATGGAAATAGTAATTAGTTAGATTACCCGTTACTGAAAAAAAGTAACGCCGATAGTAACGCCGTTTATTCTAATGCCGTTATTCCCATCACTGGTCATAACTGAGGCCTTCCCATCCAATAATATTTGCAAAGTCTAGAAGAGCTGCACAAAATGATTTTATCCTCATTCAAGTTAGCCAGGTTCTAAACAGGAAGTTTGTTTGCACAGTTAGCAGAAGTCACTAGTGTACATTCTCTATGGGCCCGACAATGTGGAAGTTATCCTGAAGAAACCGTGCCGGAGAAGTCCGTGTTTTTGGTTTTATGCACCACTGTGCAGCTTTCATAGTAGTGAACAGGGTTCCACCTCAAGGGCTGTGTCCACTAGTTATAGGTCCATGGCTGAACTAGCATCTGTTGCTTTTTTTATTAGCATTGTTGTTAGCTTGCTGCGTAGAATCCAACAGCGTGTCTAATTTTGCAGGTTTTTGTGCCAGTTTTGTGCAGTCCAGCCAAGGTCTTGTTTTAACTGGAAAAAAGCTGTGGTTGCAGGGGTTAACGAATTTGTTTGGCTATTAAATTTTGGGCTGGACACCTTAGCTCAGCACCCCCCATAGCCGGAAGTGGATGTACCTTATTTCTAATTGATAACAACTTCCAAAATAATTCTGTAGTCAACTTTTAAAAAGAGAAATGCAACAAAAACCTAAACAATACTTAACATTTTTTTCAATTATTAAGTTGTGTACATTAAGTTATGTTTTTGTATTTTCCTCCTATGTGTTATTTTGTTTTGTGTTGAATGGTTCAAAGTTCTTGCAGTTTATTTTTATTTAGTTATTTTTTGTCAGGATTTTTTTCCCTCGTCTTTTTGTTCTATAACTTTGTGTATCTGTTCCTGGAGTTTGAATTGACAGTTGTCAACAAAGCTTTACTGACAAAAAAACATTATTTACAGCTTTTATAGTTAAGGCATGAGGACACTGGAAACCCACCTGCTATTTCTCTTCCAGGGGCTGGACAGTGTCTCATTACCCTGCCTTAAAAAGTGGGGGGCTTATAGTTTGCTCCTGTTGTGGTGCATTGATGATAGCATAGCACAGAATAAAGCACAGCTTTAAAATATAGAATAACATCTAACACATCTTTAGGCAAATTTAGAAAGTACAATGAAATAGAGATGTAGGGTACTATTGTTGTGCCTCGTCTTTTTATTCTTTTTGTTCAAACAGGAATTCATCTCAATGAGTCCTCAAAAGCTGAGTGCGGTAATGTTTTATTTGTCAAAAACTAAAACATGGGATCCCAGAGACAAAAGCCCATGAAAAAGAGACCCGACACAGAACACAGAATATTCTCCTTATATTCTCCAAGATGGGGGGTGGGCCCCAGGGTTTATACAATCCTTGCCCCTTCTTTTGTTGTATGTAGATAGATAGATAGATAGATAGATAGATAGATAGATAGATAGATAGATAGAATTACTTTTATGATCCCAGACTGGGAAATTATTTTGTTTTTTTTGTATTTATGTATCAAATTCTGCTGACTCAGGAATTTCCCTGCACAAGGCCAGACATGTGCCCACCCACACCAACATCCCTCTGAGCCCCCTCCACACAAGTGATATGCTTTAAACTCCTTTTGCAGGTGTTTGGCCTTAGTTGTAATCCCTCAGCTACTGTACTACAGCTGGGCGGCCTTGGACTTCTGTTGCACACCTCCCTACTCTCTGCCGTGAGCAGAGAGCAGACAGAGTGCTGCTGCTTGGTCTCTCCATCTCTCCTTTGACATACTTAACTGCCCTACTGTCTGCATTTCTCTTAAAAAAATAAAGGTGTTTAAAGGTAACACAAGTTTTGTATACAGCATTTGATTACATTATCCTTTTCTTGTATCTTTGGTTACTTTTTTACACTTGTAGATTCTACAATTAAATAAATCAACTGATGAGTACACATTCAATCAGCTGGTGCAGAATAATACATATTTCAACCATCCATTATAATTTCTTCACACTTGATTCTTCTTTTTAACAACACAGCAATTATTATTAACCCATAACTACCTATTATAGTTATATTATCCCACACTATACAGTTCACCAAGCATACTTTATTGACTCAAATCATCAGAAGGTCACAGAGGAATTATCGGAAAGCTACATCACTGGCTTCAAATTAAATACATGAAATGCTCTCATTACATTCTATTCAGTCACCTGTTCTCATTTATTTGACTTCCTTTTTTAAATGTATGCTATGTAGTTTTGGGGAAGAAATTTTAATCAGAAGAAAAGAATCTGTATTGACTGATTTTCGTATGTTTGTTGCATAAACAAACTAAATCAAAAAACTGACCTTAACTGAGCTTCGTGATGGTTCATTAGGGCCCGAGCAGGTCTCGACCTGCAAGGTCCCTATTGTTTTTCTCGTGATTATTAGGGGGCCAAGCCCAAGGGGCCGAGGGAACGCGTATGCAGGCATGTGCGTTTCCTAGGACCAGCGGTGCTAGGAACCCTATTGTAATTGTAAAGATTTTTTATTTTTATTTTTCTCCGGCTAAAAGTGGTGCTGCAGGCTAAACCGTGCAAGGGAGGGCGGTGCAATTTGGAGGGTTGGTCCAGACTCCTGCGAATATCTCAGACACAAAAAACTACATATATCCGCCTCCAGGGGGCGCTATAACCTAGGCAACACGTTTTTGTCTATAACTCCCAAACCGTATGTCGCACATTGAAAAACCTTGTATCCCCAGATTCCCTGAATGGAGCTGTATCACTTTGCAATTGGCCACGCCCACTTCTGGTCAGAAAGTTTTTTCGCAAAATCGCAAAAACTGAAAAACCTACTTTTTCAAACTCCTCCGTGGAATTTTGTCCGATCTGCGTGAAACTTGGCACGTACACTCTTCAGCTGGACCTGATCTAAAGTTATCAAAAGAATTTTGCTCAGTCAAAAAATGCGCAAATTATTAACGAACACATTTCTGTAGCTAGCTATAAAAATGTAAACTGTTTGATATCTCGGTCAAACTAAATGCTATTAACACCAAATTTGAGTTCGTTAGTTGCCATGACACTGGGAAGGGATGAGCCGAATTTGGCGAAGTTTGGCCACTAGGGGGCGCTAAAAATATGGGAAGTTTATAGCTCTTGAACGGCTACACTGATTTTTTTACCAAATTTGGTCTGTATGATGTAGGGCCAATCCTGAGGCCATATCTCGAAGGTGGTCATGACTGCTCATTGTGGGCGTGGCTTATTACAAGATAAACAACAAACGTTAATTTCAGCCAAACTTTTATGCTGAGAGCTTTGAAATGTATATGGTGCATAAATAATAGGACACAGTTCTTCCATTACAAAAATTGCACATGTACTCCAGTAGGTGGCGCTATAATGGATGCAATCGCGTTTTTGCCTGTAACTTCCACATTTTAAATAACACACTCGCAAACCTTATATCCATATGTTTCCTGAATAGAGCTGGGTTTTCTGACATAAGACACGCCCACTTCTGCTGCACATTTCGTTCGCTGAATCGCCACATATGCAAAACCTACTTTTTCGAACTCCTCCGTGGGATTTTGTCCGATCTGTGTGAAACTTGGCACGTACACTCTTCAGCTGGACCTGGTCTAAAGTTATCAAAATAATTTTGCTCAGTCAAAAAATGCGCAAATTATTAACAAACAAATTTCTGTAGCTAGCTATAAAAATGTAAACTGTTTGATATCTCGGTCAACACCAAATTTGAGTTCGTTGGTTGCCATGACACTAGGAAGGGATGAGCCGAATTTGGCAAATTTTGGCCACTAGGGGGCGCTAAAAATATGGGAAGTTTATATCTCTTAAACGGCTATACCGATTTTTACGAAATTTGGTCGTACGATGTAGGGCCAATCCTGAGGCCATATCTTGAAGGTGGTCATGACTAGTCAATGTGGGCGTGGCTTATAACAATAAATCCTAAACGGAACACATCCAGCGTTTTGTACTTCCAGTGCACTTCCCATTACAACGAAAACCACAGCTCAGACGTTGGCCTGTGTCCTCACTTCTGCCCCGAGCCCATCATCCGTTGGGGCCAACTTCCGTGGGCTCTGCGGTGCACGGGGTCCGAGTCGCGCGGGGGGTGCTTGGCCCCCGTTCATAACTGCTTGCAGTTCTAGTAATTTTTTTTCTTTTTCCCAAATGATTGCATTTTTCACCGCCTGAACATACCCCAAAACTCACCAAACTTGGAACATAAGTCACACTTGGCAAAATCGAGAAAAATGAAAAACCTACTTTTTCGAACTCCTCCTAGGTGATATGTCCGATTTGCACCAAACTTTGCATGTAGCATCTGTGGATGCTCCTGACAAAAAGCTATCAAAAGAATTTTGATAGTCCATAAAATGCGCAAAATATAAAACAACAGATTCCTGCATATTGTGTTGAAGACAGACAATCTTGCGTATCTTTATAAAATACTGTCTGATTATCACGTAAATGTTCATAATTGTGTTCCATGGAGTGATGAGGCTTTGTGTAAAATTTGGTGCAAATCGGCCAATAGGTGGCGCTCTGGTCGCAGCCTAATTAGTGTGAATGGAAAGTAAATGGGAAAATCTTGAAATCTTCTTCAAAACTCATCGACTTTCAACCTCTTCTTGTGCTTCATACTTTGAGCTAGAGACACCATTCCACCTTTTAAAGAGTCAGAAGACCTTGAACTATTGGGCATGTATTCAGCTTTTTACAATCTTGTATGGTTTTGAAATCATCACAGTTTTAGTTTTAAGGATTTTTAGGCCATCTTCTGATTTTCTGATGGAGCTACTGCTCCAGCATATGTGCAGCCACAGAAACTGTAAGAAAGCTCTTCAGGTAAAGGTGCAACACCACCATCTACTGGTGCAAAGACAACTAGCAGTGAACAAGTCAGGACAAGCTCATACTGAAATGCAGCAGACCAGTCAGTGAGCAGACCCTGTGAAGCTGCATGGAATTTCTGTGTGTTTCTCAAATGATGTGTGTGTTCTTGAGGAAATGTAAGCGGTTTCTGCTTGTAGTTATGGATAATTTGATCGCAATTGCAATTTGTGTTATTTTACATGGAAATATGTTGTGTGAGTTTAAGTTAGCTCAGTAGCCCATCATACCTGCTGGCCGTGGTGGTGCGGTCTATTTAAATCCTTCGCCGTAAAGCATCAAGTCCTCGTAACTTCAACATACAATTCCCCTTCTACTCCAAGTCTTTCAGGAATGTAGAGGGAGTCGCCCTGAATATATCTGTGCATCAAAACTGTGTCATAATCATAGCGCCACCCACTGGACACAGGAACTCAGACAAACATCATCCCATTGACATGACGTTTACTGCTTGTTTTCTCCCCAGCATGACATGCAAGTAACAGGTGAGCACGCAATCCGACGGCGTCGCAGCCTGACATACCTGCTGGCTGTGGTGGTGCCGTCCATTTAAATCCTTCGCCATGAAGCATGAAGTCCTCGTAACTTCACCATACAATGTCCTATCCGTGCCAAATATCTCAGGAATGTAGAGGGAGTGCACCCTGCATAAATCTGTGCATCAAAACTGTGTCATATCCATAGCACCACCCACTGGACACAGGAAGTCAGACAAACATCATCCCTTTGACATGACGTTTACTGCTTGTTTTCTCCCCAGCATGACATGCAAGTAACAGGTGAGCGCGCAATCCGACAGTGCCACAGCCCGACGTGCGCGGCGGGCGAGGGCCCATTCATCGCTGCTTGCAGCTTTAATTTCGTTATATTTAAAGATGTTCCGATTCCGATACCAGTATCGGAAATGCCTCCGATACTGCCGAAAATGCTGGCATCGGTATCGGCGAGTACTGGAGTCCAGGCACCGATCCAATACCAAGTAATTTATTAGAAATAGGAATCTATTTACCGGCTATGAGTGTTGGCATCCACCAGAGGGCACTCTGCAACAGGTCGAGTCCATGCCACCTGACTGACGTACAGGACGGCCAGATCTCTTCTTGTACGCATCATGGGTTGGAGGTCACAGGTCACGAGTCATCATACATGCGCAAACGCGCTAGTTATTCAAAGCGAGCTAAGTGTTGTGCATAAACGGGACGCTGGACGAGAAGTTTATGCACGCAACTCTGTTTACTTTCGATCAAAACGAAACTTAACAATTTCAGACAAAAACAGCTGCATACTGAACATGCAGCGATGCGTTACCAAATGAACACAGACTAATTCCACAGACATTTGGAGCTCCGACGTGTGCCCCATGTCACACTGGGTGATTTCTAAGTAATTTAAATGCCTTTTTTATTTTACAATATTGTGGCTGCACTTTAATTTAAAAAAAAAATTCTAGATTTAGTCAAGTAAGTTGCTGTTGCACTACTGTTTTATACTGCTCTATTTAAAAATTAATTTAAAAATAAATGGCTTCCATTTGCTGTATTCATTCAGTGTGAGAAAGGGTTTAACCTGAGCCAAGCCTCAACACAATGATAATCATATCACAGTCATGCAGGCATAGTATGATGGGTTTTTTTTTCATATCACACTGGTATCGGTATCGGTACTCGGTATCAGCCGATACCCACAGCACAAGTATTGGAATCTGTAACGGGAGGAAAAAAATGGTATCGGAACGTCTCTTTTTATATCAGCCGCTTTTCTAGCTGGGGACGTTAAATTCCTCTGAGAGCAAATTGTTTAGTTATGAGTTCATATTAGTACCTAGCAGAGTTTGAATTTCTTCCCCAATACTGCATAGTGCCCCTTTAAGATATAACACATTACCAAAAAGAGAAAACAATGTCAAAATACACAACAAAAAATTTATATTTCATCAGACTCAAATATCCACCTGTATGCCACTGTCCATTTCAGCCCTATATCGGCTGTTTTACATTTTTCAGTATTAAAATGAGAAAAAAAGAGCGTTCCTTAGGAGAAAAACAGTATTAAACTGCATTGAACGGATTACTTCAGTTAGTCAACACAAATAAATATTCTGTATAATTTGATTACAGACTGGATGCAGAATTGTCGATCACTTCACTGGCTGTCTGTGAGAAGAAAATTGTACAACCTCACATTCAATCTGTCATAAAGAACTTACACAATCAACCCTCCCTCCTGCCTTACCAGTTCGGTTTAAATTAATGGTTTCCCACATTTTCCAGACGACTTTTAGAGAAAAAAGCTCTAAACATCATCAACATATCTCAATAATCTTATCTTTGAGAACACAAGTTTCTTAAGCAAATAAATATACAATTATTTTGAAAAACTCTTGAAAGGGCTCAATGGAACTTGTGTTTTGTGCTTGGAGCTGGTCTTTAGTTTATGTAAGTGGACTGCATTTCTAAACTAACGTTAGCTACTATTGCTCCCTGTTAGCGAAGCAGAGAGAGGCATTGCGACAAGGTACTCAAAAGCATGCATCAAGTTACAGCCTTTGAACTGTTGAAAAATCCCACACAAGTCCTTCAAAAAGAAAATCCACAGTCCAGCAGCATTAAACAACTTCAGCAAATTGTCCATGCGCTTGTATTGGCAACTGAGAGGGATGGGGAAGGTCTCATTTTTCACGTCACAATACAGTCCACTCATATATGGGCAATAAAAAGTAATTAGTACATGTAAATTGCAACAAATCGTTACATAGAGCCCCTTTAACTGGAAAGATTGGAAATCCTTGAGTAAGCAAATAGGCAGCAAGAACGTAGACAGGCAATTCTCTGCTGAGTCCTCAGGAGTAGAACTTACTGTTGTTTATCTTCTTTTCTTTTGTCCTGGGGTACAAAAAAAGGCAGCAGGAATAATTAGAGACCTTCCATATTGCATGTTATCTAACCACACGCTGTGAGTTGGAGGCTAACCTGTGTTTTTCACTGGTGCTGAACTCTCTCTCCAGGTGGTTGTGTTGGCGAGGGACGGTGGAGCGCTGAATGTTGGTGTGTGTGTCGTACAGGAAAGGTTCACTGCTGAGCTCAGACTGCTTTTTCTTCAGCTGGCTGGAGGATGAGTACAGCTCCTCCTCTGCTTTCTAAATGACAAGAGTCATGTGATCACTACCACAGACTATCTACGTACTGATGTCAAACTGCAGATAGATGTAAATCAACAGTAATGTTGATGTCTCACCCCTGCTTGCAGTATACTGATGTGGACCAGCAGAGAGGCTAACTCTAAGTTTTCACTGTAGCCGTTCTTTAGGGGAACGGAGCGGTAACCTGTTGATGACAAAAAAAACATTCAATCAGCTCCCTGTGAACAAAAACAATGAATTCCCTGACAAACCAGCACCAGTGCCTCCAGGTTTGCCATCGCAGTAATTCAGTGGGTTAATGTCACAACAATGCTATTAAAACGAGCCACAGTATTTGTATCTCGCTTTCAAGGGGACATATTACTTAATTTTGCAACAGAACCTCTATAACAGTAAAAGTCGACCTGATGTTCACTGTGATGGATCTGCTAGTTCAAGCAAGATTTTTCAAGCTGACTGTTGTGAAACTAGTAAGAGAAATTCAAAACGAATTCATAACACTATTGCTATCTTGGGACAATGATACTATGTATACATAATACAGTGTATTCATAGTAGTTCACATTTCCTGGATAAAAGTATTCACACCCTGTATCAAATGAAGGAAGGGACTTTCCTGCTAACTCTTTACTGCAAGGAATCTGAATGATCTCATGACAAAGAAAAAGAAAAGGTAAGGTAAAACTGAAAAGTAAGAAAGTCAGTATAGTATACACAAATGCTATACTTATGAGTAAAGTAAAACTCTTGCTTAGTAATGACTTTGACAAGAGCGTCATATGAGCTGTGCAGTAGAGATGTGTGTGTTAACACCTGAGCGGATGCCTTTAACAGGAAATGTGGCTTGGGCCAGGAAGTTGGGGTCTGAGAACATGTCCTCCTCATTGACCACAAATCGCAGGAAGGTGAGTTCAGGCTCGTACACATTGAAGACTATAGGCTCTGCTGGGGCTTTCCACAGTGGGTTCAGACCATTATCTCCTGCAGCAGGTACATGATCACAAACAATGTCTCATTTCTCAATCATTTCTCCGTCGCCCCTTTTCCCATCACATACATTTAACTTTCATCCTCCCCGACTCCCACATCCCCTTTCCTTACGGTAGACGACGGTCTTGAACTTCTCTTCTGTGTGTCCACACAATTCGATCTCCACAAATGGACTGGCAATGCTGCGGCCAGTCTTAGGAAGGTGTCGTGCAGCAATGACCTGCAGACGACAAATACAATTGCTGTTATAAACTTTTCTCCTGAACAACATGCTAATTTGATAGCCATAGCTCTACATCTTATGGCTAGTGTATGGTCAAGAAATCTGGCTGTAACGCCACTAAGCACAATCAACCCCTCTATAGCAACTGGTAACCAAAAGAAACGCACTGTTACCTTGAGTAACAGAGATTTCTGTGAGTTTGAACACTGTTGGAAACATTTGCACTAATCTACTTACACAATTTAAGAAATATATAACACAGGTCTAGTTGATTGTAAACATTTTAGTGCAGAAATCACATTAAATCTTATGTTGTATCTTTAAATGTGTGTGTGTTGTATGTGCATACATACCCGAATCTTAATGCTGTACTTGATCTTCTTTTTCTCCTGAGGGTCAAAGCTATCATATCGCATTAGCTCCGGTTGCAGCACATAACCTGTACATCCATTCAGACTGAAGAGGGCACTGTTCAACTGGGTGTATTTATCTGGGTAAACACACACACACACATTGTAGACATCTAAGTGAAACTCATTTCATAAGATGGAATGATAGGCATAAAGACTGGTTTTGATGGCTGCTCTGCCTCTATGTCTTGCCCTTCATCAATTAGTGACAAGGAGTCTGAAGATAGTCCTGACTTATAACATGTACATGGTAAATAAGCAAGACATTTAGGTATTGGTGAAGGAATGTGTTATGCAAGTTCTCATCCAGGACTGACAGTAAACACCAGTGGGATCAAAAAATACAAGTTGCTGTCTGACAACATAAAATATCATTTGCATTTTCCCAATAAGGTTAGCACAGGGAAGCCAGTGTGACCAAGTCAAAGAACACAGTGCCGAGGTTAGATATGGGGCTAATGTGACCAATTCCTAATAAACGGAAATGGATGGACAGACATAAGAACTGGTGGACCACCAAATTTTTTCACTACAGTTGTGCTTTCTGAGAGCTCAGCCCAGATAAACCACTGTACCTGCAGTCTGGTAGTTGAGAGCCACCATGTGACAACCAACGGCCCATAGTGGGTAAGGGTCATAGTTGGAGGACTCCACACGCTGGCCTTTTGGGTAAATCCGACTCAGGGCTTTGCGGTTGTACTGCAGGAAGTCTTTGGTGCGGCTCTTTCCTGGAATCTTGTTCTCCACAAAGGAGCGGACCTCTTTGTAGCTGTAGCTGTCTGGAGAGAAAGAACAGAACAGCTGATCAGCTGATAACATTTTCAGGCCAATCAGCTACCAAAAGACGAATAAATTGCACTGAAGCTGTGGTTATTTCATGGTTATACTGAATATCTGTAGCTTAACATGTTGTCAACTGATGACTAGCTGGTGATGTTATACTTTACTTTCCTTGCGTGCTAATGTGATGTAGCTTAGGGAGATTCTTGGTTGGTGGGTAAGTGATAACAATGGCCCTCATTTATCAATCTTGCGTGAAAACGGGTGCAGATCTGTGCGCAGAATTGGTCTTACGACAGGACACACGTGTGATTTATGAAACATTCGTATCTGACCAATTCCAGCGTACGAATGATCGGGTCTTGATAAATGCGGCTGCTGAATTTGATCGTCATTAACATGTTACGCCCTTAAATATTCCTGGTTCGGAGGCCTCGCCCACTGAGGTCAAACATTGAGAGAAGAGGTACTGGCAAGAAGAGAAACTTTTCCGAGATGGAGATCGGCATCCCGGCAGCGCCGGCACATCAAAGGCTCCATTCACTAATGCAATGTTGTGCAAAACTGAACAGGCCAAAATAATATGGCACACTTTCTCTGGGGTATACAGCAGAGTTCCCCCTGCTGGTCCGAGACGGAGCCACCTGCCCTTCAGCAACCCGAAGCAGCTCCACTGTGACCCGTGTGAGCACACTATTGAATCTGTTCCTGCTCTGCAGCAGGTTTGTCAGCGGGGTTATTAGGTATTCCGTTAATTAGTTGTCATGTTATCATATTTTATTTTACAAAAAAGTGGTATCTGTAAAAACGTAAAAAATAATCCGTTTTGATCTGTTCTAAATATGTGACTGCTTATGCTTAATGACAGCTGAGGTTTGTTTAATAATTATTTTCAGTCTCAGCCAGATTTTGCTGTGCTGCACCGCAAATCCACACACTCAGATTTGCGTACACGAGCTCAGACCTGACGTGAGGTCTGATCGTAGCTTCCGCTCACGTCCACGAAGTTTGCGTGGAAATGGACGTACGCACGGTTTTCTGCGGTACGTTCATCTGATAAATGAGGGCCAATGTGCCAGGTAGTTGTTAGTTGGCTGTTGTAATCCTGCATGCTGAAATTTGATAATGTTATAAACAAAAGTAACTACAGATGGTAGTTTGGGGAAACTGAAACACTATTGAGCTTTCGTCATGGGTGCACCCCAACAAAACAACAGGTATTGGGAGGGTTCCAGCTGATGATCCTCTAAACTTGCCAGCAAGTTTACACTCGCACACAAATTAATGTTGAAACCATGTTATTTCCTTTGGTAACAATGGTTCCAGAGAAATGATTCACGCATTGCTAATTGGTGGGTATTTGGGAGACTATCATAGAACGATAAGAGGTGAGAGTGGCTGGACTACTGACCAGGTTATGCTATTCAGATAAAATTGTCTATCAAGCTAATGGTGTCAGTAGTTTAGCCTAAGTAGATACAATGTACAAGGGATGAAAGAGCCAGTAATTGGTTAGCATGGACAATTGTTTTTTTGGGAAAAAAGACAATAGTTAAGTTGTTCAGCTGTTCTAATGATATGGTGGAAAAAACTGACTTGTGTATACATTATAATATTGCAATTCATTGCAAATTAGAAGTTGATGTTTCAGAGTTGGTACTCTTGACTTTCGCAATTGATTCTACAAAGTTAACAACAAAGTCGTTGCAGGATGTTTCATAACACAAAAGCTACATTATGCAAACTTGATGACAATGTTCAATTTGTGCGCTGCCATACTGCTGTGATGTTGTGTGTTTAAATCAGTGAAGTCAGGCTTGGTGGATCTCAGTTTCTGCTTGCACTTCTGGCACTTCTGAGTTGAATGACCCTTCCGTACTACTTCTCACTGTTGGGGGTCATGTATTTTTGCAATTTCCGAGCACAATAGAATGCAGCATGGAACAACTACACTAAAAATCTGAATCACCCTCCCCCCAAAAAATCTTGTGGTGTGAATGACAGTCTGTGAAACTGTGCATTTCCAAATCTAGGCTGGTGTAACACAGGAAGCTGTCTAGTTTATAAGTCTTTCCCTTTGATCACATCCTGTTTGTTGAGTTGTGGTTTAAGAACAGTGACGGCAGAGTCAAGGGGCCTCAGTTCAAATATTTAGTTGTCGGAGGTGCAGCCCTACGATGCATGACAGAGGCATTTATATGAAGTACTTAAAGAAGCATTTCACCGGTGGAAACATTAATCTTTATTGAAAGAGGGTCATATTTGTAGTCAAACTGTAACATAATTTTCGAATTGTGTGCATATTTGACCGAGAAAAGGCAGAAAGTGACTTTAGGGTGCATTTGTATGAAAGACAACAACTCCCACAATGCACCACAATGCACAGCTCTGCAAGCCACTCCCACTAATCCGGCACACCACACATATCTCCGTCCGCTGTAGATATTTCGTCGCGAACAAACTGGCATCTCTGGAATTCATTGCTGCAGACAGAGTCCAGTTCGGTGTCCATAGGCGCACAGCGAGAGCACCACCAGTCCGCCCCTACTCGAGCCAGTCCGGGCTCCTCTTACGGGACAGGCAGGTCTTCCGCCTCGGCTGCAGCAGCCGCCACAGCCGAGGCGGAAGACCTGCCGCCTCCATCTCTCTCAGTCCGTACAAGTAGCCGCGAACATCTGACTCGAGCGTCATGCTTTCGAAATCACTCTCTTCGATATCTGAATGATCATCTTGAATACAAGAGTACAAGCCTGGCTGCACAGCGTCTGTTCGCTTCTGCACGTGAAGTCCCGCCCATTGGTCTGTGATAGGTCTGTAGCGTGAGTGCGTCCCACCTCTAGCCCCCACCCTTGGAAAAATGAGCGAAGCGTTTGTAGTCTTACCCCCTCGACACAGATATAGGACTTCCTGCTTTCAATGACGTAAAATGACGATTTTTACATCATAGAAAGCAGGAAGTCCAAAACTGAAATTTGTATTTCTCCGTCTCCGTATTGAACCTTTGCACTGAACCAACAAATTAAATTCATTTGTAGTTTATTTCTTGCCAAACCCCTGTACACTTATATATTCCCTTCAAATTTACCAATATAATGCAAGCAGGTATACATATGTGCACACATATATATACCTGTCTGAGACCCGCAAATTTGTTTGTGCTATACAGCTCTCAATTTCAATTAAAACTTGAAACAAAAGACTGGAACATTTAATTTGTATTAAACAAAGTTCATCAGGCTTGTTTAAGTCCTATTTATCAGATCGATCTCAGTTTGCACAGGTTAAGAATTAATCCTCATTGCATTCCAAAGTTAGTTACAGCATTCCACAAGGTTCTGTCATGATTCCATCATGGCAGCCCTGCCTTCTCCCTTGTGTATGTGTGTTGTGTTTCCCTGTCTGTATTCCTCCTGTGTCTCTCCCCGTCTGTTCTGTGTGTGCATGTGGGCATGGCTTCTCTTCCACAGGCAGCGCCACGTGATTCCACTCCACTGATCAAGTCTCCCATAAAGCCACTGGTTTCCTTTCTGCTCATCGCCAGATCGTTTCGTCAGTCAACGTGGTTGTTTGTAGTGATGGGAACGGCAGTTCTTTTTACTGTACTGAATCTCTAGAATCAGTTCATTAAAATGATTCGTTCAAAAGATTCGTTCACCGAATCGTTCAGTGCTCTCCAACTCCCTAAACTGATAAACAGCCAAACGATCCGTCATTCAGTTCATGATTCAGCCCTGAGGTTCACGTTCACTTACTGAGGGACGGTGCGTTCACGGACTATGGTACACAATCATGCGCCGGAGACGCAGCGCTGCTTTGAGTGGTATACATGCACCAAAACTATTAAACGGTGAAAGTGTCCTCTGTGCACAGTAAAATCACTTAACATGATGCTAAACGGATGTTAGCAACACAGCCCTAGTTTTAGCAGTACGGTTACTGAACGAGAATCGCTTCCTCTGCCCTGAGTGAGTGAGTGACACAGCGCCACTCTCAGCACAGTACGTGAACGAGATTCACGTCCTGAGCGACGCGAATCATGAGTGAATCAGTCGTTCGCGAACGACCTGCTGAGGACGTGAATCAGGTTCGCGCAGCGCTGTCACTCAGAGTGATAGCTAAAACAGCGTGAACGTGAATCACGTTCGTGACTGTGATTCACGATATACGTGATATACGTGAACGAGAATCACGTCCTCAGACAGTTCTCTGTATGCAGTAGGTTCACGAATCAGGAACGAATCACAGCGCGAACGTGAATCACGTCCTCACAGTGAGTGGCGGCAGTTCCACTCCTGGCCGGCATGCTTGAGGCTGAGCTCAACTGAACTGAGAAAGGAACGAATCAGTTCCTGAAGTGATTCCGTTCACTTCGTTCACTTAAAAGATTCGTTCTTTCGAACGACACGTTCGAGACCGACACAACACTAGTTGTTTGAATCCTGGCTCTTTTGTATTTTTGCCTTCGTGCTCTGTGCTTTAGCTTGTGTAGCTAATCCTCCTGTGTTTTTCCACCTCGCTTCAGATTGCTGTGCTTGCTGTGCAGTCTCGAGTTTTGCTTTCTCCCTGCCTGCCTGTGGACCTGCCTGCCTGTTGCCAGCTCTCCTGTGTTTCCACTCTGTGTGAATACGCCGAAGAGATGGACCTCTCTGCCCCGTGCCGCAGCACCGCCATCACCTTGCAGCGGACATCACGTCACAACACCTTCACCTTCGCACTCACCGGTGACTTCACCTACCACGTCTGGATCCTGGGACTTCGCACCACCCCTCCTCCTCGCATCTGTTTTGCACTTTTTGAAAATTAAAGACTTTTGTTGTTGCACTGTTAACCTGAGTCGAATCGTGCATTTGGGTCCAGATCCAACACAAATCATAACAGGTTCTGTACTTGGACCAATACTATTTATTTTATATATGCTTCCTTTGTCAATATCACTAGAAAACATTCCATGGAGGACATAAAGACCTGAAAGACCTGTAATTTTCTGCTACTGAACTCAGACAAAACAGAAGTTATTGTGCTGATCCCTTACCATCTTAGAGACACAGTGCCAAATGATGCAGCTACTCTCGACGTTATTACTCTAGCCCCCTTAACATAACATGAAGCTAATTTTCATGTAACATTGCAAAAATTTAGGAGTATCCTGTTTGGAAAATGTGCAGAAAAATGAATCCACCCTTTTTTTACTTCAATGCTGGATTAATGTAATTCCCTTTTATCAAGCTGCCCCAATAACATCTCTAGGGACTTTCCAACTGATCTAGAATGCTGCTGTGCATGTACTGACAAGAACTAATATTAGAGAACATATTTTTCCCATATTGGCCTCTCTGTACTGGCTTCCTGTAAAATCCAGAATAGAATTTAAAATCCTTCTCCGCACATACAAAACCCTTCATGGCCAGGTACCAGCATATCTTAAAGAGCTCATAGTACCCTATTTCCACGCTAGAACACTGCACTTCCAGGATGCAGGGTTATTTGTGCTTCCTCCAAAGTCTCCAAAAGTAGAATGGGAGACAGAGCCTTCAGCTATCAAGCTCCTCTCCTTTGGAGCCATCTTCCAGTGTAGGCTGGGGATGCAGACAATCGAAGTTTAAGAGTAGACTTAAAACTTTCCCTTGTGATAAAGCCTATAGATGGGGCATGTACAGACCCATAGCAATGCTGCTATAGGCTTTGACTGCCTGTGAAGTCTACTCCATATTACAGACATTATTACAAATATTTATCAAGATGCTGCAACTGCATTTCCAAATTTTGTACAGCTTAAAAGCCTTTTTAACATATTTCAATTTTTAGGTTTTTTTTAGCTGAAAAGATAACTAACAGGGCACCCAGTGTGGTTTGGCATGGGAGGGCAGCTGCCAACATGCCCTTGGCCGCAGGCCCCACCAATCCCCTCCGTCTTGTTGTTCAGCACACTACAAGGGTCTTGAAAATTTCAGTCAGTGTCGCTGACACGTTATTATATCCTAACTATATGTTCAGTGGTTGTCCAGTGTTAATGGGTTCACATTGTGTTTTTCTTGTGGTTGATTTGCAAAAACAAATAGCCAGCTGCAGAGCTGTCATGGAGTTCTAAGGGCTGTCTTGTGGATTTACGCTTTTCCAGGTGCTGTATTTTATGGAGGACTAAACCTGACATAAGTATAAATAAATAAACAAATAAATACATAAATAAATAAATGCATAAATAAATACATAAATACATAAATAAATGCTGAAATAAATAAATAAATGTATGAATAAATAAATGCATAAATGAATAAATAAATAAATGCTGAAATAAATGTATAAATAAATAAAAGTATAAATAAAAGAATAAATGCTTTTTATTTGTTTATGTATTTCTGTTCACCTACATTTATTTATTTCTGTATTTCTGTCACCTACATTTATTTATTTGTGTATTTCTGTGTCCATATGTAAATGAGGAGGTAGGAGGTCCTATCCTCAGTCAAGAGCATGATTGGTTACAGGAGTGTGCTCGATGAGGGTCTACTACTTCTGCCTTACTAGCGGCGCTGATTCCTGTACACTGTACAGGAATGTTTCTGGCTACCAGCAAGCCCGCTCAGCTAACTGTTAGCTGCAGTTGTAGACATTTGTTCATGTAGCTCTGATTTAGTGATGAATTTCACTGGCGTTCATTTTAACTTGCGAGGGTCCCAGATGTGCTGGTGGTGTGGTTTGAGAATCCCATCTGGAGAGAGAGGGGTCCTCAGCCATGTCCGCTAACCAGGAAAAACATTCTGCTCATCGCTCCAAGTCATGTATATGTGTATTCTAGACGAGCACTACAGAGCACAAATCGTCCAAAAGTGCATGTTGTCGGTCTCATATCTTTGTTGTAAGTCTCTGTACTCTGGAATAGCTCATGGGTGTAACAGGCTGAGGCATTTGTTCATGGCGAGCGGCGTGGAGACCGCTGTTAGCTCTTATGTTAGCTGCTCGCTGTAGCGCAGCGTCCAGATTACCTTGTGACACCGGTTACCATCGGGTATTTTTCATTCCGCACTGCGTTCAATTGGTTACTTAAAGCCATCGTTCCGAGCCGCATACATCGTTGTTAAGCTGAAGCTAAGTCAGTGTGAAAACCGTACACTGTCATACAGCCTGCTGGTCAAACAGTCTGCTGAGTACGTTTACATCCAGGACCCCTCTCTCTCAAGACAGGATTCTCAAACCACACCGCCAGCACATCTGGGACCCTCGCAAGTTAAAATAAACGCCAGTTAACCTGTCACACCGGTCGAGGCCATTAAGCTAACTGGAGCTGGTTTACAGCGTTACAGAGAGCGAGGCTTGGGATCAGGAATCATTTGCTTTTGTCTGGCTCTCCGATTTGACCAATCATGCTCTTGACTGAGGTTAGGACCTCCTACTTCCTCATTTACATATGGACACAGAAATACAAAAATAAATAAATGTAGGTGACAGAAATACAGAAAGAAATAAATGTAGGTGACAGAAATACAGAAATAAATAAATGTAGGTGAACAGAAATACAGAAATAAATAAATGTAGGTGAACAGAAATAAATAAATAAATAAATGTAGGTGACAGAAATACAGAAATAAATAAATGTAGGTGAACAGAAATACAGAAATAAATAAATGTAGGTGAACAGAAATACAGAAATAAATAAAAAGCATTTATTCTTTAATTTATACTTTTATTTATTTATTTATACATTTAATTCAGCATTTATTTATTTATTCATTTATTTATGCATCTATTTATTTATGCATTTATTTATTTATTTATTTATGCATTTATTTATTTATTTATTCTCATGTCAGGTTTAGTCCTCCATAGATTTTACTTGATTGTTAGATATTCATACATTATTTGTACTCTTCTAATTGCAATGTAACTATTCTAATTGTACTAAATCTAAATATTCTTTCATAACTGATGGTTAGAGGATCTGTGGTTGAACTATATATCTTAAATTCAGATTATGAACTGAGATACATGTTCAAAGATATAACCAAGTTAAGCAATGATTTATAATCTAATTTAACAAACTAAGCCTTATCATTAATCGTACTGAAAGAATACTACACTGAATGGAACATATATGATTCTAGATGAAGATGCTAAGTCAGACTGCTTTAAAACACATTAAGAGTACAGACTGCTGTGTGTGATGCTCGAGCATATTTCTACTTTTGTTAGTTTGTCCCTTAGGCCCTTGTTATATTATTGTGCTGCTTGTGTTCACAGGTCAGCGCGTTCATAATCTGCATTTGCATTTGTTTACCAAAGCGGTCCTTCTCCTTGCTGCGGGGCTGACAGTAGACGACCAGGTCAGACATCTCCATGGCAACCTCTGCCTTCTTCTCTACTTCCTCCTGCTGTCTGATCTGAGATTGTACAGAAAAACAGCGATTTCCTGTTAGCAAAGTGATGCTGACAGACCACCGGTAAAACATTCCTTTGTGATGATACAGTTTTGACTGCTGTGATTAGCTGTTACACCAACACATCTGTTGCTGATATGCATTTAGATACTAACCTCTTGTTCCCTGTTATACTGCTTGCTCATCTCTCTCTGAGTAATGTCCCATCCCACCTGGTACCATTCAAACAACTCCACCAGAGAGTCTGCTGCCAGATCAAACTGCAGACTGTCCTGCTCCATGTCCTGCAGGGTCAATACATGGGGCTTCCCATTTTTTCCATTCTTCACTAGAGACAGGGTGGGTGGAAAAGAGACACAATCAGGTAAAAAGGTTGCACAATTTCAGTATTTTTTAGGCAAGGCATTCAAATTCCATTTGATATTCAAATTCCATTCTAAAGTTTTGATTCAGTTGCTTGACCTTTACAGATTGAACCATTGGAATCCATATTTAGGATAACAGCATGTGCAGTGCATTTAAGGCAAATACCCAATTATTCAGTGTGGGAATACCATTGCATTTAAACCAAAAATAATAGAATTAAGGAAAGTTGAGACGCAATATATATATGTTTTTGTGTGTGAGTCTCTATTTCCCCAAATCTCAGAAAAGAAGGTACGCCGGGTGGAAATACCAGAATTTTCTTTTAATGGTATCCTTGGTTTTATGACCTGTACATTCATTTATCCATCCATCCATTTTCAGTGGTAGCTAGCTGATCAAGGTATTCCAGATATCCCTTTCCACAGGAACTCTTTCAAACTTTTCCTATCTCTCATTTCGGTCCCTTATATCTGCAATCTTGTTCTTTCAGTCACTACCCAAAGCTCATAACCATGGGTGGGGGTTGGAATGTAGATTGACCTACCAGTTAATCAAAAGCTCTGCCTTCAGACTGTTCCCTCTTCACAAAGGTCCTGTATGATAACTACATTTAATGCTTGCATTCTTCTAAGACTTTACTCATGAACAAGATTCCAAGATATTGGAACTCCTTCACTCAGGGCAGCAGCTGTGTCTTAACCTGAGGTGACGAATTCACTGTTTCTGGCCACTGTTGCTAACTCCTCAGTAAGGAAAGTCGCTATTGGCAGTCTAAAAGTCGCTAAAGGATGTCATCACCTAATTTGCATAATTGGCAATGTGCATATAATTATAATGGCCATCTGTGGCTTTGACCATGCGCGATTGAATTGCAGTCTGGACAGGAAGGTGTGAACATCTCTTGCTCTGACTGCAGCTGGGAGGGACTTCTGCGAGGACTGGGCGGCTCATGAGTGCTTTGGGATGGGGAGGGGCCCACGGAAGCACCTGCTGCTCCTTGAGAAGAGTAAGAATGATTCATGCTTTAACGTCAGAGTCCAATAACACCCGAAAAAGTCGCTAGATTTGTCCCTAGTAGCTTTTTTGAAAAAGAGTCACTAGAGAGGGCTGCAGTGCTGCGCCATGCCGGACTCAAAATGCAGCCGATAGTGGTTGCCGGATGTCGGATGATGGAGCAAAACTGTACCAGAGCCAGAGCGCAACAGACATGTATCCAGTGGAATCTTAGAGTTGGACATGCTGACTCTCATCCTGGCCGCCTGACACTTGACTGCAAACAAGCCAGCCTCCTTTCCAACCCTGGAATAAACTTTTCCTTTCCATTTCCATATGCTCCATTTCCCAGTAAATGGAGCTTACCATGGGGTATCTATATTTGAAAATGGGAACCACCAAACTGGTCTGCCTCCTCCAGAGAGTTTGTGTTGGTTGGGTTCAGTAGATCTTCAAGCACAGGCTAATGTAAAACCCAGGCCTGCCAACGGTTTGATGCTATTCTACTGACCGAATGTAGTAGCAGTGTCAAGAAATACAGCAATGTGACAGCAAAAGGCAGGAAAGAAGTAGATATTTTTCAGACGCGGCCGTATCATGGCCGGCACAGCTGCTTTAAAGAAGAAGCAAGCTTTAGAGGAGCTAGCAGAGAGTTTCAGGAGGAAAAAGGAGCAGCTTGAGCTGGACACAGAAATAGCACAAATAGCACAAGACTAGACTTGCAAGCTTTGTAAAAATAACATAAGACAACTTTGGATTTTCTGGAATGGCAAACAAAAGTCAAGCAAAAGTCATTCAAACCTCTGTACCTTCTCAGGCAATAATCAGACATCAAGAGATCTGTACAGTTTGCTGCTATGACAAAATTAGATATTGACGTTCCTTGTACAAATTCAAACTTTTCAGTTACTGCCACACAGGGAAATTTCAAACCATTTATAAAACCTTTGAGCATTGAGTGGAAGCAAAAACTAACAGTACAGGGGACTGTTTCTTCTTGAGCGGTTTATTAGGGGGAAAGGCCTGAGAAGAATTTTAGAAATTGATTAAAGGTAACAGCGGTCTACATGGAAAAGATCACTGGATGGCCAAATGTCAGGTCTGAGGACGTTGAAGGACTCACTTATGTGAGTGTTCTAATGCTATGGAGGAACTAAAATACTTGGAAGAACTAAACTGATCAGCAAATATTAAAAGCTGTTTGTTTCATATAAACCCAGAGAAAAAAAATGAGTAAATGTATGTGAATTATTGGACAGAGACAAAGAGCTTGTTTCACTGACAATGTCAAGTTAATTGGGCAAAAGATCAGAATTGCTTCAGATCCCTGGGTCATAATGAAGCAATATGAAGCTGCATTATTAATCTCCGGATTTTCATGCAAGCACTTCTATAAGCTTCCATATCTGTTTCCCCAGAAAGAAATGCCTGTGTCAACAACATTATCAGTGGATGAGCTGGCTACGTGGCCGTATCTCAAAGGTATTCAGATTCCTTGTATGAGAGCTGGGTTAGGGTTGTTAATTGGCACCAATGCCTCCAAGTTGATGAAACCTTGGGAGGTGATTAACAGTCATGGAGATGGACCATATACTGTCAAAACCTTGCTGCGCTGGGTGATTAATGGCCCATTACAAGGAAACAATGGCAAGCAGAGTAGGAGTGGCTATCCTCCAGTGACTGTTAACAGGACTATGGTCGACAGGATAGAGGAATTGCTAACCAACCAATAAAACCATGATTTCAATGAGAGAGACTTTAAAGACCAAGAAGAGATGTCAGGAGATGAATATAACGTTGCTGAAATTGTGAAAAGCTCTGTTCAGCCTCAAGAAGGGCACTATAAAATTAAGCTGCCTTTCAGAAAAGAAAACGTCCTCATGCCAAGTGATCTCTGCCTTGCAAAGCAATGTATTCATGGTCTGAGAAAGAAACTTCACAAGAATGTAACTTTATGTTGGTCAACACACAAACTTTTCCAAGGAAAGGAATGTTATGAGTTGTGTTTGACTATGGAGCAGATTTCAAAGGAGTCTTACTTACCAGTCAACTTCTGCAAGGCCTAAACCTGACCAGCTCATTAGTAGGAATCCTTATGCTGTTCAGACAGGAATCTGTGGTAACAAAGGCTGATGTACAAGCCATTTACCACCAAGTCAAGGTGACAGAGGAACATGTGGACTTCTTAAGATTCTTGTAGTGGCCTGAAGGTAACTTGGAGCGGGATGTTGTAGAGCACCGCATGACTGTCTCTTTATTTGGGTCAGTATTTTCACCCCCTTTGCTCTTAGGAAGACTGCTGAGGATAGCCAAATCAATTTTCCTGAAAAAGGGACTGACACAGTCAACATAAATTTATACATGTATGACCTTCTAAAGAGGATGCTGTTATCATAGTTAAGAATCGCATAGCTGTTTGCAACCGAGGAGGTTTCAATCTCCCAAAATGAACTAGTAAAAGTCGGAAAGTTCTGCAAAGCACTGCAGAAGAACACAAATCGAAAAACCCTAAATGAGCTAGATTTGGAGGGGGGCTTTGGAGAGAGCTTTAGATCTGCCATGGTGTGTCGAGTCTGACAATTTAAATTTTAAGCCGAAAAGATAAGCAAGCAGACCAACACCAAATGCAGCATATTGTCTTTTATATTCTGTCTATGATCAGTGGGAATTTATAGCACTTCTCATACTCCCTGCTAAATTGTTGTTGCATGAGTTATGCAGGAGGACGTGTGGTTGGGATGACCTGATACCTCAGACTTTCCAGCAGAAGTGGAACAAGTGGCTGACAGATCTTGAAAAAGTTGCAGATTTGAAGTTCAACATGTGTGTCCAATTAAAGGGGTTTGGAAGAATCACAAATGCCAAATTGCATCACTTCTCCGATGCTAGCGAGAATGGATATGGTATTGTTACCTACCTCAGAATGCAGAGCATAAACAAAATGATTCATGTTGCTTTCTTGTTTGGAAAAGCCAGAGTGGCTCCACTGAAGCCTGTTACCATACCTCGTCTAGATCTCTCAGCTGCTGTTGTTACTGTTAGATTTGACAACATTTTTCAATCGGAGCTATAGCTTCCACTGAAGTCATCAAACTTTTGGACTGACAGCACATCAGTTCTGGAGTACATTAAAAATGAGGACAAAAGGCTCCACACCTTTGTTTCAAACAGAGTAACTACTGTAAGTTATAACTCAGATATTCTCAGAATGAACCCTCGACCAGTCTTCTGCTGCTCCTGTCAGGGTCACTCTTCCTCCATTGATTATACTACACTGTGGTGAGGCAAGTGCTAAGAATTAATAATTCAAGAGTAACTGACAGTTAGCTAGCCACACCCAGTTGATTTCAGTCACCCAGTGGGTGATATGGGTCACACATAAAATAACTGCTTGTTTATCACATCATATAGGTGTGGTCACGACCCCCCATCCTGGGAAAAATAAGTTGACTCACTGTAAACAGAACTAGCAGTGTTTGCAGGAACAATGTTGTTTCAGGAATTCGTGTAATTGTGTCCTCCAAAGTTGATATTATATTTTCACCCTCAGTGTTGTGCCATGAACTCGTTCATATTTTGGGCGAACGTGAACTGAACGTACTGTATTCTGCCTGATGAACGTTATTGTGAACGAGTACATTCTGGCGTTTGTGAACGGCACGTTCTCTCAGTTTAACTTCGTTCAACACAGTGCCAGATTCCCATCGAGCCTTCCAGGCAAAAACCGGCTAAAACACACCGTGAACAGGCCTTAACATGTAGCAGAAAAACACCCAATCTAGCTGTTGTGTATAAAAAGGACGCTGGACGAGAGGTTTGTGCATCTCGCTTCAATTTCGGTCGAAACGAAACTTAACTATTTCAGACAGAAACAGCTGCATACCAAACATGCAGTGAAGCATTACCAAACGAACACAGATTAATTCGTCCTGAACAGACATAACAGTTTGAAAACCAAGAAACAGCTGATTGCAACAGTCAGTCCATCACTTCATCCGCGGACAGTAAGATGAACAACTGAACAGCCGCTGAGATCCAGGCGCCTCGGTCTCTGTAGCTGTTTGGTTGTGTTAGCTTGATGTTGTGTCGGCAGGCTAAGGACGGTCGCTACTTTCAAATTAAAAGCCCCCCACTAAGAACCCAGTTCTAAACTCCAATGGGGTGCAATGTAAAGCTCTTATTTTGAAGTCAAATTCGCTGTAAACTGTTCACAGCCCACCTTCGAGCTTCACGTCACGTCACATGTTTACACCTACCTCAGAGGCGGCTTTTGGAAAAGGAGGAATATTACACCTCGGTTTTAGAAGGACAGGCCGGCACATTGCCGCACTTACCTTGGAGCAAATGTGCCGCATTTTCTATCTACAAAGGGCTACTGGCAACACCAGCCACCACAGAGTCGCACCGCCGCTAGCGTCATCAATGTGCACAGCATGGAGACAAAAGCAAATGAAGGCTTAACATCTGTTTTTTAATTGTGATATATCTAAAAAGTTTTGGAGTGTTGTTGAATCTCATTTTTTGATGCTGCCAACTCTGTCCATTCTCTTACCCTTAAACATGTTATTTGCTACTATATTCTATATACCTAGAAGAGAATGCTCTTGAATACATGGTGAACTTTGCTATCCTATGCAAAATGTTCTATTCTCAAAAAAAATTTGCAAAATCACTACCTAAATTTGAGAAAATCCTTTTCTCCTGGAACTGAGCTCTTTGCTTTAATCTCTGATTTTGTTAAATAACAAAAAAAGTAATACCTTACTGAGTCATTATGAAACGTTTTCCCTGAAGCCACTGTATGAACTATCTATTCATTTATTATTTTATTTTTCCCTTTCTTCTTCGTCTTTTTTAAAATTACTTATTATTTATTTACTTATTTATGTATTTTTTAAATTTTTTATTTGTACTCTATCCCGTACCACAAACCTGAAACGGCACATTGAACTAAAGTACCCGGCGAGCCTTTCAAGGTCTGTGCAAGTGAATAAAAAATCAAAAGACATGGCAACAGCGAGCATACATATTGAGAAAAAAAAGAACTATGAACTAGTTCATTTTTGGAACTGTGAACTTAGTTCAAATTTTTGAATTATGAACTATGAACTGAACTAGTTCATTTTAAAATTTGTGAACTGAACTTTGAACTAGTTCATGTAGAAAGTGAACTTTCCCAACACTGTTCACCCTAGCAGGCTTGAATTTTTAGATGAGTTAAAAAGACTGGCTCGTCACATCTCATAATAAACACTGCAAGACACTGTATCTTAAGTGGTAGAGATAACATAACATATGATCAGATAAGATGAGAGCATCAATTAAAAATAGTAGTTTAACTAAGCAAAAAGTAGAAAAATATTGGTAAAAAGCAGCTGAAAAAATAAAAACAATATATATAAGAAACAAAAACCTCCAAAATTGCTTATTGCCCTATTGTACATTGATGAGAGTATGTACACCATTTCACACTGAGATGCAGACATTGCACATTGGGAAATTGCACACTGCAATGAGATTGAGCAGTTTGAAGTCGATTTGGTGTGTAGGGGGGGTCTACAGGGAGCATTGCTGGTTGTACAGTCTAATAGCACCAGGAAGGACGATATCGCTCCTTCACACACTTAGGGTGAGTAGCCTGTTGCTGAAGGAGCTCTCCAGTGCAATCAGAGTGTCCTGCATAGGGTGAGAGCTGTTCCCCATCAGGGATACTAGTTTAGCTATCGTCCTCCTTTCTCCCAACACCTGTACTCCAGGGGGTATCCCAATACAAGTGCTGGCCTTCTTGATCAATTTATCAAGTCCTTTCTTGTCAGCATTCTTGATGCTGCTCCCCCAGCAGATCACTCTATATAAAATGGATGATACCACAAAAGAGTAAAAAAAAAAAGAAGGACCCCAGGAGTGCCCCCTGCACTCAAAAGGACCTGAATTTTTTGGGGGGGTGGCTGCGCCCACAGAAAACCCACCACCAGCTCTTTGGTCTTCCCTGCATTCATCTGGAGGCTGTTACAATGGCACTAGTTCACAAAGACCTGAGTGAGTTCTCTGTACTCCCTGTCATCCTCATCTGTGATGAGGCAGACGACTGCAGAGTCATCAGAGAGCTTTTGCAGGTGGCAGTTGTAGGAGATGTACATGAAGTCTGCAGTGTTGTCTGACTCACAGTCTTGTGCCCTCACATGCTGTGGTTGGTTGGTGAGGTAGTCCAGAATCAAGGATGATAGGTGGCGTTCCATCCCTTCGTGCTCCAGCTTGTTCCTTGAAGCACAGGCTGTATGGTATTGAAAGCGCTGGAGAAATATAAAACACATGATTCTCACAGTGTTCCCAGGCTCTTCCAGGTGAGAGAGAGCTCTGTTTAGGAGGAAGATGATGGCGTCATCCACCCTGATGCCAGATTGGTAGGCAGTATAGTGGGGATGTAGATGAGGAGTGTTGCAACTGGGATGACTGCGTAGGGAGAGGGGCAGGTGACTGATCAACTCTATTAAAGAATAAGTGCAATTCATACAGGTCCTGTACAGTCTAGGACAGGGATGCTAGGATGAAATTGGTCAGGGGGCCAGATTTTTTTCAAGTAAGTCCTCCGGGGGCCGAATTACACCTTCGGCCTGAAAGACCAAACACTGACTCAACACATGGATATGCTGCTTGAAATTATTCATGAAGGCCTACACATCAAAAAGAAACTGCACTGGCACCACAATAGCCTCACAATGAGGCCTACAATTACATAGCAGCATAAGTTACCCTCTAAAAACGTAACATTGTCCTATCCATGCAAGTAGCCTACATTTATAAATTAGAAATGCAACAAAATAGACTAGGTGCCAACAAAACACACTTCCTATAAATAACACAAGTGTAAACTGTAAATTACTTTGATCATATTTATTGAAGGCTTGCACATGAAAACATGCCAATGCATAATTAGGCCAATTAAAAGAAGGCCAGGCCAAGTAGGCCTAAACGAGTCACAGAAAGTAAGTGCCAGAATAAAGTTATCCAACAATAAGCCAAGTGACTGAATATCATAGTGTCGTTTGATATTGTACTCCTTTGCTACAGCCACTTGTTGAGAACAAATAAGACACACAGGTTTGCCGCCTACTTCCCAAAAGAAATATTTTTTTTTTCCATCTATCTTGAAAGATGCGACCTTCAGTGTCGACCTTCCTCTTTTTTGACAACATCTTGATAGCGACCAGTCCACAGTAGCCGTCAGCATGCTGGTCAGAGTATGGCGCTGCAGCAGCTGAGGCTGGCAGCAGCAACAGACCAACGGACGGATTCCACGAAAATTACCGTATTGACCCGAATATAGGACGACCCTGATTATAAGACGACCCCTCTTTTCAAGACTAATCTTCAGAAAAAGACTCTGATAACCAAAATTTGTTTCTCAGTAACAAACTCACATACCCTCCTGTCAATCTCTTGGAAGCAGCCGCTTAGAGGACCACGATAAGCTTTTCTCTTACTGTTGGCGTTTTCAGACGGTCTTTTTGGACCCGCCATCTTCGGACGTTACACTCCGTAACTCCATATTTCTATGCTGGCTGTTTGACGCCTCCGCTGCATTGATCACCATTATCTTAAAATTAGCATCATAGCTCCGCCTCAGATGTCTGTTAACCTGCCCCACTTGATCCACTTTGCTCCGTAAAATCACTGCGTCTCTCCATTTTTCATCTCCTGTCACTTCTTCTCCGCTGTGATTGACAAATAACACCAGCCACAGTGACCGTGACGTCTCTACAATAAGCTGGCGCCCTCTGCCGTTGCAGTCGTGTAGCGACCCAGACAATTATCAGCATGTGTCAACGGTTAGACCCCGATTATAAGACGACCCCGCTTTTTCATAAAATGCTCTCCCATATCAACCACGGGCCGGATGTGATGTACAATCGGGCCGGGTCCCGCCCGCGGGCTGTAACCATGGCATCTCTGGTCTAGGAGTTCAGCAGTTGGTCCTCCACCCTTCTCCTGTGTTTTCCCATCCCTGATCTTCCTCCTTAGCTTGTCAACTCATCAGTAGAATTTGGCATGGTACCATCCATCTTCAAAACAGCTTCAGTCACCCCCATCCTCAAGAAGCCAGGTCTCGACCAAGATGACTTACATAACTACCGGCCAATCTCCAACCTTCCTTTCCTAAGCAAATTCCTGGAAAGAGCAGTTTCCACCCAACTCCAGCAGCACATGTCCAATCATGAGCTCTATGAACCCCTTCAGTCTGGCTTCAGGTCACGCCATAGCACAGAAACTGCCCTCATCAAGATCACCAACAACCACCTCATCACTGCCGATTCTGGCCACATCAGTATTCTGATCCTCGTGGACCTCTCTGCAGCCTTTGACACAATCTCCCACACCATCCTCCTTACACACCTATCTGACTACCTTGGCCTCACCGGTACAGCACTCTCCTGGTTCCAGTCCTATTTAACAAACAGGAAACAGTTTGTCACCATTGGAGACTCCAGTTCCAGCCCAGCTCCAGTCAACCAGGGTGTGCCTCAAGGCTCTGTGCTTGGACCCCTCCTCTTCACCATCTACATGCTCCCCATTGGTCAGATAATTCGCAAACACAGTCTCAACTTCCATTCCTATGCTTATGACACTCAATTATATCTCTGCACCCCCCACAGTCACTCGTCAGCTGCCTGCATGATATAAAACTCTGGATGACCTCAAGGATGGATGACTGTAGGAGAGGGACAGCAACACAGTTGTAGTTTTTTCAGTTTTTATTTACATACATTTGCAAGACAAACGTGATTTTATTTTGAGAATAATTTCTGTGCCATCACTCAGAGACTTCCCATGAATGGAGCGTAGCAGTACATTGCTCAGGTGAGGTAGCGGCTCTGAGAGCATGGGAGCAGGGAGGGAGAGCGAGTGAGCTGAGCTGCCTGTGACCTGCGAGTCTGAGGTACTGAGTCCTGAACAGCGAGGAGCAGCGAGTTGGCGAGTTTCTCGGGTAAGGGAGGGGATCTGCGAGCTGGAGGGAGAGCGAGTGAGCTGTGAGCTGCCTGTAAACGGCGAGTCTGAGGTGCTGAGTCCTCAACGGCGCGGAGCAGCGAGTTTCTCGGGTAAGGGAGGGGCTCTGCGAGCTGGAGGGAGAGCGAGTGAGCTGTGAGCTGGAGCTACTGGGTCAGTCAATCGTTCTTTTTCTGTATCAGCCTGTGATACAGCTCAGCTCAGGGGAGTTGAGTTGAAATAATGACCAGAGCTGTTGCTTCAGCCACGGAGCTAATACAGCAATTAGCTTGATACATTTACGCAAGTGCAGTTAGAATAACAGTTGTGTGGCATGTCTCCTCTTTGCTGTTAGCTGGTGGTAGCAGCGGTGAGTCAGTGAACGAGTTAATGGAGACAATGACTCGTAACTCCCGAGTCAGTAAAACAAATCTTGAGTTTTGAACGATTCGTTTATGACTCGCACATCACTAGTGTACATTTAAGCACACAGAGCGACTAGAACAGCATGAGGAGAAGAATGAAGAAGAATGGATATAAGAACGTTTTTCAAGAAAGTAAGTATTCATCACTGCTGGTAGTAACAATTAGCTAGCTCCGCCCCCAGCTAACAGCAGAAAGTCCCATGTAATTAATGAACCAAGTGCTCCCTGTTTGACAAATAAAAACCTAGCTTGCACACTATGGATAATCTACTGTACGTATATACATATATATGTATGTAGTACATAAACATACTGTTACTGTGCAAACCTGTATTTGTTCTTGTACTGTATTGAAAAAACAGACTGAAATAATAATAATAAATAAAATCTCAGTCTTTGTTAGCTGTTGGTGAAATTTTGTGCTTGTGCGCTACGTTCGCTCATATCCTGTGCATCTCTCGGGGGCTAACCCTCCCCTGTCCTTAAAACCTAGTGACGCCCCTGCCCTCATCCATGCCTTCATCACCTCTCGCCTGGACTACTGTAATAGAGTCCTGTCTGGGCTCCCTTCCAAAACCCTGGACAGGCTCCAGTATGTGCAGAACTCTGCTGCCAGGTTCCTCACCTGCACCAAGACCTGGCAGCACATCACCCCCACTCTCATCCGCCTTCACTGTCCCAGTTAAATCACGCATCACTTACAAAAGTCTCCACCTGGCCTATAAATCTCTCCATTCCCTCGCCCCCCAATATCTGTTTGACCTCTTCCACCCCTATACCCAGTCTTGGACGCTGCGCTCATCAGGCACACACCAGCTCTCCATCCCTCACACCAAACTACAAACCCTCAGCGACAGAGCCTTCTGTGTGACAGCCCCCACTCTCTGGAACACTCTCCCAGCTGAAATCTGCAAACTGACTTTTCTGGAGACCTTCAAAAGAGACCTAAAAACTCATCTTTTTATAAAGGCCTATCAGCTCTAGATCCAGCCCCATCAAATCAATCAACTTTTCTATTTCCTTTATCTTATATGTATTTTTTGTGTATCCCCTTATTCTTTGTTTTGTTTGTTCCACTTTGTTAAGTGTCCTTGGGTACCCTGAAAGGCGCAATATAAATTAAATGTATTAGTATTGTTATTATTATAATTAGCTCCCTCTGCACAGCCTTCAGCTCTTCCTTATTCATGATTTTAAGGACCTTTTTTTCTCCTTGGGGAGAACTTTTATATCAGTTTATACCCTGGTGGGTATAGTGTTCTCCAAACAGATTTTAATATAGTCCAGTGTGTTAGACTGTCAACGTCCTCCCCATGAGGATCACAAAGTTCTTCCCACACAGTTAATCGAAACAGTCTTTGAGAGCCTCTTCAGTCTCATCACACCATCTTTTCATTTTGCGGGGGGACAGCTGGTTGCCTGTGTATGAAGGGTTTGTACACAGGCAGGAGATGAACCACATTGTGATCAGATCTACCCAGAGGAGGGAGTGATGATGAACTATATGCCTCCTTAGTGTTGGCATAGAATAAATCCAGTATTTTATTGTCCCTGATGTACCAAGTGACATACTAGGTGAAAGGGGGCAGAGTAGAGGATGCATGAGTCCCCAGAAATGAGAATGTATGTATGTTATGTATGGATGTGCATGACATCACTTCCTGAAACAAGTAAAACATCCTGTAAAGAGGGCTGAAGTCACACTGGAAGGGTAGACCACATGAGACCTTATTTCAGAAAAACTTTGTATGGTGGTGAACTAAACTAATGAAATACGAGACTGTGAAAATACGTAATTATAAAGCCTACACAGCAAACAGTTGTGTTAGTGATGTCATCTCGGTTGCCAAAACCCATAACCTAAACATTGTAGAATTGATCATATATACAGGCTTGCTCACGAAACTGACAAAGTACCATTTCAATATGACCAGATTTATGATGATTTTCATCTTTTGCAGTACCTTTTCTTAGCTGTCTGGGTATAAAACGTAACAAAATAATCAGAAAACCTTGATTATTTAATCATATCACTGCTTATAAGTTGCCCTTCTATCAGATTATGACCTGTGAACTTGAAGGAGGTAACTTCTGTTGAGTTGTATTGAAAAATCCAATGACTTGCTCCACATTTCTTGCAAGGCTGTTCTTTTGCCAGCTATCGTGAGAAGAGAATAGACCATATATGCTGTTGAAGTTCAAGTGGACATTGGTGCATATTATATCATTGTATCAGTATTAAAAGTATTTTCATGCTAAATGCTGATGTGGGTTGCTTATGCTAATTGCTAACCAAATAGTTGTTCTGTTTAATGCAGGGGTCGGCAACCCGCGGCTCTAGAGCCGCATGCGGCTCTTTAGCACACCCCTAGTGGCTCCCTGGAGCCTCTTCAAAAATGTATGAAAATGGATGGGGGGATATATTTTTTGTTTTAATATGGTTTCTGTAGGAGTACAAACATTCTTAACGTTTTCCAATGCTGTAAAAATGTGCACAATAAATATTAAATTTCAACATTTCTGTCAACAAAGATTTGCGTCATAGCCTGCGACACACGTTTCAGCGCGGCGCCGTGCCAGGCAGGTGGCTGTTGTAAACAAACCGGCGGGTTTGTCAACGGCCATGGATCCCAAAGGGAAAAAGAGAAAGATAGCTGATGAGAACAGAGGATTCAAGGAAGAATGGACCGAATCATTTGCTTTCATTGCCAATGCGGAAGGATTGCCTGCATGTTTGCTTTGTAATGAGAAGTTGTCGAACAACAAAAAGAGTAATTTGGAAAGACATTTCCAGGGAAGGCATGCTAAATTTGCAGCCGACTACCCAGTTGGGAGTGAGAGAAAAAGTGCGATTGCAGTACTTCTGGAGAAATTAGAGGAAGGCAAAGGTAGATTTAAGAAGTGCATCTCCAAACTCCACTACTGCTGCAAGTTTTGTTGCAACCCGAGAGATAATAAAGCGTGGAAAACCGTTCACGGATGGTGACTACATGAAGGATTCATTCATCAAAATATCAGAGGACCTATTTTCAGACTTCAAAAACAAAACCGAGATAATCCAGAAAATTAAAGACATGCCTCTCTCCGCAAAGACGGTGAAAGAAAGGGCCATTAAAATGGCAGGCGACATCACAAATCGCCAAATCAAGGACATTAATTCAGCTCCAGCGTACTCAATTGCCTGTGACGAGTCGTGTGATGTGATCGATATCGAACAGACAGCGCTGTTATGCAGGTATGTGAACTCTGATGGGCTGCAAGAAGAAATGATCAAAAAATCTGATTTCTTTACTGTATTTCTATAATTTCATCAATGCAACAAAACATAATACATTAATATTGTAATGGAAGTTAAACTTAAAGCACCAAATATCGTACAGCAGAGTAGTCACGTGGTGTGTCATTCTCTCCAGGATGCGCTGCAGGGAAAATAAACATTTAATCATGAATGCTCATTATGTTTTTGTAGCCTACTTAGTCATTTTGATATTAGGCTAATATAGCTAATATACACTTACAGCCTGTGTTGCCTTCATATAAGGCTTATATAAGGCTTTTAATTTTTTGCGGCTCCAGACAGATCTGTTTTTTGTTTTTTTGGTCCAATATGGCTCTTCGAAAATTTTGGGTTGCTGACCCCTGGTTTAATGGCACGGCACTGCGCTACTGTTATGTTAAAGTGTGCTCATGCTAACCGCTAAGCTAAATTCTAAGTTTGGTCAGCAGAGCGGTAAAACATTAAAGGAGTATTTCATCTACTCTGTTGACATTATAGCACTTATGTCTGAGGCTGAGGCTGATGCACTGTAATGGTTGTAGTATAACTACATGTGACTGAGTTTGGTTGTAAAATGTTAAGTGAATTTTCTGCAATAATTCAGTTCATGTTTGAGGTGTTAAATATTATAAATATGTATAAAAAATAGTTAAAAAGGGAGGAATGTAACTAATTAAAAGAGGTTTGACAAGATAAATAATTAATGTCTTTGTTACAATACTTTGCCACACATGGTAATTCATGATAAATTATTGATTTTTTGGGTGATAAATCATTAATTGTTGTGGTATATGTTAATGTATTTCGTTGTAATGGAAGTATATCCTCAGATTTTAATTTCACGATGTATGACATTGTTGTAAGATAAACATAGAAAGAAGTTAATGAGATATCATGTTAGAATTAGAAATAGGATGGGATAACAGATAATTCAGTTTGAAATTCTGTGTGGCCTACCATAGGATCTGCCCACAGAGGACATCGGATTTGCTCAATTCATTCATTCTGATCCCGTCATCCCATGATCCCTCATTCAAAACACTTCAGCACACTAAGCACTGAACTCTTGAATCTCTCAAAACTCCTACTTGAAAGGAACAACTCACAGAGACTTATTTCTTAATTTTTTGAAGAGCTCTATTTTGTTATTTTTCATACAAACTGCAGCACTGTGAATGTTTTCTGTTGCTGGAAACCAATATAATTTTCAAGTGTTCAACACAATACCCACTTCCTTCTATTTAAGGTATATTACTCCTGCAGGACCTAGATATATGTTAGTGTCTCTTCTCCCCCACCCAGTTAAGACTAGAGGTACTACATTATGTCTACATTTGACCTCAGGGCTATTACAAGCATGCATCAGACACTAAAACAACTCACAGTTTTGGATGTTGCACTTGGAGATGTCCACAACACCTTTACAAAGTTCACCCAATGGGTTGTCTTCCATTTCCTGTTTTAAAACACATACACACAGGGATTACTTTCAGTCACTCTCTATGCTGACGAACCTCCAGGTAAACTGTGAGCTCAACTATAATCTTCACCTGGTCTTTAGTCTCGGGTTTTGTGTTGTTTGACACTTCCTCTACATAGTTCGATGGGAAGAACAGCTGCACTTTCCCACCATGGTCACCTTTCCACCTGTCGTAAGAAGGCAGAACAATGAACAGTCCTGTTTGTTCTTTGATGAGGATGCATGAGGCAGTGTCATAAAGTGAATAATGCCTACGATTTTGCAAAGACTCATTACCCATCCTCAATATAGTCTGTTGCTGCCTGTTAGTGTGTGTGTGTTTGTGTGTGTGTGTGTGTGTGTGTGTGTGTGTGTGTGTGTGTGTGTGTGTGTGTGTGTGTGTGTGTGTGTGTGTGTGTGTGTGAGTGAGTGTGTGTGTGTGTCTGGACTAACCATCCATCATTCTCCTTTGATACATTGTGTATCCACGCTCCTTTACTGAAGCTGAGCTCATCTGGCCTTTTAGCTTGGTAGCTATATATAGCCCTAACTGTACTTTGAGGCTGAAGGAGACAGAAACAGAAACAATCATGAATGTACTTCATCAAAGAAAGCTGAACAAAATAACAGTCAAACAAAGCTGAAACAGTATTGTTGTGCATACACACCAGTGAGGGTTCAATCTCATTGGGTTCCACATATGTCTTCACCTCATACAGAGAGGCACAGCCCTTCCCCTGTGAACACAATCCAATGTTTGGTACCAGTCAGAGCAAAACAACAAACAACTATTCGGTTTAAAAAACATGTGCCTTAAATGTCCAATTACAGGACTAAAACACTGAGTAAAATAAAGATTAGATTAGAAAAACATATATAAAATAAAAAATCAGCTTCTTTCAATCGAAAACAATTTAAAATCTGATGATTAACTAACTTTTAATCTAGTGGCCCTTAGAAGTTGACAGCTTTCGCCAAGAGAGAAATGTTTATTAATTGGATTATGGTGTTCAGCCATTCAAGCCTCCCTTAATGATTTATAAAAATGTTTTTGATTGTCACTTTTCCTTTAGAGCCATCATAAGGCCAAAATTTCTGTTTGTGCAATACTGATTTATGAACAAATACCTAAAAAATGTCTGACATTCCCATAATTGCTTGTCTCCACAGGACTTGCTTAGGATATCTTCGATAAATGGTGAAATATCTTCAGCTTTACAATTTGTCGATTACTTTCATTTGTTCTGACTATTGGTTAATAAAACATGTGCATTCAAATGTTTTAGGTCTCAATTTCTCACTTAATTACAATTACTATATGCTATATTATATCACTATATACTTTGACAGGACTTTTCTGGCTTTTCTATATATCCTACAGTAACTCACCATGCTGAAGCGGTCCACCAGCTCCGGGGTGACTGGATAACGGAGCTTGATCTTGCGATATAGCGGCTTCTTCCTGAAGTAGTTGACCAGCTCCACCAGGCTCTCAAACTCTGTTGTGGTGCCCAGAAGGTACATGTTGCCTTCCTTCTGGATCCGGCAGTGTTTCACCTTACCATCACCTCTGAAAGATAGCCGAACTTGATAAATAAAAAAAAATTGTAAAAATGAAACAGGAGAAGAGAAATAAAGCTGTAGTTGTAGCTGAACCTGAATGTGATGGCGAAGGAGTCTGGTTCTCCTTCTCTCTGTCGGATGAGGAAGGCTCCATCTCTGGGAATCCTCAGCAGGTAATCCTCTGCCTGACCTCTGCTCAGGTTACTGTAGAACCACCTACACAACACACACAAGGACAGCTACATTATTAGTTCGCGTGTGTGTGAGAGTGTGTGTGTAAATGCGTGTGTGAAGATTGTTAATAACAATCAGCATTCAAATAGTACAACAGAAAAGTATTCAGTCTTATGTCAGTTTAATGATTTGTATCATGTGCATCCAGTTCCCAAGGATGTATTAGACTAATGATGGTTCATATTCAACAAACCCTTCGTGTATATGTGGGTTGGGCTGTGGTACAGCATCGGTGAGGCGCAGCTCAAAGTCCTGGCAGCGCAGCGGGGTTTCTCTGTAGTGCTGGATCAGGGAGTACACGCTGGGAAAGTGCAGGTTTGGTGTCAGGTAGTAGTAAGTGTGTGTCCCCTCTGAACCCGAGCGAATACGACAGTGCTGGACCCTCCCACTGCGCCTGAAATACAGATGTGTTTAAAGATGCAAACAGTTGCTTCAGATTTATCCCATAATGTGTTAAACCTAAAAGCAAAAAAAACTAAAACATTCTACAGTTTGGACTTTCTACATTTAAGCTCCTTTCCAAGGTCACGTTTTTTCACTTCACTGGCTAGGTGTTGGATACGGTTTGGGAATTAAAATATTTCAAATTGTCACTTCATATGTCAAATTGGAATAGTAAAGTGAGTTAGCACATGACAACAGGATGGTGTATTGGGTACAAAGGTTGTTCCCCAGATTGGAATAGGTTGCATCCAAAATGGTCATCTTATCTTTCACATCCCACTGGTGTATCACAATACAGTACATGAACCAGGTGGATAGAAGGAAATACTTTAACTGTGTCCCATTCAACATCCACATTGATTATGCCAGGTCAACATGGCTCCTTCAAATATGGCTGGGAAATGTAACAATCTTTTGACCAAAGCAGTCTTTTTTTTTTCAGCCACAGCCTTTGGAAGAACCTCCCCCCTGTAAAGATACTGTTCATCACACATTCCTCAAGGCTTGATTGGGATGGGCATGAGATCGAGACATTGGATGTAGTACCAGAAAGAGAGGGTGAAGTCTGTGACAAAGGTGTCACTTTCTCTGACCAAGAAGGTGCCATCTCTTCCTCCGGTCTCTGCACAGTAATCATAGATGAGTCGCTCAGCCATCACCCTGCCCTCCTTCATACGACCGTGAAACCATGGCTCTGAAGTGTGCAGGTCCTGGTACTGATAATGACAAAAACAACAATAGTTTTTAGGACAAACTAATTATCTTTTACCTAATCTACATACTATAAGTAATGTAAGCACTTTTCATATGTACATGTGTGTTCTCCTGCATATTTCCCCCACATATTTCTGTATCAGCAGTAGCCCTAAAATACAGGATCAGCCTTTTAATAATAGCAAGTCAATCATAATCATATCAGAAAGTGACCTCAGTCAAATGGTACCAAAGATATCCTATGGAGTTTTCATGTAAACCAAAAGAGTTATGTTAACATTCAGTGTTTCTCATCAAAATGCATTGTGAGTATCCAGATTAAGACCTAAAAGAGACTGAATGCATGAAATCAGATTTGTACTATGACACCAGCACTGTTTACATCCATGTTTGCTGGCTTGCACTGTTCTCCTTCCATTGCTTTTGTTGATGCTTTGCTGTGTTTTTTGGGCGTTATCAGCATCACCTGTTGATAAGTAGAATGGCTCGCACCTCTAACCTTTGATCCAATAAAAAATCTTAACTTCTTCACTTTTTGCAGTTGTGTTGCAATGATTTCCATTATTTTATTGTAACAATTCTGGATATTTTACAGTAAACCACATATAGCAGATTGATTTTAAATTGAAAACAATGCAATAAAATTCAACAGCAAATTTCCTCTCTCTCTTTTACCTTCCTGGGATCTTCTTCCTCCTGCTCATACTCTTCTGCATAGTACAACTTGTCATCAGAGATCACACAGTAGTGCTTGTTCCATCGCTGAGAAAGGGAAATGAACATTTACATGTTAAGTTCACATGCAAAAAAGCTGCTCACACATGGAACTTTTCAGAGCAACATGCAATTGTTTTAATACTGTATCCACAAGGGAATTCCCACAATTGCACAATATTCATATGAAGTATGAGGTAATTATTTCACATTGATAATGAGTTCATTTCTACAAGCAGGTATCTGTATGTGAATGCAAAATACTTAGGCAAGGCACAAGTTTTAGGTATGGTAAGCATTTTGGTTTCTGTTTTTGGTTGGAATAATTGACTAATCACATTTGAGCAGGCTTCAGTGGCATGCAGGTAAACGGTCTGTTCCCAGACTTAGCTTTTAATTAGGTTTTTAAAAATTGTATCTGTGGAATGCCCATTAGCTCAGTTGGTAGAGCAGGCATCCCATGTGCAGAGGCATTGTCCTTGCTGCAGCAGCCCAGGATTTGAGTCTGACCTGTGGCCCTTTGCTACATGTCACCCCTCATCTCTCTCATCCTGTTTCCTGTCATTTCTGAGCTGTCCTATCAACAAAGCCATAAAAAGCCCCTCATTTTTTATCTACATTCATATGCATATAAATTTAGAGTTGTCTCTCAACTCCAACCTCATGTCTGAAGTTGCTACCCAGACTGTAAACAATGGTTTGCAAATGTTCAGTGATGAATTTTCTCTGCAGGAGGTATAAGACTCCAACAGACTATCAGAACCTTCCTATTCTCTGGCAGCAGAACCTTACTGTACTGCACAAACAAACACTAAAATATAACAAAGCTGGTGTACTTGGATAATCCATGTACATTCCATACAGTCTGTAGACTGCTGAACATGTTCAAAATGCTACACGTCATATTGACAGATGGCCAATATGACCTCATTTGTATATCATTCCTACTGTTTCTACAGCCACTCATTCTATTCCAGTTGTATTAATTAACTGCATTTATTTTATCTTGCTGTAAATTACTTTTTGCTACCATAATAATCAAATTTCCCTGCACAGTTTCAGCACACGTAATATTAAATGCGGCACTAATAATTTTGGTAATGTTGCTTTTGACCAGTCAACATTAAATTGGTAAATACATATTCTTGGCGTTATATGAGTCTTTGGTGCCTTGCCATACCAAGCTGACCCCTCTATCAGTACCTGGTCCACCGGGTCCCAGATCTCCAGGTCCCCCTGCTTTTGCCCCTTCCTGAAGTCTTTACTGGTTCCGGCTCCCTCGACACTGAGCTTCTTGTGCTGCACATGGATAACAAGGAAAGCACAGTCATAGGCATTAATAATGACAACACACACACGCGCGCGCGCGCGCACACACACACACACACACACTATGGCGTTAGAATCGTTTCAAAAAGCGTGCGCACATATCAACTGAGCGTGTCACTCGCGCCTGCTTTGACGCCTGTGCAGCAAGCCGCGCCTGACGTGTAATGTAGTTTCCTCATTGACTTATAATGGCCCCCCGTTTACGCGCACGTTCACGCGTGATGACTGCTGCACGCCGGTAATCACACGACGCGTAGTGACTACGCGTAACATTCATGCGTCTTTATGCAAACGCACGTGTTAACGCTCGCATGAAGATGATTGAACATTTTTGTCACGCGCTTAAGCGTACGCGGAAATGACGTGTGCAAACTCTGTCACACGTAACAAGAAGCTGCGTACGTATGAAGCAGCGTGTGCACGTCTGTCTGTCACTGTTTGACAAATGTTGTTAGGCGTTCACACGTGCGTGCGGTCGCAGATTCTGATGCCTCGCGGCCGGAAGTTGATCTGCACCGTGCGCAGCAGTCCGCACATGAACGTGTGGCGTAGTTGTTCTGTGTTCCATTTTCATCCAGTAGATGGTGCAATCGATCCAATGCGAGATACAGACATATAGGCTTTTGCATGACAAGTTCATGATTGTTATAGGTGTTATAATTTTGGATTGTTATAAGATACCTGTTCGTGTACATAAATATGAAAGATGCATTTGCATTTTGTTGAAAACCAACGTCAATCCTCGTTTTTTTTTCCCCCTGCTCATTCCTGGTTTCTTGCCCTAGAGAGATTTTAACACTTGGTCACAATGTATCAAATTATATGTTTCTGATTGGACCAAAGTGTCAGTTGGACTTCAGAAGGGCCGGAACTCAAACACTACTAGAACGGCCGTAAGCGGTCATTTGGACCGCTAGATAATACTAACTCTATATTCTTATATTCTTTCATGTAGCTAAATACCCAAATTGAGTAATGAATGCATTCATTGTCATGATATTTTTTTTAAATAAACGAAATAACACCAAAATGTAGCCTACAATTTCACAAAATTAATTAGCTATACATTTAACAATATTCATGTCATCGCACAGTAAACTGCAATTATTTCATGTATTTACACACTATTTTAATAGAGTAAAATCAGAACACGAAAATTAACAATTAAAAGTAATTTAACACTTAATAATATATGATAAAAAAACAATGATAATCAATAAAGCTGGAAACGAGCTGATCTAAAACAAATAAATATCCGTTGTGATCACTGGTCACAGTCCGCAGATTACCTCCGCTCTCCTCACAGTTAACACACACGGGCTTGTCGCATTTCAAGTGTCCGACGTTACAAAGTATGGCTCACTGCTGCCTCCCCTGGTTGATTAAAATGAAAAGGCCAACTACGTGAGGCGTGCGTGTACGCGGACTGGTGTGCGCGCTGCAGATCAACTTCCGGTTGCGAAGCATCAGAATCAGCGACCGCACGCACCTGTGAACGCCTAACAACATTTGTCAAGCAGTGACAGACAGACGTGCACACGCTGCTTCATACGTACGCAGCTTTTTGTTACGCGCGAAATACAATCTGCACGTAACAACGCACGCACGCACGTATAACAAAATAATCATGCGTGCGTTGCTGCGTGCCTCTCTGGTTGTTTTGAAACGATTTTGACGCCAGACACACACGCGCGCGCGCGCGCACACACACACACACACACACACACACACACACACACACACACACTCTCTCTCTCTGTACCTTGAGTATGATTTTGCCTTTCAGCTGTGTAGGTGAAGGAAGCTGCTCAGCCATGTGCTCCACAGGTTCAGACAGCAGTTTGTCTCCAAACACCTCTCTGAAGATACGTGCCATCTGACGCTGCTGCTCTAAAGGACAATGCTCCTCTATAGATAGGATCACTGGGAAACTGAGGCAGATAAACATATTTATCAAGATGTGCCAAGAGAAAGGGGCCAAAAAACACAGAAACTATTACATTTTGAATAGTTAACATCAAATACCAAAGACATAAACAATACCATGATGTAGTTAGGTCATATAAAATAATTATGCTGAAAGAACACAAGATTCATCCACAAGAGTAGATTCAGTAGCGTGGGAGAATAATTTACAACATTACCCCAAATAAATGTGTTTGTGTGTGTGTGTGTGTGTGTGTGTGTGTGTGTGCGTGCGTGCGTGCGTGCGTGTGTGTGTGTGACAAAGACATGGTGAAAGTGTTTATTTTAATTCTTACTCTGATGTGACAAATGCATGTTCATTTATAGCTTTGACCACATCCTCAAACTTGATCTTGGTTGTCCTGGTCCAGCCGTGGTAGATGATTGGCTCCCCAGGCCCCTCCCAGCAATCCACTATAAAGATGAAAGATGCAGCACCACACAAAACACATACACAAAATGGCTTAAATTGAGACCAATTAAGTTAATTTAACAGCTAAATGTGAAAGAAAACACATCCATGATATAAATGTAGTGCAGTGGAGCTGTTATATACTGACATTCAACACAGCGGCACCCCAGACGCAGACAGCGTACATAAGCCTCTGTGGTAGACTCACTACGAAGCTGATCACCTGTCAGGTAGCTGTTGAGGAACACACAAAACAGGAGACATGCCAAATCATATTTATTTGACAAAATTGAAATCTTGGTCATGTTTGTTTTCTCTGCTGCCGACGTCTGCACCGACTAAATAAATGGTTTCATTTTAGTACAAAAGTATGAATACTGAAATGTCTCCAAAAAACTGTTTTTTTTCTACTTTGTGTCCATTTTATACATCTAGTTGCTGTTTATAACCTTGCGAAAGCTCAATTTAAACTTGGTTGTGAAAAAAAATGCAAGTCACTACACTATTACTTCAACTATCAAGAAACCTGGTGCAGATCCAAATGACTTGAACAACTTTCGTCCCATCTCAAACTTGACATTTATCTCCAAAATACTATAAAGAACTGTTGCAGCTCAAGTAACCACCCATCATTCTCGCTACAATCTCTTTGAACAAATTCAGTCTGGCTTTTGTCCCCTTCCTAGCACTGAGACTGCCCTCGTGAAAATCACAAATGACCCCTTGATGGCATCTGACTCTGGTTTACTCTCCACCCTAGTTCTCCTTGACCTCAGCGCAGCCTTTGACACTGTCTCTCATGACATACTCCTGGACAGGCTGGCCTCCATTGGAATTACTGACATCCCTCTTTCTTGGCTGAAATCCTATCTCACTGGCCGCACACAATTTGTCCAACTCAAGAACCTAAAGGCCCCCACACATCGCCCAGACGTCCAACTGCCTTATCCGACCACTCTCCGACCACTCCGTTGCCTCTTGTCTGACCCGTTCGGCAGAAAAGTTGCATTGAAACACACCACTTCGACGTGCAGCCTACTCCACAGTAGCGTGCACGTTCTGCGCTTGCGCGAGATGCAATAAGCGGGTAGCATTGTGTTGTAAGTTGTAAACGAGAGGCTTATGCACGCAACTCTCTTTACTTTCGATGAAAATTAAACTTAACTATTTCAGATAAAAACAGCTGCATACTAAACATGCAGCGAGGCATTACCAAACGAACACAAATTAATTCGTCCTGAACGGACATAACAACTAGTCTCGTGCCAATACTGCAAAACATGAAAACAGGGAATGACGGAACGGAGTGCATAGAAAAACAAAGCGCACACAGTATTCCGCCCCTCCCAAGCATCGCGCTGATTCACTAGCACACCGCCAATCAGAACGGCCATTCAGCTGGCACATAACCAATCAGAGAATCTAATGGCTCAGACGTCCGACAGCCCACCTCCTCAGACTTCGCATGCTGAATCAGAGCAGGCAACGTCCATGCGGCTCCGAAAGCTTCCGACGCAGCTGAACACACCAAACATATTTGTTCCCGACCTCGTCCAAGTCTCCCCAAACGCTTCAGACGTCCAACGGTTGGGCCGGTGTGTTCCTGCCTTAAGATCCTGCTCCTCTCCAGTCTCCAGCGGTGTTCCCCAGGGCTCTGTCCTTGGCCCCCTCCTGTTCACTATTTACCTTCTGCCCCTTGGACACATTCTCAGGAAATTTCATAGCCAATTCCACTGCTATGCTGACGAATCCCAGCTTTATATCTCCACCAAGCCTACTTCCACTCTACCACCCACAGCTCTATCCAACTGCCTACTGGAGATTAAATCATGGTTCTCACTCAACTTCCTCAAACTGAACAGTGACAAAACCGAGGTCCTCCTCGTTGGTACCAGATCCACCCTAGCAAAGCACAACCCCCTCTCCATGTCCATCGACCATACCACTGTCCCACCATCACTCCAGGTAAGGAGTCTGGGTGTCATCCTGGACGGCACCTTAACCTTCGAAGCCCACATCAATAATGTTCCCCGGTCTGCATACTTCCATCTACACTACTCCAACCTGCACTGCTATTCACATAAACACCCTGATTACATATCATCTGGACTACTGCAATTCTCTCCTCCTTGGTCTTTCTCGGAAATCACTCCATAAACTCCAACTGGTCCAGAACGCAGCTGCTCGTATCATCACCAGAACTCCCTCTACTGAACACATCACTCCAGCCCTGCAGCAACTCCATTGGCTCCCTATCAAATCCCGCATTGATTTCAAGATTCTACTCCTCACTTTCAAGATCCTTCATAACCTGGCACCATCATATCTCGGTGAACTGATCCATATCAACACACCCTCCCGCACTCTCCGATCCTCTTTTACCATCCAGCTCTTCACCCCATCTGCCAACCTAATCACCAGGGAGTCATGAGCTTTCAGCCGATCTGCCCCCAGCCTCTGGAACTCTCTCCCACCAGACATTCGCACTTCTGACACTGTGTCCACTTTTAAATCTCGCCTGAAAACACACTTATTCCGAGTGGCCTACTCTGTATCAGACTAATCATACAATAACACTCTTGCCTATTCTCTATTCCACTCTATTGCACTATTCTCACCAGTGAAGCTCAACCCTGCCTAACCTGGCCCGGTTGACTTCCTGTATGATGAGGACCGCAGAGTCTGAATTCTGTGCCGAGCTCCTGGCACCATGTAATTGCATCTTCTTATTTATTTTATTTTTCCTCATTTCCACTAAATTGTCTCCTGTTTTTGTTGTACTGTTGTTGTTTTGTGCGGTGTCCTTGAGTTCTTTGAAGGCACCTTTAAATAAAATGCATTATAATTATTATTATTACACACCAGATTCTAAATTAAATAGTGACCAGTCAGCATCATCCACTTCTTCAAAGTCCCATATTGTAAAAAGTATGTCTATGTCATATAGCAGCTCTAGGTGCTCTATAAATACAGTGACAGTAACAAATGATTAATCCACGGTGAAATGCACACAGCCTGTATTAAAAAACTGTGCATTCAGCCTCACCCCCCACATGGCCATGGTTTAAAAAAACATTGGCAGAGCTGATGTGGAAACATGGTGGGCAGTGCCTGCTCAGGCCTATGGGAGCTGGCAAGTAAGAGCACACAGAGTTTTTTCAGGAGAGGGGCCTTAAAGACACAGACACTAAAACAGAGCAATCCGACAGAAAATGGAAAGAGGTGTTGCATAGAGGTGGACAATAAGAGAAAAATAATTCTTTTTTTAAACATTAAAGCATTAAAATAACATTTCTAAGTAGACATACAAAATAAAAGTATGGAGCTGAAAATGAACATAATGTTTATATGATTTGCTTTGATTTACGCCATATAAAACATGTGTAGTTCTATTATTACTTATATAGTGTGTGTGGAGTCATACTGACGTGTTATGAGAGGAGCTGATCCAGTAATGGGACAAAGGGTTGTTCATGTCCAGGTTGCTGATCTCTGAGAATTTCTCATCCCACACAGAGTTCTCTTTGGAAAACAGGAAACTGAGGAACTACAAGTGGAGAAAGGGTTCACATTAAACAACACAGTCCCTCATTACTTCTGTGACTTCTTCAAGTAATGATAATACTTCATATAACAAACAACAAAGTTTTTAGTAATATTTTTATAAAATATATAATAAAACACATCCCTATGATTTACACTATTTAGCCTGCCGTTTCCCATCTAACTCAGTGAAAACAGAAAACACTTTCTACATACTGTGACCTGTGCCTTAGTCTGTTACATCTTTGCCTGTCACAAACAATACATGTAGGCACAGAGAAGAATACCTCGCTGACAGTGAATTCAGGATCATTGGTTTTTCTCATGGTGTCATCGATGAAGGTGGTCATCACTTCCCTGACCTGGTTCAGATCACTGGCCCAGGATTCCTGAGGTTGAAGGGACACAGAATGAGAGAGAATGATATTAAAGCCAATGTTAACACTGTGGGACTAATAAATAGCTGATTTGCTTATGATTTTGTAGGTGTCTGTCTCAAAAAAATTATTTGAATGAGTCATTCAATCTGGAAACTTATGATTTAATGCTAATTTGTTTATTTAAAACTTAAAAGTTTGAAGTAAGAATCTCATCACATCTTGCCTTTGACCAAAACTATGTTTGGAGTACCTCAAGACTCAATTCCGGACACTATTATTTTCTCCCATTGCATTCCATCACATGTTTATGCTAATGACACATAGCTATAACCAACCAATGAAGTCCACTGGCTTTGGTGCGCTTCGTTTCCTACAGAATTATCTAGCTGATGTTAACACTGGATGTCAAAAACATTCCTCGTATTAACTGTCATTCATCATTAAACTTGTTGCTTGGAAAAAAAAACAAACATTTGATCCCGTCTTAAAGTATTGCAGGTAACTCTGAAACCATAGGGGGCAGCATAACTGCTAACTGCTGTTGACTTGCTATTCCTTGCTGTAGCTATCTCTGGCTAAAGCGACTAGCTTGCGATTATCTAGTTGCTCAGTTAGTCATGGAGCTAAGTGGGCTTCTTAGCTGACTGCAGTCTTCCTGGATCGCAATTGCAAAGGGGCCTATCAGACTCCTGCTGTACATAGCAGTATTAAAAGACAGGGGACAAATGTCTATAATACAATACTGTGTAACACAGTGAATAGTTGTGTTTGAACATAAAGTCAGCATTGTTGTTTCTTAACATTCTGTTGATAATGTAAGTTCATTTTTTGAATGTTAGAGACAAAAAGAATTGCCATATCTTACGAATTGCCCCTTTAAATCTTAATTACCTCATTACTAAATAAGTGTATTGCTTTTATTAACATAAACATGACTAGGATTTCAGCTAGACATCTAATTTTAAAGCTAAATTACAAAAATAATTAACATTGATTATTAATGATAAATAATTGATAAAGAATTACAGTGCTTATATGTTCCGATGAAAATGATTCGGAAAGGACTGAGAGAAAGGTTGTTTGACAGGCACAAAAGAGCAGAAAAAAATTAGTCAGACATGCAAAGTTACAACAACAGCTCTCTTGTGTGGTGTTCTAATCATTAACTGTAGATTATTTTACCTTTTGCTCATAGATAAGGAACCGCTGGAAGTCATGGAGCAGAACTGCTGAGGCATCTGGTTTGTCTGTGTTACTGTACAGTGGAAGAGTGCAAACATGATGAAAAGCTATATTATATATATATTATTAATTATCGTTGGGTTTCATTCACATCAGGGTCTGTTAAGATCAATTAAAGCAAATGTGAGCTCACCCCAGAATGAAAGCACACGATTCTTTTTTGAACTCATCAAGGATCTGAGTTAAAAAACAAATGTGAATGAAAATGGGATAACATATGTATGATAATACATGCAGCGCATATTTACTTTTATATAATAAATTCAGACTCACCTCTTTCTGCTCAAACATTATATGGTTGTACAATTTATGAAACTGCTCAAAATCCAGACGGTCTTTCTTTGCTCCCACTTCCTGTGAAAGCACAACATAAAAACATGAATGAGACAACAAGAGCACCTACTAAAAGTTTTTTTTATTTCAAATCACACAATGTTTAATCAATCATTTTTCATTTCAAATATGTCAGAAGAGATGCAATTGTTTGAAATTGTAGAATTTAATAATTTTTTACTGGTTACAGAAGTTACACGATGAGGATATGGCATGAACAGAAGAGTACCTGGAATTTGTCTTTGAGAGCGCGAGAGCCAGGGGTTTTGTAGTTGAGCAGAGGAAGCAGTGCCTTCAGCTCTTTCATGGAGATGCTGGTTAAAGAAACAAAATGACAGTATGCATCCAGTGGCTGGAGTAATCATATATGGTTGTTTATCATGATGATCTTTAATGCAGTCTAGATGTGTTATTGTCATATGTTACCTTACTGAATAAAAGACGCCTAGGAAAGTCTTTAACAAAAGTTGTAATTTTCAAAATACAGTTTTTGACTGTAAGAATTGAAGTAAAAAGGAAAAGTACCAATGTTATCAAGTTATAGGATTCCAGTCATAAAAGACAATGCTGATTTAATGTACAGAGCTACACACTGATAATTTGCCTAAAACAGTGAGTATTTTAATTAATGTACATTTTCAAACTAGTTTGAATGAACTGTAAAGGGTCATATTAAATGCAATGTTTCACCTTGAGTCAATGTAAATATATTGGTGAGTCAGATCAAATTAATGCAGACTTAAAAGATTTATTCAGTTTTTACACATCAAGTTAAGGAAAACTTAAACATAAACATAATGGCCCTCATTTATCAATCTTGCGTGAAAACGGGTGCAGATCTGAGCGCAGAATTGGTCTTACGACAGGACACACGTGTGTTTTATGAAACATTCGTATCTGATCAATTCCAGCGTACGAATGATCGGGTCTTGATAAATGCGGCGGCTGAATTCGATCGTCATTAACATGTTACGCCCTTAAATATTCCTGGTTCGGAGGCCTCGCCCACTGAGGTCAAACATGGGGAGAAGAAACACTGGCAAGAAGATAAACTTTTCCGAGATGGAGATCGGCATCCAGGCAGCGCCGGCACATCAAAGGCACTCTGTTCACTAATGTAATGTTGTGCAGAACTGAACAAGCCAAAATAATAACACACTTTCTCTGGGGTATACAGCAGAGTTCCCACTGCTGGTCCGAGACGGAGCCACCTGCCCTTCAGCAACCCGAAGCAGCTCCACTGAGTAGTGTTGTGTCGGTTGCGAACGTGTCGTTCGAAAGAACGAATCTTTTAAGTGAACGAAGTGAACGGAATCCCTTCATGAACTGATTCGTTCCTTTCTCAGTTCAGTTGAGCTCAGCCGCAAGCATGCCGGCCGGGAGTGGAACTGCCGCGACTCACTCAGAGAACTGTGAAGACGTGATTCACGTTCGCGCTGTGATTCGTTCCTGATTTGCGAACCTACTGCATACAGAGAACTGTCTGAGGACGTGAATCTCGTTCACATACTGTGCTGAAAGTGGCGCTGTGTCACTCACTCACTCACTCAGGGCAGAAGAGTTGATTCTCGTTCAGTAACCGTACTGCCAAAACTAGCGCTGTGTTGCTAACATCCGTGTAGCATCATGTAAAGTGATTTTACTGCACAGTAAAAGTCACACAAGTTCGCGAACGTGATTCTCATATCAGACCTGCTGAGGACGTGAATCACGTTCGCGAACGTGATTCTAAGCAGGACGTGAATCACGTTCGCGCGGTCATTCATGTTTGCGAACGTGATTCACGTTCACGCTGATTCACTGACAGCGCTGCGCGAACGTGATTCACGTCCTCAGCAGGTTGTTCGCGAACGACTGATTCACTCATGATTCACGTCACTGAGGAGGTGATTCTCGTTCACGTACTGTGCTGAAAGTGGCGCTGTGTCACTCACTCACTCAGGGCAGAAGAGTTGATTCTCGTTCAGTAACCGTACTGCTAAAAATAGCGCTGTGTTGCTAACATCCGTGTAGCATCATGTGAAGTGATTTTACTGTGCACAGAGGACACTTTCACTGAGTAATAATTTTAGTGCATGTATACCACTCAAAGCAGCGCTGCGTCTCCCCCTTGATGATTGTGTACTATAGTCCGTGAACGCACCGTCCCTCAGTAAGTGAACATGAACCTCAGGGCTGAATCATGAACTGAATGACGGATCGTTTGGCTATTTATCAGTTCAGGGAGATGGAGAGCACTGAACAATTCGGTGAACGAATCTTTTGAACGAATCATTTTAATGAACGGATTCTAGAGATTCAGTACAGCAAAAAGAACTGCCGTTCGCATCACTACCACTGAGACCTGTGTGTGTGTGTGCGCACTATTGAATCTGCGTTCCTGCTCTGTAGCAGGTTTGCCAGCGGGGTTATTAGGTATTCGTTAATTAGTTGTCATGTTATCAAATTTATTTTTACAATAAAGTGGTATCAGTAAAAACGTGGGCTTTTTTTAATTAAAAGTTTTGTATTTTGTTTTATTCGTGTTAAGAATCTGTTGATCCAGTGATGTGCACGGGGGGGGAGTCGCCCCCCCTTGTGGCCCAGTTGTTGAAGAACACGTGCTGAAGTGCCCTCTTGGGAGCCAAAACGCGTGCTAAACTGCCCTCTTGGGTGGAGAAAACACACTAAACTGCCCCTTGGCTGGTTAAAACATGATAAACTGCCCTCTTGGGTGGCAAAAACGTGCGCTAAAGTGCCCTCTTGAGTGGAAAAAACACACTAAACTGCCCCCATGGCTGGTTGAAACATGATAAACTGCCCTCTTGGGAGGCAAAAACGTGTGCTAAAGTGCCCACCTGGTTGGCTAAATTCAACTGCCCTCTTGGGTGGCAAAAACGCATGCTAATGTGCCCTCTTAGGAGGCAAAAATGTGCGCTAAAGTGCCCTCTTGGGAGGCAAAAACACACTAAACTGCCCCCTTGGCTGGTTAAAACATGATAAACTGCCCTCTTGGGTGACAAAAACGCGCGCTAAAGTGCCCTCTTGAGTGGAAAAAACACACTAAACTGCCCCCATGGCTGGTTGAAACATGATAAACTGCCCTCTTGGGAGGCAAAAACACGTGCTAAAGTGCCCACCTGGTTGGCAAAATACAACTGCCCTCTTGGCTGGTTAAAACATGATAAACTGTCCACTTGGGTGGCAAAAGGGAATCTTTAAGTGCCCTCCTCATTGGCAAAACACCCTAAACTGCCCTCTTGGATGAAAATAAAACACTTAATTGCTCTCTTGGGTGGTTAAAACATGTTTAAGCGCACTCCCGGTTGGCAAAACATGATAACTTGCCCTCTAGTCTTGGGTGGTATAAACACGTGCTTAAGTGCTCTCTTGGGTGGAAAAACCCACTAAACTGCTGCCATTGGATGGAGAATATTGATTCCAATTAAGGCAATTAAGGCAAGCTTTCCCTGAGTCATTTTATGGTGTCAACAAGTTAAACCCTGTTTATGTTCAATACACTTTGTATGGCCATTAGCCCATATTTTCTGTTTTTTTTAAAAAAAAAATGTTTTATTTATTTATTTTTTGCAAATGGCCGATGGGCTAATAAACTTTCTAGATTTTATTTTCAATTTACAATTTCAGTCAGTTAGAGTCATTGTATTTAGTAAATGATTGAATAAATTGATTGCAACTAGATAGATGGTAACTGTTTTAAGTTTTAAAACACATTCCTGTTCTTAAAGTAAGTCCATTCCATCCATTTAAGTATTTAGTTTTAGACACACTCTCTCTCAAATGGTCACATGTCAGTGGGGACTTAATACTGACTGAGGTGCAACCCTGCATCCTACTGCTGTGTGAGGTAGGTAGCTAATATAGCAAACTGTCTATTAAGTTACCAATTTTGCATTACTAAATACTAGTGTATGTAGCCTGGAGGTGCTATTATTAGGTAGAGATGCCTATCACTGTTTAAGCCTAGGCTGAGGAGCTAGCCTTGCTAAGTCTTGTGGGAATAGCTTTTTAAATCTAGCCAGTAAAATTAAAAGTGGGGTTAGCATTGCATATCAGGGTTTCCGCCAGGTTTAAGTTGACCCCCCGCCAGGCTAAGCATTTGGGATTTGCTATTCTATTTTAATTTTTTAAAATGCTTTTCTTTAAAATGCCTTTTTAAGTGCACAGCTCAGTTGGAAACATATACAGAGGCTTGCAAAAGTATTCACCCCCCTTGAACTTTTCCACATTTTGTCACGTTACAACCACAATCGTAATTGTATTTTAATGGGATTTCATGAGATAGACCAACACAAAGTGGTGCATAATTGTAAAGTGAAGAGAACACTGTTGAACAAAAAGCATCATGAAGCCCAAGGAACACACCGGACAGGTCAGGGATAAAGTTGTGGAGAAGTTTAAAGCATGGTTAGGATATGAAAAAATATCCCAAGCTTTGAACATCTCATGGAGCGCTGTTCAATCCATGGGATGGGAAGATGGATGGAGCCAAATACAGGACAATCTTGGAAGAAAACCTGAGACTGGGGCGGAGGTTCACCTTCCAGCAGGACAACGAGCTTAAACATCCAGCCAAAGCTACAATGGAATGGTTTAGATCAAAGCATATTCATGTGTTAGAATGGCCCAGTCAAAGTCCAGACCTAAATCCAAGTGAGAATCTTTGGCAAGACTTGAAAATTGCTGTTCACAGACACTCTCAATCCAATCAGACTAAACTTGAGCTATTTTGCAAGAAGGAATGGGCAAATATTTCAGTCTCTATATGTGCATCGCTGGTAGAGACTTGCCCCGAAAGACTTGCAGCTGTCATTGCAGGGAAAGGTGGTTCTACAAAGTATTGACTCAGGGGGGTGAATACTTTTGCACACCACACTTTTCTGTTTTTTATTTTTAAAAATGTTTAAAAACAATGTATCATTTTCCTTCACAATTATGCACCACTTTGTGTTGGTCTATCACATAAAACCCCATTAAAATACATTTACATTTGTGGCTGTAACATGACAAAATGTGGAAAAGTTCAAGGTGGGTGAATACTTTTGCAACCCACTGTATGTCCATGCTTCATCATAGTTTGTTTCTTTTGAGGTGTCAAATAAATATTTTAAATGTGTATTGTTCCCTGTGATTTTATCACAAAACCCTATTGGGTGAAGAAAACACACTAAACTCCAGACGACTATTAAGACCAAGAAATACTATGAAACATTACTGTTGCAATGACTTATGTTGGGCCCCTTTTTGATCTATATTGAGCCAGAACTATATCTCAAAGAACCAGTTTGGATTATCTGGTGCTAATATGGTGTTAAAATGCACTAGAATACAGGAAATGGCATCTACTTAATTGAAAATGCACTGGGGGAGGACCCTCAGACCCCCTATAGGGTTTTATTTCCTTCATACATCCATGTCTCTGTGTTCTTCACAGTCCAATGTTGAATCTACACAGTTCTTGTGGATGCTGATCCTAACTACAAATTAACTTGAGTAGTCTGTCTAGTTAGTCTGTTTTAAGGCTATATAATGTGCTATTTGTATAGTATATATACATGTCTAAAGTGCCCTCGGCAACACACGGAACTCTTCAGTGGCGAGAACGCGCCGTATGTGCCCTTTTTTTTCTTTTCGCCCCTGCCCTTCAAAAAGTCTGTGCACGCCACTGTGTTGATCTGTTCTAAAAATGTGACTGCTCATGCTTAATGACAGCTGAGGTTTGTTTAATAATTATTTTCAGACTTCAGACTTTCAGGACCCAGATGCAGACACAGGAGCAGGCAGATTCAAGACATAAGAAAGCTTTAGTGAAAGCTGATAATTAGTTCAAAAAATCCAAAAGAAGACAAGCAGACAGATAGGTAACAAAAAGCTGGCAAACACAGGGAATGAAGAAAACAGTAAAACAAAAACAGAGAGCAAACCATAAATCCAAGGTGAACACAGGGAGCACATAAGGAAAGACAAAGGAACGCAGTATAACAGTTACATGATGATGAGAACTGAACAGACAGACCAGCAAAGAGTGAGGGAAAAACACAGGCTTGAATACAAACAAACCTAATGAGGGGATGAGGTGCAAGTGGAGTGAGGCAGAGAAACACAGGTGAGACAAATTAATGGAAATATACTAGAAACGGAAGAGGCTGATAGGCTGGAAATTGCTGGAAAGAAGGAAAGGGTAATGAGGGAGTTGAGGTGTGGAGGGAAAGCAGACTGGGGAAGAACTCAGGAACAGGGTTGGACTAATTAATCAGATTGAACACAGGTGTGGAAGCAAAAATCAAGTTGGTGAGGACTACAAGAAAACAGGAAGGAAGACAGAACGCTGGAAAAGGGAAACAAACAAAACAAACAACCAGAAAACACATGCAAAACATGCACACAATGAACAAAAATGACAGAATCATGACAGTTATTCAAGTATAACATATAAAAGTAGTGCATTTCAAATTGCTTATTCAAGCTCATGTAATAAGTCACACATCTGGTTATCTAATCTATACACATTGATTTAACATGATATATAAAAAAAAACCTTTGCATTTAATGAGATCCTTTATATTGAACTTATGTAACAGAATTAGAATACTTAGAATACTGCCTTAGGGAAATTATTATTATTGTTTCATCTAGTTAAGCAGGACTGGGTAGACAGTTCATATAAGTATAGTACCTGTTTGTTTTGGTCTGGTTCACAGAATACATCTGCTTCCTCAGCCAACTGCAGGGGAAATAACAAAGAGAGATCACTGACCAGACAAGCTGTCCTCATTAATAACTCTGTAATAACTCTGTGTGTGTGTGTGTGTGTGTGTGCGTGTGTGTGTGTGTGTGTGTGTGTGTGTGTGTGTGTGTGTGTGTGTGTGTACCTCTCTATAAGAACTGGAGTTGGAGCAGCCAATGTCTCCTGCCTCAGCAGATCAAGTCCTATCAGCCATTTCTGTGCTTCTTCAACAGAATCAGCTGAAAATTGAGCAATACATAGTGTTTTCATACTGTACTAAACAAACTTTATGCAACGATGAGCATTGGATCTTTCTTCATACAAGGAGAGCTGTTTGATATTCCAACATACTGCATCAAAGCAGTAGATGTGACCTTAAAGTTAAAATGAAACTATTAATTACAATAAGTACAGTCATATCATCTGTTACAGTAGTATGATTTTTTTCTGTTCGTTTGTTGCTCCACTGTGTTTCTAAGAGTTGTTTACTGTAACAAGTATACAACTCTCTACCGGACATGGATTATTTTTCACTCCATGTAAATCTATAAAGAGAACATGTCTACATTTTTGTAAAACTGCGTAATTAGAGAGTTGGAGTAAGGACTTAGCCTAGCTTAGCATAAAGACCAGAAGCATGCCTGCTCTGTTCAGAGGGGAAAACATGTAAACCAACAACTCCAAAGCTAACTGATGATAACATTGGGCCTTGTTAATGCAACCTGTGCACAAAACAGAAAGGTACAAACTGATAAATGTGGTTGCCTAAGCTAGACTAACCACCATCTTGATCTCACTCTGTAACAGAACAACAACCATAGTTTCCAAAATACTAAATGATTCCATTCAATGTGAAAATCAGCATACAGGAAGTTTTCATTCAAAATTCTGTGACTGGCCTAAAAAAAATCAAACATATCCAAGACATACAAATTCATTTATGAAAGGTTTAAACAGAGTACTACAAAAATACACTTTCATAAGAAGTAATTAAAAAATGTTACTTGTCTGAAGTCCAGAAACACACATGAATAAAGAGCTCACCTCCCAGATTAAGGGTGTTGAGAACAAACTGTGAGCCATAGAAAATAGTGAAGCAGGTATTTTCATCATGTTTGTCCTTGCCATCTTTGAAACGCTCAAAGTCCTTGGAGTTTCTCCCCGGACGAACCTCTCTGATCTCAAACAGGTCCACTGAAACACGGCACACATATTTCTGGTAGTTATTATTGTGAAGGAGATGATTTGCTTTTGTAAATCATCACTGCTGGGGAAGACCACTTCATCTATAGTCAGGATCAAAAGACACAAGTAAGAGTTGTAAAATGTTTTTTTTTTTCAATTTCACACATTTGCAGCTCACTGCGTTAGTTAGCGTTCTTTAGGGGATGGTGATTTTCACAGTATAACACACTGTGATGCTGTCAAGTTCAATACATTGAAACATGGACAAACATGCACTCCTATCTAAACAGTGGGTTAGAGGATCTACTGCTACTTTCATACTGCAACAGTATAATTAGTAATGATATTAATTGAAAGTATCATTTTTGTTTCTTTTTACTGTTACTTCTCAAAACACATTGGCCCTCATTTATCAATCTTGCGTGAAAACGGGTGCAGATCTGAGCGCAGAATTGGTCTTACGACAGGACACACGTGTGATTTATGAAACGTTCGTATCTGACCAATTCCAGTGTACGAATGATCGGGTCTGGATAAATGAGGTGGCTGAATTCGATCGTCATTAACATGTTACGCCCTTAAATATTCCTGGTTCGGAGGCTTCGCCCACTGAGGTCAAACATGGAGAGAAGAAACACTGGCAAGAAGAGAAACTTTTCCGAGATGGAGATCGGCATCCCGGCAGCGCGGCACATCAAAGGCTCCATTCACTAATGCAATGTTGTGCAAAACTGAACAGGCCAAAATAATATGGCACACTTTCTCTGGGGTATACAGCAGAGTTCCCCCTGCTGGTCCGAGACGGAGCCACCTGCCCTTCAGCACCCCGAAGCAGCTCCACTGTGACCCGTGTGCGTGTGTGTGTGCGCGCACTATTGAATCTGCGTGACTGCTCTGTAGCAGGTTTGCCAGCGGGGTTATTAGGTATTCCGTTAATTAGTTGTCATGTTAGGCTATTTACATATTTTATTTTACAGAAAAGTGGTATCAGTAAAAACGTAAAAAATAATCCGTTTTGATCTGTTCTAAATATGTGACGGCTTATGCTTAATGACAGCTGAGGTTTGTTTAATAATTATTTTCAGACTCAGCCAGATTTTGCTGTGCTGAACCGCAAATCCACACACTCAGATTTGCGTACACGAGCTCAGACCTGACGTAAGATCTGATCGTAGCTTCCGCTCACGTCCAAATTGATAAATGCAGAAGTTTGCGTGGAAATGGTCGTACGCACGTTTTTCTGCCGTACGTTCGTTTGATAAATGAGAGCCATTGCGTGTATTCTTGAAGCCTGACAAACCCATTTGATTGCATTATACATTTATTTATTTACGTTTATAGACTCCTTATGAAAATTAATAACTGCTTTATGAATTTCCTTTGATTGTTTATAATCATATTACAAACACAAATTGAGTTTAACTAACTTACCTATTATGTCATTATTAACCTTTTAATTTTTTTGTTGCATATTAAGTTCAGACATACTTTATTATGCATTTATTATGCACTTATTGTCCTCACTCATAAATACCGGCCAGCTTAACACGCATGTTTTTTCTCCATGCATTATTCGCTGAGAAATTAACAAAAATGTGGACGCCCAATGTCATAAGTGCAAAAAAGAAAAATAAGACCCGTCCCTTTATCTGGAGCCACACAAAAAATGATAGGGTGTATTTTGTGCTGAGACTCGTCCTCCATCTAAGTATCATAGAAATCTGTGAAGTAGTTTTTGTGTAATCTTGATGGCAAATCAACCAACAGACCAACAAACAACCCAACCAACCAACAAGTGAAAATATAGAGGTAGTTATGCAAAAACTTTCCAGCCCTATGGTTTTACTGGGGAGGAGATTTTGCCAGTGTTTTAAAAATACTTCATACTCACAGACACCATCAGTCTTGTCTGCAGTGCGTGTCCATGCCACCTGTCGGGTTTCCATGATGACCTGCACAGTGAGCCGCTCCGCCTTCTGCCGGAACACTGTCATGACCACGCCCATCTCCATGTCCCGTTTGATCACGATCTTCTTGTACTCTGTCATCTCGCCCTGCTGCCCCCAACAAGCCATCTCTGCAGCTGAGAGTGGACAGAAGAGACACAGAAACATTCATTTACTTGCAGTCGAAACCTATGTAAAAGGCTTCGATTGCAAAAAGGGTTCTTGAGTACCTACAAGATTTTAAAAAGTCATATCATCTTGATTATTACTATTATTACTTTTAATATTATTAATACTCATATGTCAATTAGTAATGTTGTTATTACTGCTGTGGCTGCTGTACTCCCTGCTGTTTTACCAGACAGTTGTGCACAAATTTCTGCTTTTTTGCTGTTTTGCTTCCGATGCTAATGTAGGCTACAGCATACAGATCTATTTTTTTAACAGATTAGGCTTTTGGCACCTTACAGTAACATAGCCAGTAGCCTAACTGTAAAATAATCTTCCTGTGACACATCTATGGGTCCTGCAAAGGCCTTAAAACCACAAGTGCAACTGCAGCAAGCTTCCCCATGCAGCACCATGAATCTAATTGAACTCCAAGCCTTAAGGAGTCACAAAATCCAAAGATCATTCTAAAATTGATTAGGCTTTATTTAAATCTTGAAACCTAAATTCCCTTTTCTCTTCCAACATGTTGAAGACATTATTTTCACAATATTCAAAATAAGTCCAGCCAAACAAAGGCAATGTTTTTAGTTTTATTAAGCTCCTCTTCTTAATAACAAACTCTGAAGATATTATTCAGAAGATTATGCAACAGTTCTATAATTTGAGGTGACTGTGAATATGGGTGAACATTTCCAAAGGAAAATACATAGACCAAGAGGGCAATATACACTGATCAGCCACAACATTAAAACCAACAGCTTAACATTCTGTGGGTTCCCCTTGTTAAGCTAAAACAGCTCTGACCCATTGAGGCATGGCCATAAGGCTTATGGGGCGGTCCTGTTGTCTTCTGAGTTGGGAAATTTGTCGTAGATCCTTTGGGTCCTGTATGCTGGGTAGTGGGGCCTCAACAGATCAGACTTATTCTGATGCTCCCCACAGACGCTCGATCAGATTGGGTTTTTGGGAATTTGGAGGCTGGGTCAACGCCTTGAGCTCTTGATCGCCACTGGGGAGTGCCCTTGCAATGAGTGGGTATACTTGGTCCACAATGGTACTTGGATGGGCGGTGTGTATCAAGGGGCATCCACATAGTTGCCAGGACCCAAACATTACATTAGAGTGTTATTCCTATCACCTGTTAATGGATTTAATTTGTGGCTGATTGATGTAAATGTGTTAGCAGAGACTTGGACCACTAAATGTCAGTGTTCATGATAGTCTTTCATTTCACCTGAAGTTTCTCTACTGCAAGCTTGACCAATGAATCCCAACTCTGCACTATGTTATACTTTGCTGAGAGTACTTGAACTAGCACTAAAAAAAGGAATTTGGTCAGTTCGGTCAAGATGATAGAACTACCTTGTTTTCACACGAAAATGTTAATTTCATATATTACGTGAGGATTAATGGTCCTCCTAGAATCCTTTGTTCTGACAAAAGACAGTCTTCTTATGGTCACCAAGAATTAGGATCTTTTTTTTTGCCATGGCTGCCATTTTGGGCTCAGTCAGGGTCTCATGGAGTCATATTCTGTACATGCACATTACCTCACCTCCTTCTTTAGTCTGCCTTTGATTATTTTCAAGATTATTATTATAAAAGGTCCAAAAGCAGGAAAATATTACCATTGTAATTTACCAGATCTTCCAATTCCTTGTTTTAAAAAAAACAATGGTCCAGAATTTAAATATTCTCATTACTATATGACTAAGAAAAACAGTAAATATTAATAGATAAGAAGCTGGGACCAACAATTACATAAAACAATTAACAGATATTCACATAGTTTTCTGCCGATCAAATAACAGATTTTTCAATCAATCGTTTCTACTCTTCCAGACACATTCTGGCTTTGACAGAGCCAAGAAACAATCGAAACCTAAAAGCAACATCCTTATTGTAGGTCTTCTTCACTATTTCCACCACACTTCTCCACCTCAAATTCAAGTCCTATAGAATTGCTCTCAGTAGTGTTGCTTTCAGACACAAACTGAGCTGTGTGATGACTAATTAATCTTGTTTCACTGTGTCTGGATTCAGGAAACTGACGTCACTACAAATGTTCTGATGAGTGGATGGAAGAACACAAAATCCACAAAATCTACTTTTGGTTGACCCAGCCTTTTATAGCTCAAGCACACTTTAAGACTCTATTGACTTAAATGGATCTGAAATCTGCTTTAGTAATCCTGATATTATAGATACACACACACACACACACACACACACACACACACACACACAGTATATATTGTTGTTTTTGGTATGACTGTTGAAGGACTATGACCATTTGACATGCCTCTGAATTTTCATGGGTTTTGGACACTGCGTAAAGGAGGTCATAATGTGGCACTAGAGAAAACTGAGTATTTACATGTTATGTTTAAGAATGTCAAAACTGCACTATGAACATTTCATGTCAATTAAATAATGATTGTTAGACAAGGCTAACTTCCTGCTGCCATGTGGTGTTGGAATAAAATATACCTCCTAATTGTCATATAGAAGTGTTCTATGCAGGACTCTCATCAAACATGTGAAATTTTGGATGATTTCATGGTGAATAATTCCTTGCTACTAGATCAGCGTCCAATTATAACTCACTGTTTGCCATCATGACAGCCTTAAGGATTTTCTGACTAAATTTGAGGCTAGCAGGAGTACTTGGAAGGAAAAAAAACATGTTATTTTCCATTGCCACCGGGTGGTGCTACAACTGAAAGCAAAATTTAAAGTTTATGCAGATTTAACCACATGTAGTAGAGTTACATCAACTTCCTGTTTCAAGGTGATTCATAGACCTTTGTCGCACCACCACAGCCACACTCTTCAATGCAAACTCACAATTCTTATTATACAGCATCCTGAAGGTCTTAAAGCTGCGGTCTGGAGTTTTGAGAAAAAGTGGACTTATTCCTAAAGTTTGAATGATACAGCTCCCAGGTCCCTCCTTCTTCCTCTCTGCTGCTGCAGCCCTGCCTTTAAAGCCCCTCCCACAGAGGAGCCTGCTGTGCATGAGCAGGTTTGTAACCACAGTCACAGAGGAAGCCAGATAACCAAGACGGCGCTTTCAAAATAACAACAACAGAATAAGCCCTGATTGTTCTATTTCTGACCAATACAACTAAATTACAATGACGAGTGCCTCATGCCAAGTCACTGTAGTAACAAACAATATTCCTTACATGGCGGTAGACGGAGTTACCAGGTAATCATTAGAGACGCCATGCTGCTTTTCTGAAGCATGAGCAACATTATTTCTCTAAACTAATTCAACCACTTTAGAGCGTTCTGAACACAAACTAACGTTATTTAAACTTGAAAGACACTTTTGCTAACCAGTAGCCATAAAGACAAAGCTACACACCGGAGTTAGCATACAAACTAACAAGCTAGATTTAGCAAAAAGCTACGTAGCTCAACTGCAACATCGTACGGCTATTGCCAGTATTACTGTAACCGCCGCCACCATAGCCTTGTGGTTAAAACATTTTCAGCTCTGTTGTAGTTGTCTGTTCTCTGCCATTGTTTACAGTTTGAGTTTGAGCTTGAACCTATCTGACCAGGTGAGAGCAGACACTGCGCCTGTGCGGGGGAGGGACACTGCCGAGTAAGCACTGCATGAGGGAGGGGGGCTACCAGTAGAGTATGCATGAGAGTGATTGACAATTCCCCTTGGCTCTGATTGTTTGTATTGAGCTGGGAGTGGTGGATTCTTGCAAATCAAATTAGGGCCACTGGGTGGAGCCACAGACAGTGGATTTTTACACAGCTGACCTGTAACTTATCCTACTGTCAGATCATAATGGCAATTACAGCAAATATAACCAAAAAATTGTTACAGACTACAGCTTTAAGTATGTTCTCAACATGTTTGAGGTGGCTGTGGTCATAGACATGATAAATAATCGCTGTCACTGTAAACAATTATTGGTATGTTAATGTGTTCAATGCAAAATTTCCTGCGCCGCCATGGTGAAAACTCAAGTTTTTAATAACTACTCATCACAAAGATGTTAGTTGTAGGTGGAGCTTGTCAAAATTCAGACATGCAAAAATGAGCAGTAGAATTCAAAATGACTAACTTCCTATTGAGTAGTAGCACCAAGAAAGATTTTTGTAGATGTAAGTGCAGATAGATATGTGCACCAAATGTCATGCATGTATGTCAAATTAGCCACAGGGGCTGTTGTAAGAACGCTTTAATTTCTGTTGCCACTAGGTGGTGCTATGGCTGTTATGAAAGATTATTGTCCTGTCAGTTTCTTCAGGTTGAGACTCTTACCCTACATGTGAAGTTTGGGGGCAGATTAAGGTGAAGTTCTAGCAATCGCCTGTTATTTGGCGCCACATCATTAATATAAATTATGTTATTTTCATTTTAAAACCATGTAATGCTTCTGATGTAATGATATCATAATAGCATAATGAAGCAAGTACAACCTTTCAAAGAAATATCTTAATAATAACTAATAATATCTTCAATATTTCAGAAAAAAAATAAATGGACTATTGCGTTTTGATAACAAAACGTAAACACAACATGTAATATCGAGGTCAGCACAAATAATCGCATTCATACACATATTGTTGTTCAAAAGTGTATGGTAAGAAAAAATATGTAGAATGAAATTGAGAATATGACTGTCATGACAGGTCTAACGAAAAATCCTGCTGAATACCAATAGCATCTGTAAACCAAAAGCATCTACAACACAAGTAAATGAAGGTAAACATTTATTCATATCATATCAATAACCTAATGATGAACTTTATCATTTCTAATTTGTACTTTCAGTATCTAGATACAAAATAATCTGAAATGATGTGTGCCAACGGACAGAACTGCAGAGTGAAAGTAAGTTTTTTTAGGGAACTAATCTATTCTATAGCCAAACTGTGCCATCAAGGCCACAGAATGATGTATACAGGGTCAACCACTGGTAAAATGAATTCCCCTATAAAATAAAAATGAAAGACATGTTATCTGATACCCTGTGCTTGAATCCAGAGCCCCTTGCTCTCTTGTTTCTGTGTGTCTTCTCCAGCTGAGTATGGTCACCCGCTTTTCCTCATATACAAAAGCATTATTAATATCAGATGCAAATATAAGAGTTCTTATCCTGTTGTGACCATACTCTCTCTGTGCCTGAGTTCATTTTATTATTATCAGTCTACTGCCTTTGCTTTAATACTTCTCACTTCTCTTTAGTTAATCATTAATTCTACATACGGTATTTTCCCAAGGGCACTGTCTTTGAATTTGCACAAAACAGGATAATAAAAGAGTTGTTACTTAAAGATTCCCACCATCTTATCTGCAAATGCTGTCAGTAAGTTTGGGATACTTTGGCACAGTGCAATGTTATGGCTCAAAAAGACTAGGAATATCTAATGCAGTGATGGAAAAAAGGGTGCCCATGACTTGTGGAGTAGTGTTAAAGGGTTTTCAACCTGATTTGCCACAACACCTAATATTTAACTTGCAAATGACCAGAGAAATGTCAAAAACAAAAAGGTGGCACAGGAGGAGCTCTGTCTAATTAAACTAAAGTATGATTCAGATATGTTATGAAATATCAATAAAAAAGAATAGAGAATAAAACAGAAATCATTCTTAATGAAAGTCAAAATGGAGTTGGCACAGGGGCCACATTCTTTGAATCTAATGTGATTGAAAGAAATGCTTTAATGCTTCTTATTATAAAGAGGCAAATGTAAAAAATACAGCATATCTTCATGTACAGATTATTATTCTCCGCAATATGGATGAGATTGGATTGAATTCCACTTTATTGTCAATGCACAGAACGAAACCACGAAGACAAGGACATGCAGTTCCAAAAATAATATATGTATACTGTCGGTTATATTAATAAATGTGAAACCAAATGTTTATTGTGTAAATAACAATTCATAACATAAATCAACTACACCTATGCTTATATTAAGAAACACAACGAAGAAGAAGAATTCTTCAATGTTAAGAGAAATTAATCATTAACTTACATTATTACACAACTATTCCCCCATTTTTTCCGGCTGAAACCTTTAGAGGGGACTGTCCCAGCCTTAATCAGACTACAACATTCCTTTTTACCAACACAGCAGCCATGCCGAACACAAATACTTTTCCATTACAGCCATATGTGTTCATGTCACACATGCACCAACACAGGTGCTTCAGGAAAAACAGTGTTTATAATGAGGATGTGATAATCAACTGTGTTGAATTTTTACAGAGCAATGCTTAAATATACTCATAAATTCACCATCAAACTCATTCATTAATTTCTTAAAGGTGCAACATGAACTAAAAGTATCTGCAGAATGTGAAGGAATAACAGTTTTGACTTGTCTGTGCGTTGCTGATATATCCACTGAAGTCACCAAGCTAACCAGCTAGCCCTAGTCCATCCTATCCAAAGCTCCTGTGCTAGCTATGTACAGACCAACATTTCCCTGGTTCTCTGAGCTCTCAGTCTGGACCGCTAGCTGCACTGCTAACTGTGCTAACTAGCTTACAGCAGCTACTGTTAGCAGCAGTAGGTGTTACTCTGGTGATATCTTTTTTTTTTTTGAATGAATTTCGAAAGGTGGCCAATTCTTGCAAATTGAACCTTTAAAATAAAACAACAAAAGCATAGACAGAAAATTCTCTCTGGTTAAATAAAAAAATGAAAGAAAATGCTGCGAAAAGATAAGATGACAGTGACAACAGAGTGATCCAGCTGATGACTTTTTATTAGTAATTAGTAATTAGTTTATAAGTTAAACTTTCACCACAGTTGACTTACTTTAAATCCACTACAATTCTGTGTTTTTATCACTGCAGTTTTAGATTAAGTAAGCCTGAAAGTAAGCTATGTGTATAATATTCATAGGCTATACATTAACAATAAATACAAATAAAAACAACTTTCACTACATGATTGAATTACTTTTTTACATATAAATTACATATATACATTTACATACATATGTAACACACACACACACACACACACACACACACACATATATATATATATATATATATATATATATATATATGTATTTATATATAAAAACCTGCAGCAATAACTCCCAACTCTACTTCTCTACATAGCTTTTTAGTCCCTTTTTGCAATGTATTTTTCCTTTAGCAAAGAAGGTTGGTCAAAACATAACAGAGATAAAGGACTGAATATCAGACTTAATCAGACAGAAACAGAAACATGACTCCGAATGAATACTATAGTATTACTCTTTGTTGTGAAAATGTTAAAACAGATGTCCATATTCATCCAGTCTCACCAAAGAGCTCACCACAGGCAAACGCTAGACAAGCTAATTTCAATGGCACAACCAGAAAGAATACAAGTAGACAAAAGAAGCACACATACTTGACCCATGGCTAGGCTTTTATAGTCCCAGTTTAGTGTATGAAGCAAGGAAAATTCAATGATCAGGAAATTTGTTTGTTTTATACATTGTTATACTCTGGTGACTTTACGATGTTATACAGTAAAATAAACACAATGTTCCCACATGAAGACACCCTTTTTTTCAAAAACTACTACCAATTCGAAGATGATGCTTACTTATGCTTATACTCACAAACAACTAGCAGAAATTAAAAATGCAGACCAAACAAGAGCTCATGAGGTGAAAGGGTTCATTTGGAAGAAATGGTGATAATTTAAAGGTAGTTCCATGATACAGGGAGCAGCAAAACCATTAGCTGCTGCTCTGTAGATTTGCTACTACTTGCTGTGGCTATATATACCTGTAGCAACTAGCTGCTGTGAGCAAGCAGCATAGTTAGCTGAGGAACTATGTGGTTCTAATAGCTGACTGGAGTTTGCCAGTACAGCAATCTCACTGTGGGTCACTGTGGGAAACAGGGAAACATATCTCAGCATAAGTTAATCCTAACCAGTACTGTATTTTGGGGGGCCAATACAATGATCCCTCAAATGTGGTCATCAAATGCTTCTGATGGAGATATGTAATGGAGCCAGAATATCTCACAGTTTTACTACATTTATTAAGTGGTACAAAATGAAAGTACTTGTGTAAGGTAGAGATAGCTAAAATTAATCACTTGATTAATTGTAATCTGTAGCATTCCATTCCACAAGCATTTGGTTAGCAGCAAAAAGACTGTTGCTTAAAAACAGTGTAAAAACACATTTTCAAATCAAATTGGGATCTCGGGGCTTGGATTACGTTGGATGAGAAAGTCCCCATGTAGGAGTTGCGAGGCTCCAGAGATGTTTTGTGTACTCCAGAAATTATTTGTGCTGGTCACCCAACACATCACATGGCGGTGCGTAGGTACTGACTAAAATTTCTCCTTGTGGGTGAGATGCTCCTATGACAGTGCCTCTCAGGCAATGTTGCTGTGTAATGCAAAACTAATGTAACAAGTACAGGACAAATGACTTCCTACATGGAGTGAATAAGTAAACCATGACTTTTTAAAATAGTAACAACTAATGTGTAATATATACCTTTTTTGAGAAACTGTTTGTGTTAGGTTGTATTTTAGCTCAGTGGATGTCAATGTAAAATTGTTTGTTTACTGTGTAAACTGTTATATTTAAAAAAAAAAATCATCAGATCTGTAGGGTATATGGACTTTTTATCAAGCCCTTGTTGGTCAAACCATGAAATGTAAGTAACAATACAAAAAGGTTTACTAGCACCTTGTATATGGTGACAAAATGATGTGGGGAAAACAAGCCTGCATCCTTGTGTCAGCGTACTGCACTTGGTTATGTTTCGAGCTTTGATACATTATTGTTTTCCCTTTTAACAAAGCTTTCATAGGGTTCCTCCAGCACCTATCTCAGCCATGACCGGTGAGAGCAGGTAGAGCTGTGATAGCACATGTGCCTGTGTGCGATCATTACAAGCTGTATGACCGGGCTCAGGACTGACTCCATGCTGTGTAGCCGCCTGGTCAAACACACACTTCATCTGCAGCCCAGCAGATATGCAGTCAGTAAAAAGCGGATTTCCCCTCGTCTTGCTTTACTCTGTCACACCACGGCCACTTCAATACAAACTGAACAAAAGGATTTTAAGAAAGTCAAAGACTTACCTTTACAAGTGATCGAATCTCTTCAGCTCAAGTTACCGTTTGTTTTTTGTTTTTTTATCGGATCATGATTTGAAAGTTATGAAATGAAGCTGGAGAGGATGTAGAATGTTGACAAAAAAGGACAGCCGCAAAACGGTCAGTTCCTCTATCTGTGTGTACAAGGAAGTAAAAGTTAACTTGCATTATAGGCATAGCCTGCAACTTATAAAAAAAAAAAAAAAAAAAAAAAAAGGCCGGAAGCAGGGACGGTATCTATGCAAAGTGCACCGTGCGAGTGACATCGGGGTTGTATGAGCTGACAGTTTTCTGGATGAAGACTAACATTCTGTTCATAATGAATGTTTTGGACCAAGTTTGACTTTTTCTCTGACTGTGAGAAGCCGTCCACACAGCCCGCTCCCTGAGCGAGCAGCAGTCTGAGCACAGCCCGCCGAAATGTTGGACAGTCAGGTAGGCTGCTCCTCTAAAGTGAGCAAGAGGACTTACTGGTCCATCACCGCGGAGGACACGGTCCGGAGAATGACTTCACTCACTGGAAACAGTTCCAGTTATTTCACATGAGAGAAGGATGGGAGAGACGTTGATCTGCTTTTTGAACTGCAGTGGTGAAAGGCGTATGTAAAGTAGCCCTGTACAGCCACACTTTAAATAAGGCTGCTCTGTCACAATAAAACGTCTGCGCTCAAAACTTCACTTCAAAATGACAAAGTGCTATCAGCATAATGTACTCACAGTAGACCACCAGATGTAGGCTACTTACTATGCTGCAAAATGATCCCTTATGGATTTCCATTATTATGGTAATGAATCATATTGGAATATACTGACGCATTCAATAGCAATTAGGGGCTGTTGGGCAGAAAATGTCCTTCAAAGAAATAACTGGATAGTTGTAGCAGCATCACAGAAAACAACTTATTTCCATTTTCCTCTAATCCTTGCTTTTGTCTTGTAAATAACTGGTTAAAGGAAAATATTCCAAAATGGTTGTGAACCACTGATTTAGAATTTGAAATGTAGCTGTTTGGGTTCTCTGACATTGTGAAAGGCTTGAGGTTCTGAAAAACATTTGAATAGCAAATACAATATATTTAAAACAACTTGCGTTCAAGTAATGGCTAAGCCAATGTGACCTTTAGAAATAACGCGCAATTGAGTACTTCTCCTTCACTACAGCTATGGAATGTGTGCATGAATGGCAATGTGTGCCGATTGGGATCAGGTCAAAAAGCAGAGCACTGAGAGACAAAGACGTGTAAGAGAATAGTTGAACAAAATATGATTAAATACAAAAAATGGTGGACAGTTCACAAATAAATGTATTTTAAATATACAGTATATAAACATTCTATAATGTATGATATATGTGCATTGGTCTTATATTGTCCAATGTCACTGGCATAGATATTTCATAGACCTATAACAGCCTTTCCTAAAGCGTCCCCTTGGGGTTCACCAGTAAAATTGGTCAATTAGTTTGTTTCTCTGAAGTATGACTCCACAGCCAAAACGTTTTTGTATTAGTTTAGTGGTCCTTAGTCTGAAAACACTGGCCTATAAGTGCACTGAACTGCCCTGACCTGACCTGTATGACAGGTGCTTTACTGTACATGTAAAGTTTGATCACTTGGTTTGTTGATGTATAAAGAGATAAAGGGAGACTGTCCATACAATATATATGCACAGTGGATACAAAGAGCAGTTTATCTGGCTCTAATTATGGGTTTATAATAGGGTGATCATGGGGCTCAAATACAGGCACATTTCGGGGAATAAAACAATAAAATAATTTCCATACACAAATATAAAGACAAGTCTAGACATTCATTATGGAACCATGTCTTTCATGCCACTGTGAGAACTGCTGTGGGGTTATATGACAGATTTGCATGTGTATCGTGCCTCAATAATTTGCATGATAGCAGAACAGAGTAGGCGTGGGGATGTATACAGAGCAGCCTTTTAGCCTTTGAGTAGATGTTTGTATTAGCCCAAATAGAGATGTAAGGAGCGGAGATCTTGTCGTTTATGTTTATGGCAATATTTTACAGCCTTTTTTGATAAAATCAGATACGATCACATGAAGACACAGTAAGTAAGCTGATAACCACTGTTCACTCAAATGAGAAACACAAGTGAAAGTAAAAGGAGTGCTCTTTAATACAGGTAACAAGTATTCACGACACAAACATTCTAACCCACACACACACACCACAACTGTTTTCTATGACAACTGAAAATGTTGCGAGAGGTAATAATCATGTTCCCAACTGCATAATTCAAGGTTCTTACATCATTTCCATAGTCAAGAACTTTTGAATAATTTTCAAGGTACATTTTCAGCCATTTCCAGCAATCATATCCGTGGTTTACATGTATATATACTCAGAGAGGCTATTTCACTTCAGCCAATTAAATCAGATGTTGTGCGTATAAACAACCAAATTCATGTTTTGTGTTATCATTCTCCAGACAGCAAACACAAAAAAGCTTCATATTTGTAGTCCTATATAACCTTACAAGCCTGAGTCAATTTATAATGAATGCAAAGCAGTTATAATCTCAAATAGTTTGAAGCATTTTTCAAACCTTAAAAAAAACACCAAATTAAAATACTTTTTCCAAGGATTTACAGCACCGAAAGAACCCTAACATTAATGACCATATTACTGTATGATATCTATTCATTAGAGTTGTTGGTACAACAACTTCATGTGGTGAACAAATCATAGACCTCGATGAAAAAAGAAAAGAAAAAAAATCCAGTGATGCCTCTAGACATGTGTTCATGAAGTTCCTCCACAACTATCAGTCTCAGGAGAGATTAAGTATTTACAGTAGAATACCTGCTGTTTGAACTAACAGTTGATGTATCTTCTGGTATTTGGGAAATTCCTTGAAGAACTCCTTAGCTTCTCAGACACTTACACCATTTATGAAGGATCTTGTCAAGCCACATGTTCACACACAAATATAGTAGGCTGAGTAACAGGTTTGTGTCAGATTATGTCTCCTAAACCTTAAGGTTTTTAACACTGTAGTAATAAATGAATGTGTCGCAAAAAACATTTACATTTAGATGTTACCAGATGTTTAGTAATTCCCTGTATTATTTTACTTTGATCTCATATTCCCTTTCCTCAACTAGTGGTGAAGAGATTCGTTCCTCTATCTCTCTGATAGATTTTTCTGTGATAATTCTTGAATATTTAATCAAAAAAGTTTTCTTCGATTGAGCGCCAGTGTAGCTTGGTGGAAAAAATTGTGAACACACTCATACATACATTAGTCCCATTCACACTGAATATGAAATGTGGCTTTGGGTTAAGTGAGAAAGGGACTGTTTATAGGCTGCCTTTTGACCTTATTAAGTCTCTGTCAGCCATGTTTATGTTGTGATGACATCTAGCCAACACCATTTTTCACATCTGGTGGCTGTAAACATGAGGGTGGCTGCAGTGTCATGTGTCATTAGAAGAAACAGCAGTGGGTGTGCTAAAGGGTCCAAGCAGAAACAAAGGCAAGGGAAAATAAATCTGATATCACAGCTTATATTAGAGACATGTCTCTAAGTCTGATGTGAATGTCATCCAGTTATGTCAGATGATAAACTCCAAACTTGAGACGAGGTGGGCCTGGAGCGTCAAGAAGATGTTTTGGTCTATCACCAAGTGGCCCCTCACTACTCCTGGTCTTCTTCAGGCTCCCTGAGGCCTTGACTGTGTAGAGTCTTCCCAGCCATCTCCATCATCGCCTGGACCTCTGGATCAACATCCAGGATACTCTTCTTACCCTCTCCCTCCTTATCCAGAAACACAAAAAACACAGAAATACCATGGGTTTTAAAGGACAGTTCATGAAAATTAAATTAAAATGAAAATTCAGTCCACAAAACATCTAGAGCTTCACAGCAAAACAGTGTTGCAGCACATTCTCCTAAACTGAAGTAGATGGGGACTTGTTTTAATGTAAAAAAATAATAATAAACAAAATAATATTAACTAGAACTGCAAGCAGTTATGAACGGGGGCCAAGCCCCCCCCCGCGCGACTCGGAGCCCGCGCACCGCACAGCCCACGGAAGTTGGCCCCAAAGGATGACGGGCTCGGGGCAAAAGTGAGGACACAGGCCAACGTCTGAGCCATGGTATTCGCTGTAATGGGAAGTGCACCGGAAGTGCAAAAGGCTGAATGTGTGCAGATTTGGATTTGTTGTACTAAATCACGCCCACTTTGACCAGTCGTTACTTAACTATATGGCTGGCCTCAGGAGTGACCCCACATCATACCGACCAAATTTCGTAAAAATGGGTGTAGCCGTTCAAGAGATATAAACTTCCCATATTTTAAGCACCCCCTAGTGGCCAAAATACGCCGAATTCGTACAAGTGCAATTTTTGGTATGGAAGAACTGTGTCCTATTCTATATGTACAATATAAATTTCAAAGCTCTCAGTTTGGCTGAAATAAATGTTTGTTGTTTATCTTGTAATAAGCCACGCCCACATTGATCAGTCATGACCACCTTCAAGATGTGGCCTCAGGATTGGCCCTACATCATACCGACCAAATTTGGTAAAAATCAGTGTAGCCGTTCAAGAGATATAAACTTCCCATATTTTAGCTCCCCCTGGTGGCCAATTCGCCAAATTCGGCTCATCCCTTCCCAGTCTCATGGCAACCACGGATGTCAAATTTGGTGTTAATAGCATTTAGTTTGCCCGAGATATCAAACAGTTTATATTTTTAAAGCTAGCTACAGAAATTTGTTAATAATTTGCGCATTTTTTGACCGAGCAAAAATCTTTTTGCAATTTTGCGAAAAAACGTTCTAGGCGGAAGTGGGCGTGGCCAATTGCAAAGTGATTCAGCTCCATTCAGGGAATCTGGGGATACAAGGTTTTTGAATGTGCGACATACGGTGTGGGAGTTATAGGCAAAAACGCGTTGGCCTAGGTTATAGCGCCCCCTGCAGGCAGATATATGTAGTTTTTTGTGTCTGAGGTGCGTGCAGGACTCTGGACCAACCCTCCAAATTGCACCGCCCTCCCTTGCACGGTTTAGCCTGCAGCACCACTTTTCGTGGGGAGAAAAATAAAAATAAAAATCTTTACAATTACAATAGGGTTTCCTAGCACCGCTGGTCCTAGGAAACGCGTATGCTTGCATACGCGTTCCCTCGGCCCCCTAATAAATATGAAATAAATAAAGCTCGTACAGCATGATCTAAGTCTCCGGAAGCCCAGGGATCCCAAATTGATTGGAAGAAGATATTTGCAACTACTCCAGTTGTTCAGAATGCTGTAATGCTGTTTTACTGTGACTTTCCATCAGCAGTATTCTTAAAGGAGCACTTGAATGCCTTATTTAACATTACAAAAATAAAAACAGTTCAAGACCTGAGAGACAGACCAGTACAATCGGTCACAATTTTTATGTCTGTTTCCCTCTTTCCTTCCCACATCTGTCCCTAAGCTCCCATGAGTTTCTGACCACCTAGCAGATGATCCTGCTTTTTTCTCCATTGTTCTCCCCCCACAGCAGCACTATTAGCCCCTTCACATTACTGTAACATCTGTACAACACTGCGGTGAGCCTGCAGTGTAGTACAATTTAGGACTGTGCTAGTAAGGAGGTTCCTCTTGTGTAAATGTGTGGAATTATATCAAGCAAGATACTGTTGGGAAAACAGCGTGCATCTTTATTTACGTTTTGAGAATAATTAAACAATCTTTTAATGATTACCACATTTCCTGTCAGCCACTATGGTCTGCTTTCTAATAAATAAATAATAAAGGAAAACAGAAAATATAAAAGAGCAAATACTCTGACCTCCTCTGGTTCTGGGGGTTTTCCGACTGCCCACACTTCCACTGAGTCCAGGGTGAAGTCCTCCTCTCCAGAGAGCTGAGGGCTGCCGTAGGTGGTGCACTTGGGTCTTGCGCGACTATGACCACAGCCAAAATGACAGTCCAACCACAGACCGAAGTAGCCGTGCTGACCACCCATACCCTATTAATATTAAAAGTAAATTTAACATTAAACATAATACATTACGTTGTTTATTACCATTTAGTCAGTTTGTCGCAACATAGCTGTATCAACCTGTCTGCATCTGTGTCTAAAGTGCATCTCATCTGTCAACATATAGCAGCTGTCTGAACACTGTTTCAGCTGAATTCACTATTTACATTCAATTTATGAAAGAAGACAACAATTTTTACACGTCAAAATTAAAAGATCAATTTGGTGATGTTTTTCAGTTCTGAGAAATTTTGTTGAAGGTATGAAACACTGTCCATGCTAAATCATTAATCTGTAGAGCGTGGAATTGAGATGCTCCTACAAGTGGTCACCTGAGATGCATGTTAATGCCAGGTGTGAGTCGAGCTATCCACTTGTGATCGGATCACTCAAGACCAGTGTTGCCACAGTTACCTTGAAAAAGTAATCCGATTAATGATTACTGATTACTCCTTTAAAAAGTAACTTAGTTACTTTACTGATTACTTGTTTTTAACAGTAACTAAGTTAGATTGCAAGGTACTTCATTAGTTACATTCAGTGCGATAGATTCAGAGTGATAGTAGTGGGGATCTTGTTTACTATGGCACCAAAGGGCGAGTCAAGTGTGTTGCATTTCCTTTACAACATACCGCCCGACCAACTCACCTCCTGCAGACGTCGAGGCCATGGCTTTGCTAGCAGTTCTCTGCTTAACACTACCTGGTGGGACTTGCTCCGTAAACTTAACTGTGCTGCGACTTCAAATTTGAAGTTGTGTTTTTTAAGCTTGATAGTACTTTGTCGCCAGCACAGAGTGTACAACGAACCTTAATATGCTCATCTTTAGCTGACACGAACTCAAAATAACTCCCTCCATTGTTGTTTTTGTGTAGCTGCGTGGTGTAACACCTGAATTGTCCTCGTGCTGAAAACGTGACTTGTGGCGTACTTGACGTCACTCCCCGAGACGCAAGGAGAAAGCAAAAATTTATATTTTTACTAAGTAAAATGACAAAAATAAGAGTAACGCACAGTATCTTAAATAGGTGACTTTAATCTGATTACTGGTTTGGAAATATTAACGCGTTAGATTACTCGTTACTGAAAAAAGTGGTCAGATTAGAGTAACGCGTTACTAAGTAACACGTTACTGGCATCACTGCTCAAGACCAATGATAATATCAAGTTTGAACCTCACTGGTGACAACATATTTTCAGGCTGATCTTGAGTAATAATTCTGTCCAGCTCTGTAAACAATCAACAACTATAACATCAGACATATTTATTTAGTCATTTGTTGAATTTTGGCTGATTACACCATGGCCAAACTGTTGGTTTACAGGCTATAAGGGCTGCTGTTCTACCACTGGGACAAGCCCACTGGTGTGTGTTACACAATAAACATTGTGTTTCATAGATAACACTGCATCTTATCCATGACAAAACAGGTCAGTGGCAGCAGTTGAACATTACACTCAGTTTATTGGCTACATTAGGGGAATTATTGAACTCTGTGATATTTACAGGCCATGAATAACTAGTGTGCTCTCACCAGTCCGTTGGGCATGGTCTGCTGATTCTGGTTGAGGTACATAAAGTGTTGGTTGTATCCTGTCGCTGTATAAACTCTCAGTCTGGGGAATACAGTGAACAGGAAGCATCTGGAGTCACCTACACATGCACGCACACACGCACACACACACACACACACACACAAATATACAAATTATAAAGAACTGAGTGAAAAATCAAGTGACTGCCCACAGTATTCAAACAAGTGGTATTACTTCCTTAATGTCGCTCATTGTCTAATACCAGTGCTTTAATGTTAGCCTTGGGAGTAAGTTATCCGTACAAATTACTTCTGTTCTTTAATCAGCAGGACAGAATCAACAGTTTTATGAGCAAGTCCACTAGTATTAAAATTTAATTAGAAAGCTATGCCTTAAGGACAAACCAAGGGCTGCACAATTAATTGTGAAATCCTCAAAATCGCAATATGACTAATTGCAATATCCAAATTACAAGAACTGCAATTATTTTATAAAAATTAAATGAGTCACAACAGTGTTTTAATGAATGTTTGTACTGCTGCAGAGATGCTCTGACCTACAAAGCTTGATCTCCAGATGTAACAAAACATGTTTGTTTGGCAGAGACCAGGAGAAATCCTACATCATCATGATTTTAGTTTTTCAATTAAAAGGGAAAATTGTGATGTAAAAATCATCCAATTCATCCATAATAATCTTGTAATATATCACAAAATAATCTGTCAAATAATCGCAATATCACTATTTGACCATATAGTGCAGCCCTAATGCAGAACACACTTTTTGATTCTGCATTTTTCCTGGTTTACAGCAGTCTAAAACTGGCAATATTAAACCAAACATACAGGTCAAAGACATGCCAACCTCATCCCATTACTTGGCCATGACGGATTATATATATGTTTTTGTAGTCATTAAGGAGTGGTGCCGAGGTTTAAAATGGTTTAGCAACGACTATTTCTTTATGAGGATGACTTTCAGTGATGTAACAAAATAAGAGAACTATAGAAATGTTGAAAATACCTGGAATTATTTTTTTCTTTATAAAAACCTTTGACATTTCAAATATCTGGGCATTATTTTTCTCAACACTGAAGCAAATGACATGGCATTTTGTCATGTCAACATGGTGACCAAGATAGTGAGTGCCAGACTCTATTAGCATTTGTATGATCATTAAAATACATTTAAGTGTTACTAAAATACTGATCAAATAGCAAATTAAGTTCAAGGTCTGTAAGTCATGCAAAATCAAAGTGTTGTGGGATAAGACAGAACCAGTCCCCTTCTCTCACCCTGGAACTGAGGTTTGACTTCCCAGGTGTGGGATGCAAAGCCCCCAAAAACGTGTCCCTTTGTGTCTTTGATAAGCAGCAGAGTGGGACCGTGTTTTGTCAGACCGGTCATCATCCTGGTGAAGCTCTCCCCATGCAGCCGTGTGGAAAACACAAGTTTCCAGGGGGCACTGTAGCCGTCTGGCAACTGGAGAGATAAACAAAGATTGCTCATAATTAATTGAGGTCACCAAAAGGCCCCAAAATATATACAAAATAGAAATGTGAAAGTTTTCCCATACCAACAGGAGCAAGTAAACTGTACAAACACACACACCCACACACAGCATCCTGAAGAGAGGTCTCATTAGCCAGCATAAGTAAAAACACCTGTGTGAGCCACAGCCGCCCCTGGTTCTGTAAAGTGGGTGTGTGAATGAAATATTAGTAATATTTTCATGTGGTCATTTACATGACCCACTCCTTGACAGTATTTAATAGTAAATAGTAAACTGTAAAATTTCAGTTGATCTTGGAGCCTGTAACTGCTTCAAAATGGCTCCAAATGACTTTCCTGACATGTTCAAATCAGTAATGTGCTGTTTCAGAGGCTAATGCGTGAATCAAACAAGCCCTATAATAGATGGGCCCAGAAAAGTCACCAGCTGTTATCAATCAGAATCACTCAGAAACAGTGGCCATGCTACACAGAACATTTGATTTACACAACTTTTCTATAATGCTTTGATAGCAGCCTTCACCTCGTCTGCATTGTTGGGTCTGGTGTCTCTTATCTTTCTCTTGACAATACATCAAAGATTCTCTATGGGGTTCAGGTCAGGTGTGTTGGCTGGCCAATCAAGCACAGTAATACTATGGTCAGCAAACCAATTACTAGTAGTTTTGGCACTGTGAGCAGGTGCCAAGTCCTGCTGGGAAAGGAAATCAGCATCTCCCTTTTCAGAGGGAATAGAGACTGGTTTGCTGACCACTGTATTATTGTGCTTGAGTGGCCAGCCAACTTGCCAACAGCACAAATATTGGACTTATATATAAATATGTCTGTCATTTATCTTCAACAACCTAAAAAGGGAATATACACTGTTTTCTTTTCCTCAAACAATTAAAGAAAGCCTTCAGTTAATTTCATGATCATCTCCAACATTTTGTTTTTTATATTTATATATAATATATATTTATATATTTATTTTATTTTATAATATAATAATATATATACAGAGTAAAATAGACACACAGTTTTGCATAAATACTAACAAATATATGACAAAATCTTGAGTGAAACTTGAAACATGGCTAGATCACTGTGTGCACTTGATGTCTGCCTTGGTCTGCTTAACATGAAGATCTATTACATCATGGCAACTTCACCCAGTGGACCGGTGACTCTAAACATTTCTCAATTTTCCTCCGCCTTCTTAAGGTCACAGATGAAGGCTTATAGTAAGTCTTATTAAAAATGACACAAATGCCCACCCAGCTTCTTCAATAATACAGGACTTCCTGGAGAATCGACTTTAGACAGAGCCATGAAATGAAAAAAGGTACATAAAACAAGGAATCTATGCTATTTATTTAGCATTATTAGCATCAAGTGGTTCCCTTTTATAAACGTAACCACAAAAAAAGAAAGACAAACATTTGGCATTCACTTTAGTTTGAGTTTTAAAAAATTCCCAAAGCTAGATTTACCAAAGGAAATGAGAAAACCATGAAGGCTGATTTGTTTGCCAGGAAGTTCCAGAGTACTGTAATATTTCAGTGAATTTGGAATTTATTCAAACAACTATGAATAACAGTAAAACTTATTTACAACCTGATAATAATGGTATGAGTGGCACAGATGGCATGCTTAAGTCAATGCAGAAACATTTATATTATGACTTAATAAATTATGTGCAGAGGAAAATATTTATGGTTTATGATGTGACTGAGGTTGGGGTAACAACGTCAGATGTATTGTCTGAAGCTTTGTTGAAACCAGACAACAATAAGGCAGCTAAAACTGATGTAAATACTGTTGACAATGTGAAATATGATGTTCTTCCTCTTTCCACTTGATTTACTGGGTTTCTAGATAATGCCATTCTGCTATACAATGCTCTCAGGGCTGACAGTTCCTGTAATAAAAACAACAATAGGTCAACTGTTTCAGATCTGCTCCCTCTGTTCCAAAGTTTTTTGAAAGAATTCTGATTGAAAGGTTCACAATTAAATTAAATTAGGCTGAACAGAAACCAACCAATCACATCATTGTTCCTATAGCCAGTCAGAGTAGAGTAGCATAGAGAGCCAAAGTCACGGTCCTTCTGGTCTCGTTCATGAAACCTTGCTTAGGAAAAGATATGTATGGTAGTGAATGGCAAAAGACAAATCATTTTTTGATCTTGTTTGAATTATACCATGAACAACACTTGATGTTTAAAAGATCAAAAAGATTATAACCTGTCCCTTAAACATTGTAGAACTGATGAACTATCCTTTCACATAACCGCAGATGTCAATAAGGCCAGAAATTTGTGCCGAGGCAGCAGCCATGATGGTGTCGCTGGCGTATGTTGAGCAATACGATGTAGTTCAGTGAGCCCTTTAACACAAAACTAAATGATATGTTACTATCTTTATGACAAAAAATGACTTTATTGACTTGAAAAAATATCTTTTTAATTGACAAACATAATTTGTGTATCTCTTGGCACAATTCAAACAGGATCAATTTATTTGCCCCTCCCTATTGACTACAGTACAAATATTTTCCAAAATAAGATCCCCCATTGACTACTGTACAAATATTTTCCAAAATAAGATCCCACGAGGTCCACCTAAAGGGGCGTGACTTTGGCACTGTATTCAACCTTTCAGCATTTAATGTTAATAACCCCAGATGAAGCCTAGACAGCTTTCTGTGAATCTATTCCTAATGTATGGGTGAGTTGTTCTGTAAAAAATGGAACATTTTTATGGGTTGTGGGATAAAGATTTATAAGTAATTGATTTCTGCTCAATTTATCTTTCATATTTAAAAAGCTTGTCAGCTGCAATAGCATAAGGAGACTTAGCATGCAGTTACTTAATGGTTGATTAATTCTTGATGCCCTCCAAATTCAACAATCCATAGTCTTTTCAAAACTTGAAACACTTTTGACTTGTCCATCAGCTGTCAAGACATTTTTAATTATATTAGCAGGGACTGTAAGTAGGAATTAAGATGAAAACAGCCCTGCCTTTAAACAACACAGAGTCATTCAGTCTGAGCCTATCAAACTATCAAACTTCACTTCCAGTGTAACATTATGGTTTAAGATACCAGTTTAATGTGGTGTCTGCTAGTGCACTGAGACCACAACATGATGATGAGCCTTCTGTTCACAGCACTGCTGCTAATTGGAGTGTTTTGTTCTTCGTAAGCAAATGCTTATCTTTATCTTTATCTGTGATGAAGTTGCTTTTCTATTTCTCTGGGACCTAAATTTGATGCATGGATCTTCTGGTGGTGTGGTTGTTGGGTATGCCTGATGAGTGCTTTGGATAATACTTCACTAGACTGGTGCTTATATACAGTATTAATCTAAGTTGATTGACATAAAGAACACAGGGCAACTTCTACATACTACCAACATTTTGTGTATTGTACTTGCATTCTTACCTGTGGTGCCAGAAACATGAGGGTGATAAGGTCCAGTAGACAGCTAAGCTCTTTCCAAGATGTCTCCCTGCAGGGAGGCAGCAGGGGTGAGGTCAGTCGGCCACTCAGGGATAAATGTAGGCCCTCAGCTACCAGCATCTCCAGGTACAAAGATACCTGGGGGGCCCTGAAGATCCAGTCCTCCAGACAGGACACATCACAACCTCCCTGATCTGAGGGGAGAGGAGAGGAGAGGAGAGGAGAGGAGAGGAGAGTCATCAGTAAAAAAAATATATTATTAAAATGTCAAAAAATCCTCCAATCACCACTTTACCTGAGGGTTTGAGTTCAGAACACATCTGCTCTGCCAGTAGTTTGACTCCTAGGGCGCTATCACCCATCCTGTCTGGCTTCCAGCCCTGCAGACGCCCTCTGTGGACCAGAATCTGAACTACAGCTGAAATCAGGTCCTGTAGGAACTATGAAGAAAGGGAAAATGGCCAGATTAGGGCATTATTAGGGAAGGAGGGAGTAAGAGGAGTGAAAAGATGGGGTTGTGACAAAAGGCAAAGAAATGGAAAAGAAATACTGCATACATTTCCTATTCTAATTTTAATTTGCTTATCAAAATTACATTTTACCCTCTCTACTCACCTCTGCTACCTGGTCACATGTGACAACCGTTGCTGCCCCTGCTCTACTCTGGGACATGGCCATGACAAGAGGAGCCCGTTCTTCTGCAGTGCCTCGCAGAGTGTCTGCTAGAAAGATGACCAGTTGCTCTCGACCTACTCCAGAGGCAGCAGAGTTGCTGGACTTCCTGGACGATTCAGGTGCTGCAAGTTCAGAGTCGATGCTACACATGCACTGGTGGACTCTCCTCACCATGGGATGTGGTACCAGGCTGGCCATTGAGGACTGGGGGAGAGAAAATGGAGAAGTTTAACACCCTAAAAGAAACTACCCTTCTCTGGCAGATGTACTGATAGAGCAGACTGAACAGCAATGAGAGCATGACCCGGACCTATTCAACTGGCAGCCCATGGGCTGAATGCAGCCCTTTAACAACCTCTTTCAGGCATGTCATGTCAGCTATATTGCCTATTAGGTTTTCACACACAGGGAATTTGTTTTTGTGTTTGGGTGTATGTGGAATATTTTAAGGTGCATTGAAAATGTGCATGATGGCCTTAAAGTCTTGGAATTTGGAATATTTTAAAGTTAGCTGAAAAAGCTGACACCAAACTGAACTGGTGGCTTTAATTAATTTGAAGGGTGGGGTGACAATGAAAGATTCAAAATATACTAGAAGCTGTGAGCCAAACTGCAATGCTGGCTTTAATCTGTGCCGAGAAGCAGGCGATGTGAAGTGGAGGAGTATGCAGGAATGTTAAAGGGGCACTATGCAACAATATTAGCAAAAATTACCCTAACCTTGCAGGCTGAAAGTCATTCTGAATGTTCTTTGACACTTTCTGGGTCGTTTGGTCATTGCTACGACTCCCCCTAGTGCTTCTGGGCGGAGAAACGGAACATGCAACTTGCTGCCACCGGTCCGAAGTCAATCCGGAAGTGAGCCAGCGGAAGTATCCCGCCGCCCCTCGAAAATGTAGTCAGATTGTAGTTTCGAAACTGCTTTACGGCAAACACACCCCCAAACATGGAACCGGGTAGATATAAACTGCCAGTTGCAAGGCAATTGTTGTATTCCTCATGTATCAGTCGACTATAAAGAGACCCAAGAAGCCACAGTCGGAGGAACAGAAGAAGAAGAAAAAGGAGCTTGACAAAAAAAAGAGACCAGACACGAGTAAACATAGGACGAGCTTTTGAGGAGTCCAAAACAGGCGCCGACTTGGCCGTGTTGCTGTTGAAATTGTGAGTGGATGAACTTTGTCTTTGCAACGTGACTTGATAGTCTTTTGAACAACGTTATTGCTTGACTGTTTTACTGTGAGCCCTGCATGTGTTTAGCTTGGTTTCTTGATGGCTCGCTCGATAGTTAGCGGGTGTTTAGCGTAGCAGTCACTTGCTACCAAACACGTTTGTTTGCGTTCTGAATCCAGGTTCTTGTTGGTATTTAGATATCTAGTTCGGTCTTTGAATGTCGCATGGTTTGTCGCCTGTATCTTGCGATATGTCCGGCTGAACACAGAGCACGAAGTGCATTAAGTGCCAGACGTGACTCGCTGTTTAGCCGGCCGGCTTCTTAGAAAACAGATGCACATGGTAACGTAGTAGCAGCTAGGTGGGCGGGGGAGGCTCGTCAACAAGTCTTTTCGACAGTGTATCTGCGCCGAAGCTGTAGGGGGAGCCCTGCAGCGAAAAGCGTATGCACAAAACTGGTGCAAACTAGAAAACGGCGAAGGAATCTGGTCTGGAAACTGCTGTTGCATAGTCCGGCTTTAAAGGTTGTTTTTTTGTTTAATCCTGTGAGCACCTTTCTATGGCCATTTGTTGGCATACTGTCATACTCAAAACGTATAAATAAAGTACCACATCATCAATTATGTATGAGTGTGATGTTGATGAAGTGTTGAGTGGCTGTGGTGTGGGGAAGGCATTGTTAGGGATCAGCGGCAACTCCAAGGCTGGTAGACCCCCCAAAAGCTTCCTCAAAGACAGAAATAAGACTGGGCATTGTGTAGATCTTGGAAATAGGAGCAGATGTAGAATTGGTAAGCTTCAATCATATTTTGTGGGACCCTTTGGCTGGAGACAGTCAAGGCTGCTCCAATACAGAAAGAGTGGCCAACAATAAGCAGGTGGAAATCCCGGACACGGCTAGAACCTGCATAATTTGGGAAAGAAACTTGGGATCGAGTAGCCACTTTATATGATTATATGATGACCGTGGGGTTGGTAGGAGAAGCATTTTGAGATTTTTTGAATTGCATATGATGTGCAAGCAACTCGTATGGTTGAGAATGGTGCTTGTCTAGTTTGGAGTACATTACGTGAATTGGATTGCCAGTTTTGTTGGTTTTGCTTCGTGTCTTCTGAGATGCAGTGAAGGTCAGTCACAGAGGGATGGAGATGAGGGCTGAATTAAACAGACGGTGTGATGTACTCAGAGAACCGAAAGAAACCAAAGAAGGCCGAAAGGAACGTCGATTCTGGAGTTTGTGTAGCAGATAAGTAAGGAGAAAGTTGTAAATGGAACGATTAATGTGATCGAGTTTGTCAGTGCTGGAAATCCGATGGGCAATGAAGTGGATGTGGTTAATCATTGGTTGGTTGGGTTGTGGACACGTAAAGAGGTAGACGGAGGAGGAACTGGCAGAAATGAGAGAGTCCCTGTGTTCCAATACCCATACTACTATACTATTTGGTATGCCAGAAAATATTTAGTATGTTCCAATACAAAATGTGTGAAATGCAGTATGCCAAAAATACCTGGACTCCAGTAAAGGAAAAGTATGCAATTAGGAACACAACTATGAAGGTTATTGCGAAAAAGAAATGGTAGTTGGAAGAGGAACCTGCAACCCAATGCCAATACTAAGAGACAGAGGTTGATGCAAAGAGGACATAGTGGGGAGAAGAACTGGAATTGGATGACAACATGCATGAGCACATGCCTGCAGCACCTTCATAAGTGAGGATTGTTGTGCAACTTTTTGTTGTGTGGAAGTGGTTTTAAGAAGTTAGAAAAGTTTTGGTTTGTTATCGGATTAATGAAGGATGATCCCTCTTTTTCTAACACTCTCTGAAGGCTCGACACCATTTGGTCAGACAGAAATGAATTGTCAGTAGATGTGACTAGAGCGTGTGGGCGTGACCAGCGCTCCTTTCTGTGCTGGAGGACACGCTGAGCAGGGTTTTTGGAGCGACCGTGGTACTGTTGCCTTCTGGGCCTTGCTGTAGGGTGAGATTACAGGCTACTGGAGCCGAGCTGAAGAGGTCCTCGTCGAAGGAGCTGAGGGACAGGTGGACCATGCTGGAGCAATCCATGGGTGAGTCCAAAATTTTGAATGACTTTTAATGATTTTCTTAAGAATGATAGGTGTTAAATTCCATGCATGAAGGATCATATAGGCACATGACAGGAAGGGGAGTGATTGAGGTGTGGTCCTGCTCCCGAACTTCAGCTAATACTTCATCACCATTAAAGAAATATAAAAAGCAAGAACTGCAAGTCAAACAAAATGAGTACTGAAAAATTTTTTCAACATAACTATTATTTTGTACTGTCTTCTGGGTGTGTATACCTACTGTTGGTATAGGAATCTGTATTACACTAAACTGAAATGAAGAATAACTGTAAAATAAATGTAAAGGGAAACATTTACTTTGTTTGTGTGTCTCCGAGCAAACATGCAGCGCATAGACACCAAGGAAGTAATTTACTGGAGACTAAATAAGACCTCTAGAAGAGCTGCAATCATGACATTTTCCAACTGGTCATTCTAGGACATCACTATGAAATCGTGTGGGGAAAAAAAAATAAAAGGTGCAGAGAATGGAAAACTCTAATTATTTTATAATCCTTTAGATTATCTTTTTAAACCTTTATATGGTCCTGCACTGAGTTTTAATTTCAACTGTTTTTGCTAAACCACTGGAATTACAACTGTATGCACAAATAATTATACCATCTATTTATTACTTCAACAGACACACCTGCAGCATCTCAAGTGTTAGACACTTCACAGCTGGTGTTTTCCCAGGAGCTCCTGAAGGGCCCCCAGCACCGGCCTGCAGCCTGTCGAAGACCCCTTCAATCATAGGCCGCTCCTCAGGGCGGAAACGGGCCAGCCGCTTCTGCACCACCACACTCTCTGTGTTCCCCATGGTGCTCTACGGTACAGTTAAATACATTTTAAAATCCAGACTGCAACAAAATAAATATTATGCCATATTGATTTCAGGCAGTATACTCAAATATCATATCTGTCTATATCTAAATAATATAGAGCCGACCACTAATAGACTTAAAATTATGTTAATAATAGTGCTGCAACTAACAATCATTTTCATTATTGATTAATATGTGGATTATGTTTACAATTAATTGACTAATTGTTTCATTTATTAAATGTCACACAATTGTGGGAAATGCTCAATGCAACTTCCCAGAGCTCAAAGGTTGATCCTACTTTAGATTAATTAGTAGGATAAATTAATCTCAATGTATCCTACCAAAAGTCAAAAACCCAAAGATTCTTAATTCACTGTCAGAAATGACAAAGCAACAAATCTTCACTTTGAAGAAACTGATTGACTGATAAGTATGGATTGTCAGAATAGTTGGCAACCAATTTTTTTTGGATGGACTTATTATTCAACTAATTGTGCCACTTGACAAAGAAATGACATATTCCATCATGGAAGTTCTGGCTGAATTTTTTGTCAAATGTCCTGTTATCCTTATTGATGATTAATTGATGATTATTCATCATCTCAGACAGTAGTTGTGACCCCTCTAAAGTACCATATGACCTCTGGAAGGGTCCCAAGCTCCACCAAACATCCTGGAAGCAGCTTCAGAATTTGTCAGTTTAGCTAACTATATTGTTGTAGAGATTGATCTCAATTTAGGGCTGACCATAACCACACTACTGAACGAATAATTTACAAATAATTATGTACCGTCATGTAAGTTATGTAGGCTATAAACTTCAATTCAGCCACCTGAGTACAATTGCATTAAAAAACCTTTTTTTTTTAAAACATCATCGTCTTACACCACCAAAAGACACAGAAGTAAGGTCACGTATAACAACAGAAGACAACCCTAGAGCAAAATGTAATTAAAATTCAGCTCAAGTGTTAAATGATATTTGGTGATGGTTGCTTCTCTTTAGATTCACGTTTTACGCGGTGCAGGCAGGTGCTAATAATCCTGAATCATTTAGAAGCTTTGTATTATAATTGTTTTAACCTGCAGATGTCTTCATCGTTAGCTAAATAACGTATTTTACTGTAGACCTTGGATGATTGGCTTATGCTAGTGTAGCAAAAAATAGCATCAAGTCTTTGCCTTGATGTTCTCAAAGCAAAGCACCTTTAACGATAACACTGGATGTATCTATGTGCCGCTAACCTTTTAAAGAAGAGCAGCTAAGTTGTCCATCCTGCATCGATTGACACCCAAATGTAAACTTCCTGTTGTGTTAGCAATGACACGTATAGTAACCAATAAAAGTACCCAAATACGTCACCTGTCGTTATGATTGGCCCATGGGGTCCGGAGGCGGGGACAATTGTCCGCTGGCCTGGGGTATGTTCACTAACACACTGGGTCGATATTCTGCTCTTTGAAGCTAAAAGAAACAACAGTTTGTAAAATCGACTGAAAAAGATTAATGGCGTCTGTATTTTCATTTATACGTGTTCACAGAAATGAAATGCATGTGGCAAAATATATCAGTCTTGTAGTTGTTAGAGTTAGAAATCACAGAAACTGTAGGCTAACTCTCTTGTGTTAAAAAAAATATCTGACTAAAGACCAGGCACTGTTACTTATGAATATTTGAAACATTTAAAAAATCGCTTTTTAGTAAATAATAAGAACAAAATTAATACATGTTACGTTGTGAAATGAAATGAAAATGAATGATACTGACGTTTTTCCATGGCTGGCTAAACCACTTTATGTCAAGCAAGACGTCCTGGATTCTGTGTTTCCTGCAAGGAAAGTTTTGCTGGTAACTCCACTCCACGCCATACTAGATGACATCACTGATGTTCCTTTAGTTACTCTATTGTTTTTTTAGCATTAACCAAGGGAGAAACAGTAACATCACAGTCCTATTCCATCTTCCACCAGTAGAGTCTGCAATGGAGCAACTAAGGAGAGACGGCCGTCTGCAGAAAGAGTAAGCTGTTGAAAAACGCCTTTTAAGGGCATGAGACTTACAATGTGAGCGCACTAAGCTGGGTGTGTTGCATTGTAATGAGGCCTTGTAGGACAGAGGAGGCACCCACATCGGCACCGCTGAATGTGTAGGTGACACGAAGCCATCTGGCCACATCAAGTAAACAAACTAGTGCAACAGGATACAGATGCTGATCAGTGTGTGCAGCATGATATGAACCACAGTGCAAAGGAATAATTTCTGAACCCAAGTCTTCTGGACAGCATTTACTGTAAAAACATTTTCCTAAGTTTATGTATATAATTCTGAAAAAATGTACATGATCTGGTACCAAAGCATTCAATTCCCATCAGGTCATCATATAAACACACAGGATAGAGGTAAATGATAAAAAAAAAAAAAGTATATGGTGATGCTACTCAGTTAAACAAGAACTTTGGAGTGGAAAGAGTTAAATATGATGCAATATGTGTACAGTACAGTGTGTGAAGTCTAACAATTCATGTTATTTTAGAACATGAGTGCCCAAAGTGAATAAAACACTCTTTAGACCTGTTGGCAGCATTATGAAAGGACTTAACTTGAGCTGTTGCATAATGGTTGTGCTCTTGCACAAGTAAAATGTTTGCTCCTGCTTCAATTAATTAATTTCAACATAATCTGCTCATGGAGAGAGATTTGAAATAAAACAGTTAAACCGGAGTTGTTTGTGCTCCGTCACAACATGTTGAAACTGAGAATGTGAATCCAAGTGTAGTCATAGTAAAAGTGACAGAATTGTAGCTTCAAATTCTTGGTTTACTCTCTCCCAAAATTAATGAAAAAATAGGTGCGCTTTTAATAGCATAAATAGTTTATACCATAAAGTGCATTTATAGCAAACCAGGTTACTCCTGAGAATCTATCTTTGCTTAATAGTGGCTATAAACTTGGTCCACAAGGTTCACTGCTTATCTGACACCCAAACCCTGCACAGAAGTGCATTGTACTATAAGAGGGATAAGGATTTTATGACCTTGAAGAGGTGTCACACTGGCAATCATTTCTTCTTTTTATTAAGACAATTGGGAGGAAAGCAGCAGTGAGGACAGATGATTGGAAATGTACACATTATTTACAGATCAAATCAAGATTGTATAAAATTCCATTTGTAATTCCCTAAACTACTAATTTATAAATAATAATCAGATCAGAATTATAAACCAGTTATGGTGATGCATTGAGGTTTTCTTCAGTATCACAGCCTGAGCAAAGAGCAGCTCTGTCCTCTGCTAGTATGGCCACAGATACTGTACAAATTCAAACATTAAGGGGCAAAGGTGAAACGTGTCAGAAAAAAAAAAAATCATGTATGTTGAAATTTTGAATACACCATTAACATTACAATGTTATCTACCAAGAGTGTGTAGTTAAAATTTTCAAAACTTATATGTGAATCAAACCAGTTTACAAATTGGAAATCTCCTTCTCTTTGCTCTCTCCATTCATTCCTGCTCTGTTTCTTTTAGCTCATCAGTTTCAGATAGGTACAGGCAGAAACAGGTGGTACGCATGGTTCACTGCTACAGTATGAGACCATGAGACAATGAAAAAAGAGAAACTTGGCTTGATCACTATGATCTGTGAACTGAGCTGTGTTCACTACTCTATACTGATTCAGCTGTCAACAAGTTTAGACTTGAGAAGTGAGTCATGCTAGTTCTTCTTTTCTCTTCCCTTTACCCACTCACCGTCCTCTCAGTTTCATCCCTATATGGTAAAAGTCTCACTGCTGACTGACTTCACAGGAAATCTACTGCTGAATAACAGGTTCTAGAAAGAAGAAAAGCCACTCACCACACATACACACTGATTGACTGAAACTGTCACCCAACTTCAAAGTGTTCTAGCATACCCATTTTAAGAGAAGTGATGCTATAAGTGCCTGCCACATGTAATTGTAGCCTTGTACTTTCTGTAAAGTGTGTATTCTCAGTTCAGAGGCGAAGATAACTAACACTATCCTATCAATTTTGATAAATTTTTTGAAAGAGCTCCTGCAAAGAAAGTCATATAATAGTAATAATAATAATAATAATAGTAATAATAATAATAACAACAATAATAACAACAATAATAATAATAATAATATTCATTGAAAACCAAAATATTTCTTTGTTGAGGCTTTAACATGAATGGCAGATGAGGCCCGTCACATGGAGAATTGTGTTACCCAGGTCTCACAGTAAAAGAACACCAATGAGTTCCTATACACATTCTTCTGTGTCTGAGTGCTTTGCATGTGTGTACTGAAAGATTTCAATAAGGAGGGCGCACAGAAAACACACTTTCAGAAAACCTGACTACTTCCTTTGCGTGTGTGCATGCTTCACAATAAATCCCCAAAGCTAATGGCATTAGCTTTTAGTGCCCTGTCTCCTGACGTGTGTGCATCAGCTCTACCGTACATTAAAGTACAACAGACAACTTTTCTCCATAGCATTTCTGAGTGGCAATACTGTTTGTGCCGCTTTTGGAAAGACAACTACATCTTTTCTGTTTTCATCAGTCACAAAAAAAACATCAACACAGGATAAAATGTGAGTGGTAATGGCTGTATGAACATCGGTGTGGTTGGTAGTGGTTGTTGGGAGACTGTCTTGGGTGTACAGCGGGGATGACTGGGACCTCTGTGTGGATGAGTGGTGTTGGTGGTGTTTGGCTGGAGCTGCTGGATGGGGGTAATGGACGACGCAGTGCTGAAGGATGTGGACAGTGGAGCACAGGTGTGATGACTGGCTGGCTGGGTGTGTTTGTGTGGAGATGATCATCGACGGAGGAGATCCGTAGATGGTGGATCTACCGTCAGAAAGATCTTCGTCCGATGGGTTGAGAATCAGCTTGTGATCCATGAGGTAGGCTGTAAGGCTTTTAGTTAACTTGAGAAAACTTTGGTCTAAGTAAGAACGAATGTCAGAACTTGAGACAAACAGAAGAGAAATGGTTAGAGTCACCTATATAGGTCTACACGGGAGATTGAATTGGAAAGGCACAGGTGTTTGTGTTAATGGGACACAGGTGGTTTGATTTGATTGGGCTCAGGTGGCAAATTAGCAAAGGGAGAGAGGCATGGTCTAGTTCCTTAACCTAAGTTATAAAAACTTCATTTGTTGCGAAGCTCCAGAAATGTTTTATGGACAACAAAACTTCACCTGACTTTCCATCATTATGGGGATGAGTAGATAATAAATGAATTTTAATTTTTGGGTGAAGTGTTACTTTAATCTTTAGTGGAAATATTCCTTATAAAACTGAGACTTTGTGAATCTTTCCAACCGCACAATACTAATGTAACAGACTGTACTGTGTTTATTATGCTTAGCTTTTTGGAGTAGTGTGTCCCCTGGGAGTTGCCGTAGGGCTGCTACAAAGCGGTTGTTGTTGGCAAAGTTCCGCTGAGGTTGACATGTGTGAAGAGGAATAAAAACAGAAGCTGTTGCTGGTCACTACACTAAGTCTCTGTGTCTAGTTTATTATTTTATTAATTCTTTTCTGCTTTTCTGGCTACCTGTGGAGGTAATCTCAGCTGACTACAGTGATCTCAATCTTCCCGACGGTTCCCAAGTCACCTACACCAGGACTCAAAAAGCATCAAAAAGAAGCTAACAAGGAGGGGAAGGAAAAAGGGTGGAATTAGGTCCAGCCTTAAGAGGAAGAAATGTAAACATCGAGGGCTCCCCTCAGTCATCCTGGCTAACATGCGCTCATTGCGTCACAAAACAGACGAGCTGCAAGCCAACAATAAACACATGCATGAATATAGGACTGTTTCCTTTCTTGCATTTACGAAGACGTGGTTAGAGACACTGAGCTCACAGAGAAACAACATGGCGGCGGTGTCTGTCTCTGTAAACACACGCTGGTGCTCAACAGTCATCATCAGAGAGGAGCTGTACAACATTGACACTGAGCTTCTGGCTGTCTCCCTCCACTCTTTCTACCTTCCCTGAGAGTTCCCAGAGCTGTTCTTCATTCTGGTTTACATTCACCCCAAACGCTTCCACTGCCATAGACCACATAAAGAAAGCTGTAAATAAACTGGACTTTATATCCTCTGACTCGCCCAAATTCATCCTGGGAGACTTCAACCACTGCTCAGATGACAAGTCACTGAAAGGATTTCACTAATATGTCACCTGCACCACCCACTTGGGAAAGACTCTGGATAAATGCTATGGATCTGTTCCAGATGCATATGAATCAGTTGCTCTTCTCCCCCTTGGCCTGGCTGACCACAACACCATCCTGCTTACACCAGCCTACACCCCGGTCATTAGAAGGACAGAGAAGATGACCAAACACATCAAGCAGTGGACCAACGACAACTCTGCAGCAACACTTCGAATCCACACACTGGGATAACCCTCTTGCCCCCCAGCAACATTAGTGAGCAAGTGGACACGGTGTCTTCATACATCTCCTTTTGTGTGGATAATATCATTCCCATAGAAAAAGGAACGGTCTTCCCAAATAATAAACCCTGGATAACAAAAGAACTCAGAATAATTCTCAATAAAAAGAAAAGAGTATTCTTCACTGGCACTGAATCTGAAAAAAATGAGGTAAACATAGAGGTATATAAGTTTGCCATAAAAAATACCAAGCTGAAGTAAAGGAACAATGTGGAGGAAAATTTAACACAAGGGAGCCTCCGCTCAGTTTGGTAGGAGATTAAGAACATGGCCGCTGTGAACACTGCTCCCTCCACCCACAGGACAATCCAAGTGGCCAGCAGCAGCCCAGCGACCTCAACTCCTTTTTTTCAAGATTCAAGACAGACAACACCACCTGACCAGAGGCAATCAACTCATCCCTCAAGCCTGCAGCAGCTGAACTCTCCTTCAACACAGAGGAGGTCGTGAGAGCCCTCAGGAGGACCAAGGAGAGCAGAGCAGCTGCAGCGGTCTGTTGTACGGACTCTTCGTCACATTTCTGCCCAAAAAACATAACTTTGTCACTCTCCAGGATGTATAGAGGGTCAGGATCTCAATCACAACACATTATAACAGCATCCATATGATTATATACAACGGGCTCATGTTTAGATTCACAGTTTATTTTATTTAGTCTATTTTATTATATCTGTCTTGTTTTGTGTCCGTGTAACTAACATTCTGACTTGTTTGTGTCGCCATCCCACTGGGTTGCGTGGCCGTTGGGTGCTGGAGCTCGACCCTTTCAACTGGGCCATTGTTCGAAGGGATGATGTGCTTCATACTAATGCTGAGGCACTGACTATACTCACCTGCAGGAATCTCAGACGAGCATTCACATGGTGGGCTCGGTCGACTGTTCCACATGATCAAAGAAGGCCTGCTTACTCTCTCTTTTACAGTGACTTTGAACTACAGCCCTCACAGAATAAGGACCCTGACATTGGTTTGATGCTGATGTGGTTGGGGCAGGGTGAAGCACAACACTTGCAGGTGCCTGAGGGCCGCCTTGACCAGCGGTGGACAGAGTTTGACTGCTTGTCGATCATTAATGGACTGCTGTATAGGTCTACACTCATTCATGATGGGGAGGCAAGTAGAGCTGGGTATCAATCAAAAATTTCCGATACCGGTACCGATACCGATACCTTCACGTCGATACCGGTTCCTGAACGATGCTTTTTTCGATACCAATTTTATAATATCAATTCAAACATAAAGAAAATTACATAACACATTACAGTACGAATCTTGAGATTTACTTTTCAGTTTTTCAGCATTTTTCCACTGAAAGCAGTTTTCTTACAGAAAAAATAAACAAAGAATAATTTCCAGTGCAAAAGAACACTTGCAAGCAAGTGACAAGTCATTGTCTAATGCTCACTGCTACACACTGAGGACCTTTTCACTTAGCAGTTTTTCTTCAGAAAAATCAACATGTCCGCTTTCTCAGGACACAGACAAGCCGGCTCCTGGCTGATGGTGTCTACTGTGAAAAGAAGATAAACATAACAGTGAACGTCAGGTGAGCTTTTTAACCAGCCGACTCAATTGATGAGCACATCTTTACAAGCTAAGCTTTATCTGTTACTGTCAATCTCTAGTTAGCTTTCGATTTAGCATTACACACCGGAGTCCGGTGGTGGAGATTTTCAATCAGGCAGCTCGGGCTCTGTAACGTCCACAGGCAGACTTAAATGCTGAGAGGAGGATGGCTGCAGTCCTGCGGTCAGTCAAACACAGAGCAACTTTCTGCTCTTAAATTGATTCCGTGCACGGTCACGTGCGTCATCAAATTAGTCGTGTTGCCAGCCTTAGCAACGATAACCTTTTAACATATATTGCATCGCGGAAGATTGGCATCAGTCTTGCTATAATGGAGCCACGCTTTTCACCTCGGTGGCATTTTTTCAACGGTTCAACGACACACACAGCTACAGTTCACAACACAGACACGTGAACCCCGTCTGTGGGCATAATCACAAAGTGTCTCTGGTAACTACGTATGTATTTTTCCTGCATGCCGCAATCACGTGTAACGTCACAGCCAATCACCGGCAGCATTATCAGATCTTGATCACATGATTAACCTCTGGGCACCGAAACTTGGCACTGGAAGACGAGGCGTATTTTGATACTCAGTGCTACCTAAGTATTTCGGTCAGTGCCATAAAAGAACCGAAGTTCGGTACCCAGCCCTAGAGGCAAGTTCAGGTGGTGATTCCCTCAGCAACGGTCCCTGAGTTTCTGCAGCAACTGTGTGGTAGGCACATTTTTCAGCTGAACCTGGGTAGGACAAGGCCAGGAAAGCCTGCTGCTGGCCCTTCATGTTGAGAGACATCAGGTGATGGCATGAAAAGTGCAGGGCCTGTCAAACCAGCAGGTCCCCGGTCCCAGGTTGATCAGCTAAGATATTCTGGAACTGCCTGCGATGTAACGGGGGAACAGGTACATATTGGTGATAAAGGATTACTTCACAAAATTTGTTAACCTGTATGCTCTGCCCAAGCAGACTGCTCACACTTCGGCCTACTGCTTGTCAGAGGATTATGTGCTGGTGCATGGAGTGCTGGAGGTCCTGTACAGGCGGAGGTGATCCGGAGCCGCCGCCATCTGTTGGGAATTAGAAAGAGATGCACCACTACCTACAATCTCTTGCGGGGCTGAGTGGGACCATTATGTGAAGCAAGTTGTTTCGCGGGCTACTCAACACCTCTTGAAATGCCAGTACACATTTTAGACCCCTTCTACCTTATGAATGGACATGAGGCTTGGGTTCCGGCTGATGTGATGGTGCCTTTCTGTGTGTTGGGTTCTCATAGCACTGGATCTCTCCGGGAGTATGTGTCGTTTATGGTGGAAAGGCTAGTGTGAGTGGGGCGGCTGTAGCTCAGCGGGTAGAGCAGGTCGACTAGTGATTGGAAGGTTGCTGGTTTGAATCCTGGCCCCCCTGGGGCGGAACTGAGCTGCATGTCGAAGTATCCTTCAGCAAGATACTGAACCCAAAAATTTCTCCTGATATGCAGTTGGCACCATCAAAAAGGGGATAAAGCGGTTACATCCATGCGACCCTCACAGATAAGCAGTTGATAATGAGATAAGGCTAGTTTGAGCCTTTAGGGACGCCAGGCTCGCCTCTGAGGAGGCTCATGAGAGGCAAAAACTATATAAAGATGAGCATATTTGCCACCAAGCCTGTGAGGTCAGGACATTGGTGTGGATGAGCAATCCCACGGAGAGCTGACCAAAGTCTACCACAGTTAGCTGGACGTATGTTACAGACTGTGCTGTGTTTACTGACAGTGTTTGGCAATGGAGAAGACATTATAAAAATATCACACTACCAGACCAGAAACAACAGCTGTGATTGATTTTGCAAAACATAATGAGCCTATAAAACACACTATGATACGTTACAATCATGGAATATACGTTGATTTAGGTACATTTACATTTGTCTAAAGCAACTTACAATAAGTGGTACTATACTCAAGTACAATTTGTGCACTTTTATTAACTTAATATTTTATTCAATATGCAGTTTTGGTCTATAGTTAACATACACTTGTAAGGAACATGTATATCATGGCCATCTTGAGTTCCAATGATTTCTTGAACTTTTGTGATGGAATCAGTGGAATACAAACTACTTTATAAAAAATATAAAAGTTTGGTTTGATAACAAATTTATTTTAGGTCTCCAAATCTGCAATAAGTGCCTTAAGTTCATTTAGTCAACAATACTTCTGTACTCCTAATAGAATAGAATAGAATAGAAGTATTAAATGCAGAACTTTCACTTGTTATTAAATAGTTTTATATTTTTGATGCTTTTGATAAAAGAGCTCAATATGTCTTCCCGTGTTTATTACCCATCTCAGAATGGTCCATCCATCCATTCATCCATTATCGTCCGCTTAATCCGGGGCCGGGTCGCGGGGGCAGGTGCCTGAGCAAGGACACCCAGACTTCCCTCTCCCCGGACACTTCCTCCAGCTCTTCCGGGAGGATCCCAAGGCGTTCCCAGGCCAGCTGGGTGACATAGTCACTCCAGCGTGTCCTGGGTCTTCCTCGGGGTCTCCTCCCGGCGGGACATGCCAGGAACACCTTCCGAGGGAGGCGTCCCGGGGGCATCCGAAACAGATGCCCGAGCCACCTCAGCTGGCTCCTCTCGATGTGGAGGAGCAGCGGCTCTACTCCGAGCTCCTCCCGGTTGACAGAGCTCCTCACCCTATCTCTAAGGGAGCGCCCCGCCACCCTGCGGAGGAAACTCATTTCGGCCGCTTGTATCCGGGATCTTATTCTTTCGGTCATGGACATAGGTGAGGGTAGGAACGTAGATTGACCGGTAAATCAAGAGCTTCACCTTTCGACTCAGCTCTCTCTTCACCACGACAGACCGATACAACGACTGCATTACTGCGGCCGCTGCACCGATCCGCCTGTCAATCTCACGTTCCATCCTTCCCTCACTCGTGAACAAGATCCCAAGATACTTGAACTCCTCCACTTGAGGCAGGAACTTTCCCCCAACCTGGAGGGAGCAAGCCACCGTTTTCCGGTCGAGAACCATGGCCTCGGACTTGGAGGTGCTGATTCTCATCCCAGCCGCTTCACACTCGGCTGCAAACCGCCCCAGGACATGCTGGAGGTCCTGGCTCGAAGGTGCCAACAAGACCACATCATCCGCGAAAAGCAGAGATGAAATCCAGTGGCTCCCGAACCAGACCCCCTCCGGCCCGTGGCTGCGCATAGAAATTCTGTCCATAAAAACAATGAACAGAACCGGTGACAAAGGGCAGCCCTGCCGGAGTCCAACATGCACTGGAAACAGGTCTGACTTACTGCTGGCAATGCGAACCAAGCTCCTGCTCCGGTCGTACAGGGACCGTACAGCCCTTAACAGAGGGCCTCCGACCCCGTACTCCCGGAGCACCTCCCACAGAATGCCACGAGGGACACGGTCGAATGCTTTCTCCAAGTCCACAAAACACATGTGGACTGGTTGGGCAAACTCCCATGAACCCTCGAGTACCCTGTGGAGGGTATAGAGCTGGTCCAGTGTTCCACGGCCGGGACGAAAACTGCATTGTTCCTCCTGAATCCGAGGTTCGACTATCGGCCGAATTCTCCTCTCCAGTACCCTGGAATAGACTTTCCCAGGGAGGCTGAGGAGTGTGAGTTGGGTTCCAGAGCCCAGACTATGCGTGGAGGTGAGCCCGACTATCTCTAGTCGGTACCGCTCAACCTCACGCACCAGCTCAGGCTCTTTCCTCCCCAGCGAGGTGACAATCCATGTCCCCATGGCTAGAGTCACCGTCCGGGGATTGGGTCGCCGGGGTCCCCGCCCACGACTGCCACCCAAATCACACCGCACCGGCCCCGTCTGAACCCTCTTGCGAGTGGTGAGCTCACTGGAGGGCGGGCCCACGTCGCTCTTTCGGGCTGGGCCCGGCCAGGTCCCGTGGGCAAAGACCCGGCCACTAGGCGCACGCCTGCGAGCCCCAACCCCAGGCCTGGCTCCAGGGTGGGGCCCCGGTGACGCCAATCCAGGCGACGTAAACTTCCTTGATCTTTTATCAGTCATTAGGGGCTTCTGAACCGATCTTAGTCTGACCTGTCATCTAGGACCTGTTTGCCTTGGGAGACCCTACCAGGGGCATTAAGCCCCGGACAACATAGTAACTCCTAGGATCATTCAGGTGCTCAAACCCCTCCACCACGACAAGGTGCCGGTTCAAGGAGGAGTCTCAGAATGGTCCTTAAATAAAAATGCTGAGAGAAAGGCTCACTGCATGTCTACTCCGACATTATACTATATATGTTGAGGTATTGCTGTTTCAGGATAAAGTTTCTCAAAGTAAGTAAGTACAACAAATATGATGAAAGGACCTAAATCAAATTGACGTGCTGCTGGATTACATTTTTGCACATATAGATAAGAGGTATTTATATGTATCCAGTTTAAGTCCCTTCGCCATAAAATGGGCCTAACAATATGAATCAAGCTGATGAAGCCATAGCTTACAGATCAGTGCCTGATTCCCCAGACAGCTATCTAGTTGACCCATGTCTTGATCTACAGTGATATTACTGATACTGGTCTTGGAGTAATTCAGAGTGCCATTAAAATACACAGCCATGTTGCTGTTTATTGGATGAGTCTGTCCACAGAGGCAGTTGACCTTTAAATGTACCTGCGTGGAAACAGTGCCACTGCTCTGTGCCAATGGAACAGGTTCAATAAATGAATAATTATTTCACTGGTTTGTCACTGATCCATGCAGAGCAGAGAGTGATGGTTTAATTAAAATGATAGTATAATCAGCACGAAAATAGATTTGCACAGTGTATTAGTAATTGCAGTGAATAGAAAGAAAGAGGACAGTTATTGTTTGAGACAGCATAAAGGGGGTCAGAAGGCAGAATGATGTCAGATATTGCTGCGGTCTGACAGAGACAGACAAAAGGGGGTAAGTATAGGGGAGGAGATTTGAGTTGCCTTAAGGTCGAACATTGACATGAGGGTGAGTGGAGCTGTTGTGTTGGCCGAGTGTGCTGCAGACATGTGACACTCACAAGAAGACACTTGATACAGAAAGAATCCTGAATTAACAGGGTATTAAATGTGAAAATGTTCAATGGTGTCAGTGAAATGGTGTCATGTTCAATAATATGGCCTATGGTACATAAAACAGTTATCACACTTTGATAAAAAGGGAACCCAAATGCAAGACACAAGGTAGACAAGTAACTGAACGATAAAGCCAAAAATCAAAAACTAAAACCCATTAAAGAAAATACAAAATGCAAGGAAAAAGCATCATATCAAAGGGCAAAGCATCAAATGAAAAGGCAGGAGTTCGAACCGGGAATAACACGGGAAATCAGGACCGAAAAGCCAGGAATGTCAGAAGTCAGAAACTAAACAGACAAACTGATAAAGAGACTGGAGAACACACAGACTACATACACAAGGAAGTTAGGGATAACTGGACACAAGTGTAACACATCAGGGAAGGGCAGATAATAGCAAAGGCAGGAAAACGGACAAAGGGAGGAGGTAAAGAGTGAGATATGAGACAGGAGGACATAGCTTCAAAATTAAACAGAAAATGACAAAATTGTATATACAAAACATGCGCATGTACAGTACTACTATATTTTAAATTAGAAGTATTGCATTACAATGATGTATTAGATAAATAAATAAAGAAATGCAGTACAATACAATGGGATATGATGTAATACAGTATGATAAATAAGAATATTAAACTTTACTGATTCTGTCAAGAAGAGTGGTAAAAGATGCAGCCAGAGGATTACCAGAAGCTTGTGGATGGCTATCAGAAGCATCACATTGATGTGAAAATGGCTAGGGGACTTTCAACCAAATATTATAATTACTTTATGTATATTTTTGATGCAGTAGATTTAGTCACATTTTAAGAAGACATAATTAATTCATTATTGAACCAAACTTCATTAATGTTTTTTTTTTGTGACAAAATAGTATGTGTTCCTAATTACATCACAGAAAAATGAGAGCTGTAGAAATCATTGGAACTCAAGTCTGCCATGGTATACAATACAGTCTAACAGTGCATGTAAATTATTGACCATGACTGTACATATAGCATAATATGAGAGAACACAATATGTTACAAATGTAAAAAGATCTTGTATGAATGAAACAGTATGAATGAATACAATATATCTGCAGAAAACTTCATACATTATGATACAGCAAGAGGCAAAATAAAAGAATTAGTGGGTATTGATAAAGAAAACAGAAAATAGTCATCTTTGACAGGTTTTGCGTAATTTAAGTCTTGGTCTCACCAATGGGGAAGAAAATTACATGTGAAAAGAGTTTTTTCTTAACATGTATCTCTTTTTAATTGATTTATTATTGGTTTATTATTTGCTATCTTTAGAATTGAACTTACATCCTCCTAACAGGGGTTCACATTTGGGACCAATGCAGATGATACCATAAAATCTGTGAAGTTAATTTAACCAGTTAAGTTTGTCAGACACTCTGAATCAGGAAAAAATGTCATGAGGTTAAAATTTGACTTTTGTCCTACTCCCTTCCTGTGCTCAGTCTAGTTTGGTCAGCCATCTATAGATAACCTTTAGAACAGGAAGTGAGCTGCTCATTTCATCTTCCTTACACACAGATGAAGATAAGGACTTTAGTTTCACTTGATTGTACTTATCGCCAAAGTCAGCTGCTAACAGGGACTGTATGAATGCTGAGTCAAAAAGAAGAGAAAACACATGCATTTATTTTATTTCATTGTATTTCAGTGTATATTAGCATATTTTCTGGTGTATCAGCAAAGTCCAATTTCAGCTTTGTAAATCTTTCATACATCTTCTGGAGTGTTGATGTATGAGTCACTGACATCCTTGAACAACAAAGAAACAAAGTGATATTCTACAGATCTTCTCAAGAATGATCAATATACAAGTGAATTAGGAAATGACGTGATAAGAAAGTTTACAGATCTAATGCATCAGAAACTTTCCAGGTTGTTGTGTCTAGGTGTGTGTGTGTGTGTGTGTGTGTGTGTGTGTGTGTGTGTGTGTTTAATTCCCAGCATCAAATTTAGCCATAGGTGTCATGTCCCCAGGTCCGTGTATGTTTTGGTCATTCGATTTTCCTGTCAGAAACGGGTATTAAAAAACAAAAAACGAGTGGTCATTTGATTTTCGTTTTAAAATACAAAAATTAAAATTGAAATACAAGGCAATTTTCTTTTTCATGGTCAAAAGGGGTTGAGCGAAATTTTAAAAATGATTCGAGTTTCATTTTCTATTTCATATAACAAATAATAAAATCACTCGAAAACAGAAACGGGAAAAGGCCTGTTTTTTCATATTCTGAGACCGGATGTTGTCATTTACAGGACGGTGCTGTGCAGAACAAACAGGCTGCGGCCGTGACACATGGACATGAACTGCGGTCAAGCCGGCCGTCACGCTCCGTGGTCAAATAAGCCGCACTTAAATTTCGAGTGTACTCTCAACAGTACGGTAAATGCGGAGAAACAGTATTTACTTTCGGTTTTCAAAATAAAGGTATTATGAACAGTAAGCTATTATCCGAACCTACATTTAAAATTCAACATGTTACAAGTGTTTCATGCACCCATGATGAATAAAGAAACAGTTAATATCAAGTATCTTTACAGCACCAGTGTGAAGATATGCCAACATAATAGTCCCATATTTAGGTGCTGTAAAACCACATTGCTCAATTAGTGCACATTAGTGCAGTAAAAATGCTTGATATCAAGTACAGTTGTAGTCTCAGATGTGTAGAAGTGGGCGCGTCGTTAGACCTGGGCATTCGGGGCTACAGCCCCGGATATTTTGGGAATAGCCCCGGCTCTCTGTGCCTTGAAAAAAAAATCAAATACAATTGCCTAATGGTGAAAGGTTTTTATGTGGTTGCATGTCGAACGGCCAGCAGCCACAAATGCGACATTGTCGCCAGCGCAAATTGCTTTTCTCATGGCATATATGGGCAGAGTCAGAATAATTTGTTGCGAATTCAACATCAGTGTTATTCTTCCCCCCTACTGTTTAGTGCCATTGCAGCGTTTATAGCAGGGATGGAAATTAAACCGCCAAATGCGGGTGAATTTGTGTGCTGGTGGGTGAATTGAATCAGTTTACCAGGTTAATTCCAGTCAGATCTGATCCAATTAATCTCAATGATCGATATCTTGGTTAAGGTATAACAGCACGCTTTCCACGACCTTAGAGTTAGATCGGGTCAAATTATATGTTTCTGATTGGACCAAAGTGTCAGTTGGACTTCAGAGGGGCCAGAATTCAACATTAAGTTCAACACTATTTGGACCGCGTGATTTAAACCCTATAATGTCTCATGTAAATACCCAACTGAGTGATGAATGCATTCATTGCGTCATGATATTTAAAAAAAACAAAACAAAACAACACCAAAGTGTACATTTTAACAAGTTTAATTATAGGCTATATTTATCGATATCATAGTAAACCGTAATTATTGCTATGTACACAAGATTTTAATAGAGAAAACTCAGAACAAGAACATTAACAATTAAAAGTAACTTATTTGATTATGAAACATTTTATTGTAACACGTAATATATAATAAAACAAATAATAATAATCGAAAAAGCTGGAAACGAGCTGATCTAAAACAAATAAAAACAGCAGTTTCGATCACTTTGAGCACTCCTTGAATAAGATGCGGGCATTGATCCAGCCAGGTCGAGGATGTTATAGAAGACCACTGGCCATCTTCGCTGACACAGACACGGAGGCAGTGCCGGTCCAAAAGAGCTGCAAACGGAACCAAACATCGGACCCTTGAAATGCCACAAGCCCGTGTGTGGTGACTGTGTGAGGAGAGCGGAGGTAATCTGTAGACTGTGACCAGTGATCACAACGGCTCTTTGTTTTAGATCAGCTCGTTTCCAGCTTTTTCGATTATTATTATTGTTTTGTTACATATGAAGTGTTAAAATGTTTCATATTCAAATAAGTCATTTTGGGGTTATTTCATTTTTTTGTTTTTTTCTAAAAATATCATGACACAATGAACGCATTCATCACTCAGTTGGGTATTTACATGACAGATGACAGAGTTTAAATCTAGCGGTCCAAATGACCGCTTACGGCCGTTCTAGTAGTGTTGAATTCTGGCCCTTCTGAAGTCCAACTGACACTTTGGTCACGGGGGGATCTGTTGTGTGACAGCGGAGAGACAGCAGCTGGATTTTGCACCCACGGTCAGTAGTATTAGGTGGATACGCAAACAAACAAACAAAAACCCCAACCATTCATTGTATTATTACATTTGTGGGAAGTTATTACGATAAAGATGTTCACGTCCCCACAAATAAATCATTGCAAATGTAATAGTTATTACATGTGTAGGAAATAGCATGTTACGTTTGTAGTAGGAAGCGGCTCTTACGTTTGTGGAAAATGTATTACATTGTTGGGTTTATCACATTAAATGCTGCAGATTTTTGTTACGTTTGTGGGTTTAATGTAACATGTTGAATTTTAAATGTAGGTTCGGATAATAGCTTACTGTTCATAATACCTTTATTTTGAAAACCGAAAGTAAATACTGTTTCTCCGCATTTACCGTACTGTTGAGAGTAGGCTACACTCGAAATTTAAGTGCGGCTGATTTGACCACGGAGCGTGACGGCCGGCTTGACCGCAGTTCATGTCTATGTGTCACGGTCGTAGCCTGTCCTGCACAGCACCGTCCTGTAAATGACAACATCCGGTCTCAGAATATGAAAAAACAGGCCTTTTTTCCGTTTCTGTTTTCGAGTGATTTTATTTTTTGTTATATGAAATAGAAAATGAAAATCGAATCATTTTTTAAATTTCGCTCAACCCCTTTTGACCATGAAAAAGAAAATCGCCTTGTATTTCAATTTTAATTTTGGTATTTTAAAACGAAAATCAAATAACCACTCGTTTTTTGTTTTTTAATACCCGTTTCTGACAGGGAAATCGAATGACCAAAACATACACGGACCTCCCCATCACTCTTTTAAAATGGCTGATTTTGTTCTCAGTTTTTAAAAAAAGCATAATTTAGTTTAGAATGCTTGTCAAAAGCGTAAGCACTTTCATCATATTTGTGCATTATCATTTCTATAAGCACACAAAGTTTACCAGTTCATTAGTTGCATTTTAAGCATCATATACTGGCTATAAGAGTCGTGTTGTATTTTTTTTCTTCAAACAGCTGTGCCTAACACTGTCTGCCTCTGCCCAGTTCACTCACAGTTTGTCAGCAAAATAAAGATCTGTACATGTTATGTTGTGTCCATCATTCCTATCATGAGGCTGCAGAGTTACCAATTCTGGGCTGTAAAGAGTTCTGGGCTACACGGCGACTGTACATTATAACCCACATGCGCAAGTAAGTCTCAAAGGGCTTTCCGTAATGTTTGGTACAAGGGAGTAGGTTTGATTTTGAGATTGGTGGGGACACAAACGTGCTCCAAGGCAGCACTCCTGAAAGTTGACGTTTTTATTACATTAGCAATCATAATTTCACGTCATGCAGATGACCTTGCTTAGCTGATGTCCCAATTGGGCATATTACATTTTCCCACCTCTTCCATTCATTTTGCCAAATTAGATTTTTAACATTTGGGGAAGGCCTCTGCAGTTAAAAATAAAGATGACTTTTTTCGAACTGTATTGTTATCTTTCATATGGGAGGTGGATACCTGAGAGCGATAGTGATAAAAACCAATAGCCTGACATCATAGCAAACAGACACCCAACTGTCAGCTTGTATTGAGTAAACGCACTCTGTAAACCTGGTAAACAAATGCTGATTTGAGTTGGGAGAATGAAGTCGCCCTCAGCTCGTTAGTCTCCGACAATGGCATCTCTGTGCCAACACTGTTCAGCGCTGGCACACAGGAGCACTGAGAATTGACCCATTCACACTCACATTCCCTCTCTGCCGCTCTGTCTTCCCTATACATGGCCAGAGAGAATCTGAATAGAGACCCATCCCACCTCCCACTCCTTTTGCTTTGCTCAGTTGCGCAGATTTCAATTTCTAAGCCCCCCTTCGTCCTCCAACCTCTCTCTCTCTCTCTCTCTCTCTCTCTCTCTCTCTCTCTCTCTCTCTCTCTCTCTCTCTCTCTCTCTCTCTCCTCTCTCACACACACACACACACACACACAAATAGATTGGGTAAGGCCACACTGAGACTGATGATGCTGCCTTTATCTACATTGGGCCACACTGACTGGAGCTGTCAGGACATGCAGGTCTGTAAAGTGAGAGGAACGTGGGGATAGAGTGCCAGTTTGAATTACAAAATTAACCAATGAACTTCCAACATAATCTATTGTTTTCCATTAAGGGAGTGATGTACATATTAGAAACATATCTATACAGTGTGAAGACCCTTCATAGCCTCTGGCTGTACACATAGCCGGTCTTAACATAGAGGCATAGGTAGGTGGTTGCTTGGGGCCCCTCCACCAGCAGTGGCAGGGGGGCCCCCCCACCAACCTCCAAAAAAAAAAAAAAAAAAAAGGAAAATAAGAAATTTATTAGCATGAACACTTCAAAAACGTGGTAATTTTTATTCATGTGTAATTCATTCTTTAGAAAAACGTTTAAGTATTAGTTAAAATGTCAAGTTCATGGGTATCTGTCTCACATACACACCCTACTTTAACAATAATGAGCCCCCCCCCCCCCGATTCTATTGGAGGCTTTAACATGTTAATGAAAATGCTGTGAGCTATATAAATGCAAATCAGGGTAGCAGGGGGGGTTTTACCCCAGGTGACATTTTTCTAAAAGGTGTTAACTTCATTTTCAGAAAATCTCTGGTATAAATAGATGAGGCTCAGTATAGCCTAATTATAGACCCTTACATTTTAGCTTGAATTGATTTATTTAATGAAAGCATGCTAGATTAATTACTGTGTATGTCATTAGCAATGGCCAATGTTATGTAAAAAAGATAATTTATTCTTTTTTTCTCTCTCTCCTGGGAACAAATAAAGATAAAACGCCAAGTTAAAATTTGCATGACATATTTTGAGATAAATAAGATATTAAAATGTATAAATAATTTCTGTTTAAAATGTGTGACATTAAAATATAATTTCATGTGTATATATATATGTGTATATATATATTTATATGCATATGTGTATATATATATATATATATATATACATATATATATACATATATATATATAACACACACACACACACACACACACACACACACACACACACACAGAGTGACCAATAGTGACAGATCTGCCAACCAATCACGAGTTATTTTCCTTGTTTAAAAGTAGTGGTCTCATCCAATACCGAGTTGCCAGGCCTGGTTTCGCTGCTATTCATATGCTAATTGGAGCCGTTCGCACCTCCGCGAGCTCCACATACGTCATGGTTCGTTTCTGTCAGTATGTGGCACAGACGAACGCGAACTTCGCAGGCTGTAAATTGTCGTTAACTGCCGAAAGGACAGTTGTTTTCTTATTCTCCATCATGGGTGACCATTAGCTCGTGTGGTACACTTTGTGTGTTCTTTGTTCTCTGTCTTCATCTTGGAGTAAAGAAGTGTATGCAGGGTTTAGGGCCCCCATACGTACCTTCGCCTTGGGCCCCCAAATTGCTAAATCCGGCACTGGCTGTACAGCACATCACCTTTTGTGTTCAGGCACAGTACATTTTAGCAGTGCTCGGACCTCAATGTGATCACTGTAGTTCAAGCAATAAATGGGATAAAAAAAGATGACATATTGTGACCATGTGTTGAAACATTTGTAGTCTCTCTCTCTCTCTGTCTCCCTCTCTCTCTCTCTCTCTCAATTCAATTCAATTCAATTCAATTGGCTTTGTTGGCATGAGGTAACACTGTACATATTGCCAAAGCAAGCGTTTGGAATTCAAAATAATAATAATAACAATAAAGGAAAACAATATTTACAATAAATTAGTTATACTGTATGTATGATATGTATAACTTATGATTGACTCAATCACAGTCATAGTCACAATCAACCAATCTCATTCAATAACAATCAATAATTAATCAATAACAATGACACAATCAATTAATCAGTTTGTGTCAACTAAAAATGTCATTAAAACAGTAGTAAACAGGCTACAGTTCAAACAAGTAGTCTGTTGTCAACAGTAATAACAAAAAGAAGAAAACAACAGATAACAAAAATGATTGTCACTTCCTGTCTCTCAGTCCATGGCAGGCACAACGACTGTGGAAGTTTGTGTGTGTGTGTGTGTGTGTGTGTGTGTGTGTGTGGGTGTGTGTGTGTTGGTGTTGGTGGTGGTGGTGTGTGTGTGAGTGTGTGTTGGTGTGTGTGTGAGTGTGTGTTTATGTTGATAAGAGAACGAAAAATAAATAAATAAATGAATAAATAAGAATGAAACAATTAAAAACAATTAAAAGAAGTAAATTCTGAGTTGTTTCTCAGGTTCCACTGGCTGTCCTCAGGTCGTGACATGAGATGATGAATTTAGCTGCAATGTTTTCACATTTGGGCATTTCGCCAAGTAAATATGGGAGTTTCTCCATGTCTGTTGTGTGTTCAAATTCAGGGTGTATTTGTATTATTTTGGGAAAGTGTTCATTTCTCAGAGCCTGGTATTTGGGGCATGAGGTGAGGAAGTGCAGTTCTGACTCGACCTGTTGTCGGTCACAGTGGGAGCAGAGTCTCTCCTCCTCTGGCAGCCAGCTCTGTCTGTGCCGACCCTTCTCTATAGCCAGGCTGTGTTCACTGAGTCTGTACATAGTCAAGGCTTTTCTTAATTTAGGATCTGTTACTGTGCTCAGATAATTTGCTAATGTGAAGTTTCTTTTTAGGGTCAGATAACATTTTAATTTACTCTGTGTTTTCGTTGTTTCCTTCCAGTATGCAATATAGATTTCTTTTTGTTGGTTGATAATTTGGTTTGGTCTGATTGGCTTGGTATTGTGGTCCCGAGGCTGTCCGGGCCATGTTGGGTTGTCTGGACAGAGCCTCAGGACCAGCTGGCTGAGGGGACTCTTCTCTGGCTTCAGCTCTTGGCAGGTTAGGGCTTTGTGATGGTATGTCTGGGGGTCACTAGATTTTAGGTGATTGTAAAATTTAATTGCTCTTTTTTGTATCTTCAATATGAGGGGGTACTGGCCGAGTTCTGCTCTACATGCATTGTTTGGTGTCTTTCTCTGGACGTGCATGATGTTCTTACAGAACTCTGTGTGGAAAGATTCTATTATTGTTTTGTCCCATTTGTCAAATTCATGATTTGATGATGAATTCAATGGCATAGAGAATTATTGGTTCTAATAGAAATTGGAAAATTTTTAGCCAGATTTTGATTGGAATGTCCAGTTTGATATTTCTTCTAATTGCATAGAAAGCTCTCCTTGCTTTGTCTCTCAGATCTTTCACAGCCAAGTTGAAGCTCCCTGTGGAGCTTATGTTGAGGCCAAGGTATGTGTAGTTTTTTGTATGTTGTAATTTAGTGGTGTCCAAATAGAAATTGTGTGTGTTGTCCTGACTTCTGGACTGCTTCTGGAAGATCATAATTTTGGTTTTCTTTGGGTTAACTGTCAGGGCCCAGGACTGACAGAATGTATGCAGGAGGTTGAGGTGCTGCTGTAAACCTTCTTTTGTTGGCGACAGCAACACCAAGTCATCTGCGTACAGGAGACCCTTAACTTCTGTGCCGTTCAGATTGAGACCAGGTGCCGTGGATTGATCTAATTGACATGCAAATTCATTGATGTATAAGTTGAACAGGATTGGACTGAGGTTGCATCCCTGCCTCACCCCACGACCTTGGGGAAAGAAGGCTGTTTGTTTGTCTCCTATTTTCACTGCACATTTACTGTTTGTGTACATAGATTTTATTACATCATATGTTTTTCCTCCAGTGCCACTGTTGAGCAGTCTGTAGAAAAGGCCTTCATGCCAGATGGAATCAAAGGCCTTTTGAGAAGTCAACAAAACATACATAGGCCTTTCCTTTCTTCTTGTCTAATTCTTGACCGTCATGATGGTGTTGTCTGGGTCATTTTCCTCAAATACACTTATTTTCCATCCATTGCAGATCCCTGTTCTTTTTACTGAGGAGTAGTGGGAGCTGATGACATCTAGCCAGGCATAAGCTTTATCAGTGTAGAAGATTAGATTACATGCCCTCCCATCTTTATACAGGTCAAGAAAGAGTGTTTCTGGTCTTTCCCGGAGAACTTGTTGTTTATATTTGCTCCTTGCAGTCTTGCTTTTTACAGCTGGGGGATATTCTATTGTCTCAGAGCACGTAGACATCATGGTACAGCAGTTAACACTTTGAAGTCTGTGAGTTTTTGAACAGGAAAGTTCCATTGCTACGGCTGCAGGGAGATGCCACTGATGCCGTTGCTAGGCAAGCGTCCAACTGTTATTTAGCTAGTGAAGCTAGTGAGCTGTTAGCTTTAATATTCCAGTTGGGATTTTATTTGTAATTAATTTGTAATTTAAAGTGTTAAAACTTACTGTCAGTGACAAGAAGTTTTCACTTAGTCTTCTTGTTTGTTTAGTTGAGTCCTCCTCTGTCTTCTTCTTTTATTTTCTTCTAGTCGTTTAGATTGCTTAGGTCAGCAACATTATATCCAACCAGCTAGGTGTCTTGGTCTTTGTCTCCAGGGTCCTGTTCCAGCAGTTTTTTTCCATCTCTTTCTCCTCTTTCTCCTCTCTGGTTTGTTCTGTTGACTTCTGTATTCAAGTTCCTTACTATTTTTCAGTGTTTATCGTATTTCTGAACAAAAAACGAAAATATTGTTCAGGAGCTATTCTTAAGCATGTCTGCTCAGTTCGTTACCGTGGTAACTCACTCTCTCTCTCTCTCTCTCTCTCTCTCTCTCTCTCTCTCTCTCTCTCTCTCTCTATCAAAAAGCGTTACTCTCAGTCAGACTTCTAATGCCTTCCCAATTTACATTTTAGCTAGCCTGACTGTGACAGGGAAATAAATTAGTAATGACATTCCTGGATCAGAGGAAATTAGATCAGGGCTTTTTACAAGTAAAATTTACTGATGATGATGATTTTACTGACGTTAAGGAAGGTTTCATGATCGGACCATTCGCCCATCCTTCGTTTCCTAACTTCCGCATCAGCCCCTTCGGTATTGCAACCAGGAAATACTCCGGACAGAAGCGCATCATCATCGATCCTTAGCACCCCACGGCAGTATCATCCCCAGCATCAATAGCTTGATCCTGAGTGAGGACTTCTCCCTTCACTATGCCACCATCAACCATGCCATCGCCCTTATCAAACTCGCCGGGAAAGGGTCGTGGCTCTAAAAAAAACAGACATCACCAGTGCTTTCAAAGTCCTCCCTATTCACCCTGACTTCTGGCGTTTCTTCAACATCCGTTGGCGTGGTACTCTTCGACACCCTACCTGAAGCCCTCTGCTGGATCATGTCTAACAACCATGGGATTCCATTCCTTGTCCATCTCTTGGACGATTTCTCATCATTCCCCCCATCGCCACCCACTTCCGGCCTGGTTACCCTGACTTCAGTCGTCTCCGACCTCGGGGTCCCATTGTCGCAGAGAAAACAGAGGGCCCCTCCACATCCCTCGAGTTTCCACCACCTCAATTTTGCCTTACGCATCATCCCCCAAGGGCGAGCCTTTATCCCTCACAACTATCCATCACCTCTTCCGTCACATCACTCTTGACCTCGATCTCCCTGGATAGCTTGAGCTGCGCCGAAATCCGTCAGTGACTCAACCTTCTCACCAATTGGAACGGAATCACTTTCTTTAAGACGACCAACCGACTCACCCGCACGACTTCTATCTGTACATCGATGCTGCCGGTTTTGGGGTTTCTACAATGGAAGATGGTTTGCAGCAGAATGGCCCCCAGAGCTCGCAAATGAATGCCAGAAGCTCAGAAGCTTGGCACCTCACGCAGTTACCTTCCCAACGCCGGTTGGACGTTGACATTCAACTCGTAAATCCTGCGCTAATACCCCTGATAGGCGACTCTCAGAGCTCCATCATCAACAGCCTATCACCCTCAACCCTCTCTTCTTACTAAACAGCTTGAAAAAGCTTCCATTACTTTCACGACCTACAACATAACCTTTCCGTCGTTCGACCTCATCACCTCGACTTCTTTCATTACTTACGCCCATTCCATCATGGCAATTAAAACACACACCATCAAGCTTACGTTAGCGGTATCAGCTTCTTTTCCAAGCCAATAACGGGCAGTTCGTCAACTTCCCTTTTTAAAGGACTCCTACGTCAAGAGCCAGCTAAAAGCCCTCGCCGTCTTCCTCTTACTGCCAACTTGCTGTTAATCTGCCTCCACACCATTCGTTCCGGGTACGGCACTCCTCAAGTTGCCCGAACCCTGGAAGCCATGTTCTTGCTTGCTTTTCGCTTTCCTCAGATGCTCCCAATTCACCATCTCAACCATTCATGCCGACTCAAGCCGCCATGCATGCATTTCAGACTTGCCTCGTTTTTCAGACGACACCATGGTTTTCTATTTTAAGCAAACTAAAACCAATTGATCTAGTCTGCCCACACCCGTCTTCTACTCCAAAGGTCCAATCACCACTGAGTCCTTTCGAAGCCCTTGCTTACTTGTTGCAATTCCGCAAATCTCAGAGCATAACAATGACGGATCCTCTCTTCATCTCTGAATCCGGACAAGTGGCTACTCGATTCTGGTTCCACCATCACTTTCGCCACGTGCTCTCGTTGACTGATATTTTACGTGTTAACTACTCTGGACACTCCTTCAGGATCGGAGGGGCCACTCCAGCCTCCCGTAAAGGCATCCCTGAACACTTCATGCGACACATGGGCCGCTGGTCCTCCCTAACGTATCACCGCTACATCCGTTCAGATCTCAAAGATCTCAGATCTGCACAATCTCATCTCAAGTGATTGGAGGTTTTTGGGGGTCCGTCGCTGCCCGGGTGCGGCAGCGGATTCACTACAGAGCTTCCCCACAACGATCTCCAACGTTTTCTTTTCTTTTCTTTCATAATAAATCATTTAAACGCATCTTGTTGAAGGTGTGGTCCTTGGTAGTGAATTGAAGCTTATCTGGCGAAGTTTCAGGAGTAGGACCACACCTCAACAGCGGCAACTTCCGACATTCCTATAAATAACCACCTGACCCTCTCCTCGTCTCCGCTCTCGCATTCTGCGCCCCTCCCCCCACCCCATTTCTCTCTCCCTGTTTCTTCTTTTATTTCCTCTCCTTCATAGGATTATGAGGGTGTCCGTCGTTGCCCGGGTTCGGCGGCGGATTCTCTACAGAGCTTCCCCACAATGCATTCGAAGAACTCGAAGAACCAAGATCTTCAACGTTTTCTTTTCTTTTCTTTCATAATAAATCATTCAAACGCATCTTGTTGAAGGTGTGGTCCTTGCTAGTGAAAGGCTCATTAATATCGTCATCAGATCAACATTTAGAAACATTGTGAGCCTACAAGATATTTCATGCCCTTCTTTCTCACACAAAAACACACACACGCACGCATATTTGCACAGAGCACATGACTTGCTGTGGGCTGTAAAATATGCCACTGCGTCGTGTTTTGAGGGGGTTTGAGGAATGCAGGAAGGATGAGTGGTATCGCTCTGCAGGAACTGATCCGACAGTCCTTGTTTGGACACTCCTACAGCTCTCTCTCTCTCTCTCTCTCTCTCTCTCTCTCTCTCTCTCTCTCTCTCTCTCTCACAAATAGATATTGGGTAAGGCCACACTGAGACTGATGATGCTGCCTTTATCTACATTAGGCCACACTGACTGGAGCTGTCAGGACATGCAGGTCTGTAAAGTCAATGTCAATGTGATCACTGTAGTTCAAGCAATAAATGGGATAAAAAAAGATGACATATTGTGACCATGTGTTGAAACATTTGTAGTAAGTTACTCACATTTTGCAACTCAAAGACTCTGACAGCCCAGCTGCTCAGGATTGACCCACTGCAATGCCCCTTGTGGTCCCAACTAAGTTAGCAGTCCATCCTGGTCTGAAGGAATCTTTAGGGATGGTAATGTCTGTCTGTTGGCTGGGTTCTGGTTCAGTACTTGGTTTATGAATTGCCAAACTAATGACATTCCCATTACCCTTAGCTGTAATAGCTGATTGGTACGAATCAGCACATGTAAGCATGGTAACATACAAAGCTAAAAGTAAACACTGGAACAATATCATACTGCATATCAATGTGCTAGAATTATATAGTTATAAGCTTGAAGCCCCCCTGAGCTTATATAAAGCAATTAGTATAGGTGTAGACTCTTCCGCTCAATAATGCTGTAAATGTCAAATATGTATACAGCCTTTCGTTTATACGTTTTGTTCATGAGTGGAAGTGAGACAACTGTAGGTCACGATGAACCGGTCTGAACACTTAAAGTACTGGAAATGATGTTCGTCAACTTCTCTATCAGAATTCTGTTATATTTAATGGCTACAACACAGCTTACACTTTTTCTTCTTTTTATCGGGTACTGTAATTATTACAATTTTCTCCACTGTCACCATGTTTATTGTTGCCAGTACTTCTTGACTCTAAGCTAGCCTCGACTGGATATATTGTCTTGATATTATTGACATCTGTCAACATAATGGATGTATGGAAGTATGTTGGTTATCATTGCTTGAACATCTTTTGAGAAGCTCATATCTATTTTTGTATGTAAAAGTGGCAAAAGTTGGCCTTTACTGTATGTGTACCTTGGATGTAGTTTCTGCTATTGCGCAGTGCAAGCCGTTGAAAATAAAGCTTTGCAGAGTGCAGTGGTGCTGTGGTTGCATTGTGTCTGAAATGGCCTGTAGTCTTTTTTTTGCCTTTCTCAAACACTTGAGAACAACGTGTGAGAAAATTGTGAAGTGCCTCAGGAATCAGCTCACCCCCATAGCAAAAGCAACTTAAAAACACGGAAGCATCTTACAAATTCTTGGTATTGTGTTAACCGTATATTAGGAAGCAGATTTTGACATCAAGTGCCAGTCGTTCCTCATTCGTTGGAACATGAGAACAGAATGGAATGTTAATTGACTGCGAATAATACGACACATTAGTTTTTACTTTTCCCAAAACTGCTATGAACTCCAGAAATCACAATCTAATCTCGTCAGTATGGGTGGAGACTCTTCGGCTCATTTATGCAGTAAATGTCAAATATATATAAAACGGAGCCTTTCGTTCATATGTTTTGTTCATTAGTGGAAGCAAGACAACCGTAGGACATGATGACCAGTCTGAACACTTTGCGTACATCTAAAAGTACTGGAAATGATGTGAAGGCCTTGACCATTAATATGGCCCCTTTATACACATTACTCAATACTCTTTTTTTGTCTCAACTAGTCTTACCTCCTACAAACACTCACACACTGTAGCATGAGCTTAAACTTCATCCACGACTACTCACTTTCTTACAACTTACTTAAAGCCACAGTGACCGATACCAGACATCTGACATCTGTCAATATGCAACCTGCTGTTAGTCCTCATAGATCACTGCAGCCACCAACACACACACACACACGCTAAAGACCAGCAGCTGTCACTCCATTGACAAGAGAACATGCAAATTAGGCTGCTTTATTGGAAATCAGTGTTCAGCCTTTCATTACTTAACTGACAGTCCCTGTAAACTCACGACACCTGACTTTGTGAAAACAGAGTGCTTCATGACTTTGGATTTAGTTATCAGGAAGCAGCATTCAGTTGTAACACATTTATCGGTGAGATATTTACCAATCCTGGCCAGAAAATATTCTGGGTACAACTTCAGTTGTTCAGAGAGGACATAGCTGAAACACAGTAACCAACAGATCTGCGTATTATTTGTTCATGTGATATTACAGTTTTTTCCAGTTACTAAACACACTAAAATGACATGCAAATATTTAAACTGACACACAGAGAGCAAAACCTCTTCTCAAGTCTCCAAAACTTTAAACACATTTTCTGCTTTACACACATTTTGCAATTCAAAATGGCACTTTTTTACAGTTTTTTACAGTTGCTAACACACTAAAATGATATGCATAGCACAAATATTCAAACTGACACACAGAGAGCAAAACCTCTTCTCAAGTCTTCAAAGCTTTAAACACATTTTCTGCTTTACACACATTTTGCAATTCAAAATGGCACATTTTAAATGCACTGAACACGGTTCTCTGCATAAGACACAACAATCTGACATAAAGTCACATGTTTGCCATTTCAAAACACTGCCATTTAAAATAACACTACATGAGCTCATTGGCCACTATATGTGCTACCTGCCAAACAATTGTTACTGTAATTGTTACCACTTCAATCAGGAAGTAAGCACTAAAAGAGCACAGGTGAGAGGAAGAGGAGGAGGGAGGGTGAGAATGAGAGGGGGAGGAAGAGTGAGAGGTAGAGCTGGTAGAGGAGGTCATGGCCAAAGAAGACACAAACTTTTAAATGAAATCAGAGCAACCTGAGTTGATCATATCATCAACCATGGGCTGACACCGCGAGGCTGACAGAGAGTGCACCTCTCGCATTGACGCATTTCTTTTCTGCAATTTTCTTTTCAGTTTACTGTTTTGTGAGCATATTTTTGTTCAGTCCAATGTAAATATATCTGCTGTGCATATGTTGCACTGACTTGTTTGGTGAAAAATAAAATAAAAATAAATGTTTCAACAGCATGTGTATGTATCTGCAAATATTTCTATGCATGTGAACAATCTGAAGAATTCTCTACAGTTTGAACTATGTTAGTATATGGCTTTTACATTCCTTTGTTATTGTCCAGGGGGAACAGGAACAGCAACACGACAAACCAAGGATTTAAACAAGACAAAGTTGATGGGTAAAGAAAAATGTTTAATGACAATGAACTTAAACTCCCAGCTTGGTTTACAAAATGCGGGGGAGGAAAGGAAGGAGGTGGAGTGCCAAAGAAATGAAATCAATAAAACAAAACAAGGCCTATACTAATTCTTAGTCACCAAAAAAAACCCTGTCTTCTCTAAAAAAAGGGAGAGTTAAAAAAAACTGCCAAAATGGTACACGGGTGGCAACGCTCCACTGCTAACCTAGTGTCTTTAGACAGTAGTTGACTAGGTAATGACATGTATAGGGTACCCCAGACTGACCTAACTCCCTTCCCCACCACCCCTTTTTTATCCAATACAAAAACCAAGTCTGCTAGCGCTTCTGTCATGTGTAGTCAAAATACAAGAATGAGAGAGAGGGAGAGCTCCTCAGCAGGCTCCCTTTTATTGGGCCTCCAGTCAGGTGATTGGCCATGGCGGAAATTAGGGCCAAAGGAGGTGGTGGCTTCATGTCCTCTTAGGTGCAGCTCATCCAGATCAGCACCTGGTGGAAAACTGGGGGAGGGAGAGACAGAGAAGAGAGCAAGAAAAAGAACAAACCTGATGCCCCTGCTGGGCATGTAACAATGGCAAAGCTAAAGATGATATGTTCCACCTGGCGAAACAATTGGTATTGTAATTGTTGCCACTTCAATCAGGAAGTAAGCACTAAAAGACCACAGGTGAGCACCTTTTTTTTTTTTTACAACAACAATGGAAGACGTTGCAGAGAGAGGAAGAGGAAGAGGGAGGGTGAGAATGAGAGGGGGAGGAAGAGTGAGAGGTAGAGCTGGTAAAGGAGGTCATGGCCTAAGAAGAAAACAACTTTCAAATGAAAGCAGAGCAACCTTAGTTGATCATGTCATCAACCCTGCACTGACACTGTGAGAGGCTGGACTGCAGCCTCTCGCATTGTCGCATTTTTTTTCTTCAATTTTCTTTTTCAGTTTACTGTTCTGTTGCACTGACTTGTTCGGTGAAAAATAAAAAAATAAAAGTTTCAACTGCATGTGTGTGTATCTGTAAATATTTCTGTGCATGTGAACAATCTGAAGAATTCTCTATAGTTTGAACTATTTTAGTATTATGGCCAAGCATACTAAAGCTGAGAGTACTTTTCATTATGCCCAACAATGTGTAGCTGATTAGACAAAAATCTGGTAATACAAATAAAGTGTGTGCCATTGGGTGCAAAAGTTTGATTTTGATAATGCGATATGTAGTTTTGGTTGCAGTGCTTCATTTTGCAGGATATATGAGGTATTTAGCAGTTTGGGTGTGTGATTTGTGAATTGTGTTAAGTATTTTGATAAAACCAGCCTAGTTTGCAAAATTGTGTTTTGGCAATTGGAAAAAACTGTAATAAAGAATCTGAAATCAGAAAATTCTTCAAGTTTATGAATGAGATACAAAATATGCCATGTATTTTGTACTGTTGATTTTATGCTGAGATTAAAAATAGGGAATACAAGAAACAGGACACAAGCTGAATTTGATTTTGATGTTTAATTCCTCTGATTTGTGTGCCCCTGAGAAAACTAATCTGAAACTAAAACTTAGAACAATTTATTAAAATGGTTGAAACAGTTAAAAAGTGAATTTTCATTTGCTGAAGTCTCCAGTTTAGATCTGGGAGGACTAGCACAGGGGGACATGCAGAAACAGTGAGGATCTAATTGAGACACTGACTAGAGTGCTATAGAATATTCCTTCCTCCTCCCCAACTGCTGACTGGCTAAGCATGACGGTTATAATGGTGACCATGGAAATCCTTAGGAGTCCCCAAAGCCCCCAGAAACCGTTGCTCTGTCGACCCTTAATCCACAAGTGATTGAGTGTTCCCATTACCTATTCTCCAAGTTCAAAACTCTGTTCTCCAATTGGCTGAAAGTGCAACTCAACACAATGCAATTCTAGCCTATTCATCCATGCTAAGGAAAGGAGCTGGATTAATGAGGCGGAAGGACACACGCTTATCCCCACCAGTGCAATCACATTGGACAATGTCTGGACGACACCAATGATAATTAGTTATTAATAATGTGTTATTGATAATGTATATTGTATGCTTTAAAGCTGTATTTTCTCCTTCTGGACCGCTGAGTTGGTGATGATATGCTGCTGTTTTACAATGCAAAACATTGTTACTGCTGATTGTCTTTCCTTTTGCTCATCAACAATAGCCAAAGGAAGGTGATCAGGCATCAAACAGCGCATCAAGCCAGAAAATCCTTCATCTCACTCTGTGAATTGATGTAGGGCTTTTCTGTCTAATGTTACCTAATGAGCCCAGAGCCACTGCAGCTCTGACAGCCAGCTGTTATGGTGTGTATACCAGGTAACTACAGCGGCTACAGTCTGCTTCATCAGCTCCACCACTGGCTGTTTGTTTTAAACAACCACAAGAAAAACACAAGCACAACCCATTAACACCAGACATCCACCAAACATACAGTTGGGAAGTGATACACTCAATAGCAGACTATTGCGCCTTTTGTAGTTTGATTAAACAGTAAATTCATTTTGGCCCACTGGACACAGGAGGACAACTAAGAGCAGGCACGTGGCTGTGGGCGCAGGTCCCTCCAATCTCTCTCCCTCTTGTCCAGTGGACTACCAGAGCCATCAAAATCTTTGTCAGCCTTACTGTCATATCATTATTTCCTAACTGTATTTACAGCGGCTATCTGGTGTTAATGGGCTGTGCTTGTGTTTTGCTGGCAGTTGGTTTGTAAAAGACTAATCTGAAGCTGGAGCTGATGTAGCAGACTGTGAGCCATAGTTGCTAGATCAAAAGTATTTTAGCAGTGGTGTAGAATGAGGTCCACATTATTCATAACTAAAGTGACCAAAGTGATATCTGCAGGCACATTTCGAAGCTGCTCAGAATGTTGAAGCTGATAAGCTAATTAGCTATGAAGCCCCCAAAAGTCAGAAGAACACTCTTCCCTCAGGATGTTTGTTTGGCGGCTCTTTCGACAAGCTAAAGTACAATATAAGATTGCATCACCAATTGCTGTCTGGCTTTTAGCGTGACTGTTGACTTACGGATCTGTTTCATTCAATTAAGTTTCAAATTTCAATTTCTCTGTTTACGTAGACAGAAAAAAAACTGAAAAACACTGACCTCCAATTCAATTGCACAAACTTGCTAGACTTGTATTATTACAGAACATCTGGTCTGCATTATTTTTTTATCAGTTACACTATTCTTATCATCATGAAGTAATGATTTACAGACCTTGTTTAATGTAAATGAATGCACAACCCAAGTAAGTTTCAAGAACTTCTGATAGAACTTTATACAGTACAGAATTGAATAAACATCAATAGACTAGAATGGATTTTTACAACAGACATTTTGACTTGTCCGAGCAGGATCCATTGAGGGTATCCTCCCTCAATCACTTAACTTACTGGGACACTTAATAAAATGGGGCCATCATTAACATTAGTGATCGCACCTGGTGCTTTCCTGCTTTTGTCTGCTGTGAAAAGAGTCTATGGCTGCAGTGCGTTTAAAAGCCAAAAGGCAGGATATGTTATTGTTTAGCAATAGACTTCCAAAATAACATCAGTGCACAGAAACAGTTAACTTGAATTTAATATCATCCCATATCGAACCACAAATCCACAAATATGATATGTTGTTTGGCTCAAGTAAATTTGACCACATCAGGTGCTGTAGAAAACCTTGTTGATAACAAGATGTGTTATTTATTTTGATTCACCATTATTCTTTTAACAAATGAGAGGGACCTTTGACACAGCTCTGAAGTGCCTACAACTTCTGACCTTAATATATAACAGATTAAATGAACCAAGGCCAAACAAAAAACAGGGACACAACCCTGCTGATCTTTGCAGTTTTTAAGTCCCACCATAATATTCATGGTCTTCGAAGCTTCACAGACACACAAAAGACGCTTCCAGAAGCAGGTTTGGAAAAAACATCAATTTTTATTTTGAAATGACTCGTCTAGTGCCTATTATTTCTTTTTTTGCTTTATTTTTTGAACATTTCGTCTGCCAATGATCAAGATAACAATGCTCTTGAAAATAAAATCAAAAGTTAAAGTTTCAGAGACATTAAAATTAATCTCAAAAACAAAACAAAAAGAAAGTACAATAAAAAAATCCTATTTTTTGCAGGAGGAAGGGGGGCTGAAACCAAATAAAGAGAGATGCTACAACCGAGAAATGGCTCTCCCTGGGTTGGGTTGATAAGCACAACCCATTGTTGTGATGGGTCATGTGCTGATCAAAGTCCCGCCACCATAGGATAACCAATCACAGTGTAGTGTCCAGAAGCTTCCATGATGCCCCGTTCTCCCTGGGAGACTAAGGCAGTCAAACATAGTAGGTTACAGTATGATGGAGTAAATTGTAAGATGAACACCAGAAGAAAAGATCTCCATTTTCCAAATCCTTTTGGGAAACTTGTATACATGACTAAAAGATCTGCAGAAATATCAATATATTAGTTGTTTCTTTGATTTTCTAAAGCATAATATGTACAGGCAGAGAGCCTTCTGTGAGACCAACAGTCTCACTCTTTGCCACGTACTCTACAAATTCTGTTCCAGTTCTGGAAACTGCGACATTAATTATGTCAGAAAGTAAAAATTACATTTAAAAAAAGGTCCAAAAATGTTCACAGTGACAAAAAGACACATTTGAATGAGTAATAAAAGGGAATCAAAGCTTGAAGCAAGCAAGTTTGAGGACAGAATGATGAATTACAGCCCATCGCAGGACAAGACGTCATGGTTGGCTTTGAGGCTGTAATGCAAACACAGCTGTCTGGCTAGAGATGAGGAGATGGTTTACTCAGCACAGTGACTCAAGCTTACTCAAAACAAGCTGCCAACCACCACCAAGGATACTGTTAGAAAATGGAGATAATTCCCTCCTGGAGGTACAGTGTATCATGACTAAGAGCATGCTCTGGTGTAAAACACATGTCTGCAAGTGAAGAGTTTCATTTCAATTATAGGCATTTGTTCCTATCAATGAACTCAGTCTCACAATGTGATCGATGATCAAAGTACGAGATTTTGAAGTGAAACCCTTCAGTTTTTTTACATCCTCATGGCATGAAATTATTCCTAGGAAACAGTGCTGAAGCGTTGATGTCACTTTATATTGCTCAGCTGCAGCCCAGCTGAGATCAAGATCAGTGTGAGATGATAATTCACTGCACAGTAGATAACCAACCATGAGCTCACTGGGGAGAGGGCAGGTAGGAGAGGAGAGAAGACAGTCGGTGATCTTTAAGAGCACTTATACACTTGATTTTTACTACACATTTGTGATGGGCCACACAACTACTTCCACTTGACCGTCCTGTTTGTCCAGATCTTATAGCCAGAACACAGGTGCCTGAGACATTAGCCTGGTTCTCGGTCAGAATAGGGCCAGCTACAGTCATACAGTTGACTGAGATACTGCTATGTCATGAGCACTTGCATTCTTGCTACCAGATCTGGACCACCTGTGGACCATAATTCATCGTTATATTTGGGTCAAGTGTAGGTAGGCTATGTGGCCCATCCCTGGGCCAGAAAAATCTTGCTATGAGGGAAGTATCATCATGTTAGAATATCTTTATGTGCTAAATCTTGGAAAGTGTTGGACTATTTGGCGCAGCACTGCCCCCACATGTCCTTTGAATGGACTTTTTAATCTTCCAGATACACAAACTACTGCAAGTAAGTATGTGAACAAAGCAGCTCAGCATGTTAAAACAAAGTATATAAGTGCCCTTATGCAGATGTTATCATTTCAGAGGTGCACCAACAGCATCTGTATTGTCAGGTATCTGTACCAAAACAAAGAGTAACTACAGTAGCTCTGATTTGAAACTCTTAAACTGGTTCTACAAACTGCTCCTGGTGCACTTCTGCTTTGGTTTTTGTGCGTACCTACAGTACGTTTTTGCGAATGAGCACATTGTTTACTATGAGCTCTCTGCTGCACCTCACTGTGAAAGTAAGATGTGTGTGCTGCACCCATTTCCTTTTTCTATTACCACTCTCTCCATCCCGCCTCGCCCTCTCCCTAAGAGGTAGCAGCCCTGCCCCAACACTCCTCACCCCCACCTACTCTATCCTACCCCTCCCAGACCGTACCCGACCTCCCCAACCCCAACCCTTCCAGTGGACCATGGCACTTCTCTACTCGGCCTGAGCATCATAATTGGCTCCACCCGCCTTCTTCAGCTCATTACGGATGTTGTCCTCATCGAGTTCCCTCAGGTCACTGAACATGAACTCCTTGGCAAAGTTCTGTAGGAGAAAAACACATGCTGAAGTGAAGAAGAGTACTATCAAAGGGTAAACATGTCATTCACCAAAAATGCAATGAGTTTATACCAAGTGTTGGCATACAGAAAATGAATGACTGAGGACCTCAAGGCAACAAACCCAAAGATAGCTAAAAAGTAAGTACACCAGTATCTGTATCTGTTCACTCAACTAAATATCTGTATCCATACTTGGAATGGGTCGGACTTACCGAAAGCTGTTAGATAGAGCCTGTAATTGATAGTGGTTAGGGTTGAGCTGATAGTCGATACCCTAGTCAATCATGTTATCGACTTCTGACTTCTGAAAAAGTAGAATGTCTCTGAAGAGGCAGTAGCGGTTTGCGTTTGTGGAAGCAGAAAGAAAAATAAGTTTTGCTACTTTAATGTTAAAACTAGCCAGATCACTTTATAAGCTAAGTCAGGGACATATGGTGCAGAGGTGAAGACTATATCAACTAATGTTTCACAGTGATAGTATCATATGATAATGATTGTATATGTATCTTATACTCTTCTAGCACTCACATGATAACACAAAAAAGGAAATGTATTTAAAGGTTTGGAATGCTTCAAGGATACCCAACGTGAAAATGTAAACATGTTTTTGTTTACTCCCAAGGGTACATGTACATTTTTTGGAGACTCTAGGGCGTACTTTCAAGCAACGTACTGTACCTTCCCTAAATTTATTATGAATGCCTACTGACTGGATACAAACTGAGAATGATATTTGGATTACCAAAATTGATAAGGTATACATGACAAGGGCATTGTAATGGAAACGGCGGCATGTAAATTCCCTATATGTCACATGCATAAGCCTTTTATATATTGGCTTATCACAGATATATCAATATTAGTGGATGCTACACTTCCCATTATTCAACTAAATGGCATCTTTCGTTAGACCAACTCTGCCTGGTAACTGTCCACATCTTGCAAAAACCATATCCCCTTTTTATAACCCCTAATTTCTGTTATAAAGTTGTAGTGTCATTATTTTGCAAGGTAGCTGGATTTGCAATCCCATGATCATGTGATCTTGAGAACTCGCCAGGCTTCCAGCAATGTTCACATGGCCTAATACACAATTGTTGAACCAATTAGCTTCATTTTTGAAACTATCGGTAGCGACGGCCATGGTTTAAATGTGCCATACAGATAGATATGTGACTGTTCATTTGAAAACAACAATGGCGACTCTTCAAATGGTTAGCATAGCTTGCATAGTATCACTTGTATCAGAGCTGGAGAGTCTATTTCATTGAAAGAAGAGCTTTTTAAAGCTGCTTCAATTGATCCATGATATTTTTGGTGCCTTTGGGGCAAAGGAGCAAACAAAAAGGTTAATTTGGCATTAATTTAAATCCAATATTTACTATAATAATAATTACTCTCCTTTTTGGTCTCCTGCTTGGCAAAAAGAATCACCATGTCATCATGAGCAACCCCTTTCACATTACACATGATTTTTTCTGTTCATAATATAAAAAATATTGATTAGTGCAGCTTTTGCATAATATGCTGAATGTTTACAGTATATTTACACAAATTGTCTTTTTTACCTTTGCTTTTAGATTATGCACATACACTACTACATTTCAAATTTGAGTCCTCTGATACATGTTTCATGATGAACTTGCTTCTGTGCATTTTTGTATCATATCAAGTAAAGACAGTTTGTTGGTTTTAAAAATCCTATTTGTCTAGCTGTTTTCAGTGTTTGGTTGCCAGTTGCCTCTGTAACAACCAGTTTCCCCAAAGTGACAATTAAACCTCCACTCTATTTTACTCTGATGATGACAACTATTATTTTAATTGCTACTCTCTACACATGCAACAGCTCAGACTCTCTGACCTGCACAATCTCTTTGACCATGGCCTTGTCTGTGCTGATCTTGGCCCGCTGCAGCCCACTGATGTTCTCGCCAATCCAGGTGATGAGCGTGAACTTGGCTCGTTTACTCATTGCATCTCCTGTTGTGATCCGGACAAAGCCGAACAGACGCGAATCATCTAAGGGAAGAGATGGTAGAGAGAACACAGATTTAACATGCTCGAAGCTTATATTTGAAAATGTAACATATAATTCATAATAATTCTCACAGATGAGATAATGTGGATACGTTTAATTCACGTTACATGTAATCCCATTCGTCGACTTCCTTCATCACTCATTGACTATCTGCTGAAGTTATAGTGATTGGCAACCAACTGAACACACCGTTTACTTGAATAACCCAGTGGGTTTCTATGTATTTGAACTTTGTTGGAAACATTTGGGAAAACTTAAGTACTAGGGGAGTTAGTATCCTTCAAATCCACAATACAATGTCATATGATTTTAAGGTCATGAGTCAATTAAAAGTTTTGATTAAATTATTATACATTCCTTTTTGTTCTCATCATATTTAGATATTTTGATATAGAAATGTTACATTTATTTAAGATACAGCTTCCTAAACATTTCAACTTACTATTACTTCACAATAGTAAAACTTCATAATGAAGTTTTCCTCTGAGCAACCTACTGTGGAAAAGAGGACATACTCAGAAAACTCAGGTTTGTATTCCATTTTGATAATTTTATCATACTGCTGACTTATGTTTATATTTATATAAAGCTCACTTATTCTCTGTTTTTTTTTATGTCAGTTTTAGGCAACAAAAAATACTTTGTGAGGTTAAGGCAGCAAAAATTCTTGGTTAGGATTAGGCAACAAATCTACCTGGTTTAGTTTAGGCAACAAAAATACTTGGTGAGGTTTAGGCAACAAGGAAAACATAGCACAGCTTTACATAGACCTTTTCAAAATGTTTGAAACGTATTTGAAATGATAACTTCTCACATGTGCAAATATTTCAAGTCTTTTTCCTGATGCTCCCAAAACTATGATATTACGAAAACATTAGTGGTCATGTAGGATGTTCCAGAAAACAAAAACCAACATGGCGATATCATATCGCTCTCCCTAACACAATTAGTGCACAATGTATCAATGTTAGAAGACATGAAGAATGTATACAAGAAAACATTTAATTCTGTAAATTTCTTTATTTAATCACTTAGCAGTAGCATCAAGTGTTTCAAAACTACAATGTGTGTATGTCAATATGCCTGTGTGTGAGGGACAGACAAAAGGGGTCCAGTGCTGCAGTGCAGATGAATACAAGGTTCTGCATTTTGGGTGAAGTTTTGTAAAGTGTGTGTGTGTGAGACAGATTGTGTGTGTGTGTGTGTGTGTGTGTGTGTGTGTGTGTGTGTGTGTGTGTGTGTGTGTGTTTGCGTGCGTGTGTGTGCGTGTGTGTGCGCAAGGAGGAAATATTCAGGTCAATAGACTAAATGAGTCAAATCTCTTGTGAGCCCTGCCGTTGTGACACAGACCTCCCTGTTATCATGGCAGTCACTGTTATGGTGGTCCACTTCAGAATTGTGAATACTGTAAATAATGTCCTAATACACACCACCAGACAGGATAAATAGACAAAAAATTTCTTTTCTGATGTTTATTTGTTTTGTTTTTCCATAATTTTACCTCTGTTCAAAGGGGACGTCACAAAATATATATAAGACGTATCAAAATTAGTAGATGCTACATTTCCCATTATTCAACTAAATGGCATCCTTCATGATTAGACCAACCCTGCCTGGTAACTGTCCACATCTTGCAAACTCCACATCCCCTTTTTATAACCCCTTCTTTGTGTTATAAAGATGTAGTTTCCTTACTTTGCAAGGTAGCTGGATTTGCAATCCCATGATCATGTGATCTTGAGAACGTATCCATGTCCAAGTGGCCTAATACATAAGCATTGAACCAAGCAGCTTTGAGAAACTATTGGTAGTGACCGCCATGGTTTAAATGTGCCAACCAGAGAGATATGTGACCGTTCATTTGAAAACAACAGTGGCGACTCCTAAAAATGTGGGCATAGCTGCTATAGTATCAGTTACATCAGAGCTGGACAGTAAGTTTCATTGAAAGAAGAGCTAGAATGGTACTGAAGGCTTTTCTCAATCGTACAGATATTTTTGCTCTTTTCTCGACTGGGTTTAGTAAGAATTGGATTTACCAACTGGCTCCACTGGTGACAGCGTTCTCCTACTGTTTGGGTATTCAGTGTTTCCCACAGAATCAGACTCAAATTTTGGCGGTGGCTGTCTGGCTGGGGTGCTATTGAGCATGCGCACTCAAGACTTCGACCGACTGAGTTGGCTAACTTCCGGTTTAGCGCCACGTTAACTTGAAACAGTAAAACAAGTCATTTCGTGGGGTTATGAGGCTTTCATTACCATTTTACAGATGTGTCTTTCACACTACTAGGGGAAAAAGTCCCCAGTGCATCTCATGACCAGCCATCTTCTTGCAGAGGAAGTAACAGTCAAGCCAAGTGCAAATAGTTAAATAGTCCTCTTCCTCTTCTTCATTGGTTTTCCCAGCGGAGTAAAAACCACAGCTCCACCCACTGTATTGCAGTATATTACATCATGCTATCCACTGACAGGTGCGCTGTCTTGAGTGAGTGAGAATGGGACGTGCAGCTCCAAAAACAGAAAATCAATATGTGGCAGTTTTTGTTGGACAATAGACAGCCAATGTTGACCACGTCCCCCCAACTATTTTCTTATCCAGGCTAATTTCTTCTACTTCAGTTTTTACTCACTAAAAAGCAGTAACATTTATTTTATCATTATGTACCTACTAAGGCAGCTGATAAAGACTTTCCTGGCAGAGCCTTAGCAGCACTGTTCTCAGATCAGACCAGCCGGACATTAACACCATTAAGCAGTCCCTGTACAGTGTCTTATCAGTGTGAACACAAAAGAATTCACTAGTTTCAACACCTTGTCTGCAACAATACACACACACACACACACACACACACACACAACCACACACACACACACAGACACACACACACAGAGTAAAGTGTGTAGCCCTTTTCACACATGACTCCACACCATCACTGCAAGGACGGCTCGCCTTTACGCCGCTTCTTTTTGTTCACACTGAACCAAGTAGCTGCGGAACCAAAAGAAGACTGACAGTGCACATCATGATGTTGACATGCATCTGCATTTTTATGTGTTTCCACCTGTTTAACTAAACATGTATCTGCTGACTGTTAATCATATGTATGCAGTAAGAATGTGTTGTGATTGAGATCCTGACCCACCACACCTCCTGGAAGATGACAAAGTTAAATTAGATCGTTATATAATCACGATCAGTAAATTGAAGACCCTGTCCAACTCTCACTCACGGGGAGGGATGCTGTTTTCTAGGGGAAAGTTCACTTTCACTCGGTCGGGGGGGCTGAAAGTCACAGTAATTTTTTTTCTATACCAGAGACCTTAACTACAACAACAGTTTTTTGCTCTAAATCACGTCACATAATCAACGCCATGCAACTGTGGGAGTTTTCTGGCTCTGCTGCCAGACACAGACGCCGTCTTTCAGGCAGAAATGTGACATAGAGGATGTATAAATGTGTGTATTTCATATAAGCTGCCGAAGACAATACCAGTTACCACATTACTGTTGTTGCTCCTGTAACATTGCCGGTTACTGTCTGTGTTGGTCTGATGAACACCATCGCACGATTCCAGCACTGAAAGGGTAGTGTGATTTAGGCTTCTGACACTCAAGGAGAACCTTTGTCTTATCCGCCAAAGTCAATGTTTGAGATTACAGAGAGCAGTGTTTCTCACAGACTCAGACTTTAATTGTGGTGGTAGCTCAGCTTTCAAGCTGGGGTGCCACAGAGCATGCGCACTCAAGACTTCTGCCGACCGGGTTGGCTAACTTCCGGTTTAGCGCCAAGCTAGCTTGGATGGTGATAAAAAGTAATCGGGCGGCTCTTCTAGACATTTCAAATTTTATTGGACCTTATTGCCAGAATTCTGAGTCATTTGGCAGGGGTTGTGAGGTTTTTATTACCATTTTACAGACGCGTCTTTCACAATATTTGTTTTTGAGAAAAAGTCCCCAGGGCATCACGACTGTGATGTAATTACATGGCTTGGCCATGACAAACGCCGGTTTTAAGGCCTGGTGCTCTTTGTGGGGGGTTGATCTGGACGATGGGGGCAGCTGACTTCTTTGCAGAGGAAGTCAAACTCAAGCCAACAGCGTTAAATAGTCCTCCTCTTTTTCGTTGCTTTTACTAGCAGACCAAAAAACCACACCGCCATCCATTACATAAGAGTATATAGACCCCCCCGCAACTTCCTCCCTCTGCCAGACTCTTCCTGGTTTGTCTTCCCTCTAAACCCATGCTGACTCTGCAGCCGACCTACTGCAGAGAACACTGCGAGAAACTACAACAATGATGAGACAGCAAGAAAGCCTTGTTCAGAGAGACTTTGTTCTGCATACATTTACTTTGTTAGGGACGGCAAAGGCTGACGGGTGATATAGTATCTTCCTGTGTACGCCACCTCAGCCCCACGCTCAGTCACTCTGCGACAGCCTGGAAACTAGAGCTGTCTCCTGTGGACAGTGTCAGGTAGTTCTGGAGAGGAGTGGTGTTACCAACATGTTAACTGAGTCCAAAGTTGCTTTGGTTTTTGCCACATACAGTAGCCTACACTGAAGTAGCCTAGTATTGTATCAAAATCTGTTTGTTGTCAAGAACTGGCTGGCAAGTTACAATAAGTACAATCCAAAAAAATGTTGGGATTTGACACATATTTCAACAGTATTATAAATAAAGAATTATAAATAAGTACTTAAAAAATAAAATCATGGTCATTTCTCATTTTAAGTCAAATTAGGTCTGTATTTTAAAATAAAAGATGTTTTAATAAATGTGCCCTTTAAGATAATGGACTTAATCTTATTTAAAAAATACAATGTACCTTTAGTTTCCCCTTGTCTTCTTTTTTTTTTAAATCCATTTGACAGCTTAACATTCTTAACCAACTGTATAAAAAAACCTCACTTCATCTTAATAACTCAACAGTCTTCCTTTCCCTTTTATTCCCCATTCCTCCACTATCTCTTGTTCAGTAGAAGAAGTGAGCTTATCTTTTCCTGCAAGAACTTTAAATCGCGGTTGTAATAGTGTCAACGCCACCCTCAGCACCTGTGTAGATGGTAAAAAATTGAGCACGGAATGATATTTTGTTAAAATGATATTCAAAGTGAGTAAAGCTGCATTTACTTTTGGTGCCAATAATTTGGATTTGAGGGGGTTTGTGCTCTAAAAAGACTTCATCTAAAAGTGGCTCTTCACATTGCTGCTTTTAATAATCACAATGAAATCAGAACATGTGAGACGTACTGGTTTGAGTCAACAGTGGGGACAATGACCTTGTCTTGATTAAATGCAGCTTTCGTCAGCCACTTTTCTCTCTTTAGAGCACGGCATGTCACTGACCTCTTCTTTGAGTCACATTTCCTCCAACAGATATCTCTATCAGTGTATATATATTATCTGTGTATATAGAAATGCTCTGTTAAAATCTTTTTATTGGTTACAGCATCTGTGTCCAGACCTGGGTCCTATTAGTGACATCTGTTCTAGTGTCGCCATTTGGCATGAATAACCTAATTTGATTAAACACTCTCTAAACAATAGATTTGTTTAAGTCTATCTCAAAAATAACATTTAATGTGGTGACATCAAATCAATCTGCAATGTTGAGTTATTTTACAGGCTTAGTTTCAATGAAAAATCTGTGGATTCATTAAATCATTCAGACTAATTTAGGGAATTGTAAATATCTGAATTTCAAGGCAATCCAGTTGAAAAGATTCTCAGAATCCATGATGGGAATCTTGTGGTCACACTTGAAAAAAAAGTTGGTACGGTTCAGCCTCTAGAGACCCTGTACCACTGTAATATAATGACTTAAAAGCCTCTGCACCAGAGCACAGAATAGTAGTTTGTCCACTCAGAGTTGTGTTGGAGAAAAAGAAGTTTGTTGCTGCTCAATTCACAAATGTTACATCTTGATCTCCTGTCTATTACAGTTTTTGCTGAATGCTTACACACATGTTGCAGACTTTGGCTCACTGTGTCATAACTTAACACACAGGTCAAGTAAGACACAGCACATGGAGATAAACTCCTAACTTATACGGCAAAATGAAACTCTTGAAACAAAACCTAACCATCCCATTTCAAAACTGTTTTTAGCATCAAAACATTAAACACATGCACCTTTGAATTACTCTTTCCTAGAAGCAACAACACACAGATGTGCTTTATGCAAAACACAGCTGTATTCAGTACTTTGGATGGTTTTTGACTATAAAAGTCTGTTTTTCAGGTTTTTGCAAAAGTAAAAAAAACAAAAAAAAAACACAAAGACATGGTACAACTAGAATGTTCTACAAAACATGGTGTTGTAAGGGAATGATGGAAGACATTTAGGCTGTGGGTCCTGTCTTCTATTGGCATTTGGCCACATCACCTCATCCACATCACAGGCAATGTCCTCCCTTGCCAAGCAACGGGGGAAATGTCGAATCCAACCCTGTATGGACCTCAATGTCGCCGCATGTCTCTTCCATGGCTGCTAGAAGAGGCATGTGGGCATGTGGTTGACGGTCATAAACTTTCCAGCACCATGCTGAAAAGAAATCCTCAACTGGATTCAAAAATGGCGTGTATGGTGGCAAGTTGAGTGCAATACATCTATTATGGTTGGTAAACCAGTACCGGACCAGAGCAGCCTGATGGAAACTGACATTATCCCAGACGACAACAAATTGGGGCTGCCCGTCCTGGACTACTGTGTCATGAAGTGTGTCCATAATGTGAATAATGAGGGCTGTGTTGTAGGGACTGAGGATGGAGTGGTGATGCAGTGTCACTGTTGCCTGCTCCCCTTCTTCCTCCTCTTCCTCGTCCTGCTGCTGCTCTTACTCTCCCTCTTCCTCTTTCTACCTCCATGTTTCCAAAGTTGGCACAGAGGAGCTGAGCTCACATCAGGTGTATTTGTAGTGCTATGGCTTAGACCAATTGGTCAACAATTACATTTTAAATGTTTTCATGTGTGTGAGTCTGTGTGCTTTTTAGGGCTGCACGATACTGTAAAAAACTTACATTGCGATTTTTTTGAACCCTGCGATATATATTGCGATTTTTTTTTTTAAATTTATTATTTATATTTACTTTATGTTATGCTGCACTGCTGCTATCTTGTGGACAATTAACCTGCACTGATCTCACCTCTTATTGTCAATGTTATGAGTATGGCTTCTGTCTGTGTTTTAGAGGGATTCTCATTGTTATCTTTCATTGTTTGCTTTTATTGTGCTGGGACCTGAGTACATGTTTCCTTCTATCATTCATGAATTGAATGACAATAAACAAAACTTTGAACCTTTTGAGCTCTCCATCTTAAAATGGAACATTCTAGCTTCATAATTAGATTAAGTAACTAACAATGAGTGATAATCAAGTTATTTAACGACTGAAATCTGTTTTTTGTTTTGGACGCCTGGAGATTATTAGCGACACATCTACAAAAATACACCTGCATTTCAAAATGATAATCATATGAGCTCATTCATGCGTGCTTGCGCCCTCCCAGAACTCCCATTCACCACGCTAGCTTACTTTCATTTTTAAAACTTGCGTCTGTCCTTCAGGTGCGGGTCAGGTGTCGGTATCAAGTTATAGCGTGTTGGCTCGGGTGCGGAATGTAATTTGTGCTACTGTCAGAAAATGGGTTGGATGCAGTTTTAAGTATGGCGGATACGGGCGGGTGCGGGTTTGCACAGACCCGTGCAGGACTCTGCTGTGTGGTACCAACGTAAATACAAATTAGTTGTGTTACCTCTCGTTGTGGCACAGAACATGTGTTTGGTCAATATCATCCTTCTTGTAGCCCAAATAATTCCAGATAACTGACGTTGCTTTTCTTTTTGGCACCAAGTCTTCGTTTTCCCGATGTTCTCTTGTTCCTTGCTCATTTTTCAATGTTGTTACCAGCGACTCACTCCATGTACAGGGACTGGTCCGCTTCGGCACACTGATTAAGAACTAATGTGATTGGTGGATCGCTGCGCATGCAGAGTCTGCATGCACAGTGTGCGTCAGGTTCCTTTGAAATTAGATCAATTCATTTGCGTCCTACATCGCAGGCTCTGCGATGTGACTATTGCACACACATACATCGCGATGGCGATGCGCAAACGATATATTGCGCAGCTCTAGTTTCCAATTTTGTAGTGTTTTGTATTTTAAATAGATATGTTTTCCCAATGATTGCATGAGATTTCCTTTTTGAACAGTGTGTCTTATGTAAAAAACAGTGTGTAGTGTTTTGCAAGAAGTGTGTTGGAGAATTTCAAACACAGTGCAAAGCATGTATTGTGTTTGCAGGAGTGGTGCTTTTGTTTAGGGCATGGTCACCAAAGTTAGAGGTTGTGATGCTTTGGGCATAGCAACCACTTTTAGTTTTTAAGCATTAGGCAAAAACTGTATTAAACCTGCCTTGTTAGGCCAGCCCAAGACCCCGTTACTGTGGTGGCTGTGGGGTGTCTTTACTGCGGGCTGCTGCTAATGTATCTGCACCTTCGTCCTCAAAAGCTGCTGGTGGCGCTGGATGAAAAGTCAAGAGATTGTCAAAGTCAGTCGGATTCATTCTCTGAGGACGTTAAAGGTCAAATCTACAAATTTCATCATCAATCATGGTGATCCATCTAATTGTTGCCTAACAATTTCAGTCCAGACAAAACTTCCATCCTGCAGCAATGCCACTAGCAATGCCAACATTCAGGACTGATTTCCCCTTTACCTGGTAGTTAGGTGACCTACAATTAATAAATTATGACACTGAATAAATATGTTATTGGTTGTTGCTACATTTTGTCAGCAGAAATCAGGTTTAAAAGTTCTGGTGGATAATTAAAATCAATGAAGTGATTTGGGACTTCTTCAAACAATAACTCTGCGTGCATAAACTTCTTGCATTGATCCAGGCTGTGCACACCAGAATTCCTCTATTTTTACTTCCTGAATAAGTAATACATTGCGACTCAAAATGAACACTGCTCTTCAAGCCTCACTACACTGTCAGTCTGCATCAACTCCTCCCACACCCAGGTTTTTTTTGTTGTTTTTTTGCACAGTTACAACTTCACTGCTAAATAAGAAAAACAAGCCGACAGACTTAAACATGTCTGATAATGCGCGTGTCATCTCTGAACAGGAACCAATGGCAAACACACCAGCTCAACTATTGCAAAGCACTGTGATACGTAAGTGATTTCAACATAGGAATTTGTGCTCCGAAAAATCAGGAAGAAAAAAAGAGCACAGGCCTGAAGCAGCAAGCTTTAAAGACAACACGAGCTAGCGTCAGAAACAGCCACACCCTGCGTCTGAGCAGAAGCTTTACTCTGGAGGACACAGAAAGAGGGGAACAGGCATCAGAGTGACAGGCTTTTTTCTCTACATCCGGCCAGCCAGCCATTCTCAAAGGGAACCATCATCTGAATGTCTGCTTTTTACTTTCTTCTGTTCTCTCATTTTTGTAAGGAACAAACATAAACTATTGTACTGTGCAGTGAATACACAGCAGACCGGATCTCTCATAAAAAGACACACATACACACACACTCACACACACGCACACACACAAACCCGTTTCAGTATGTATTCTTCATTCGGCTGAATGCAGATGCTTTGGTAGGAGCATTCTTGAGGACAGGTGAAAAATGAAACGTACATGAATGACAATTAGTTGGGGGAAAAAGGACTGAAGTTTTACAGTAGACTTCAACATCTTCACATGTAACTCATGGTAAAAATGTTCCACCCTCATATAAAAGGCTGACCTGAATAAATGTGTCACCTTGTAAAAAACCATATACAGGATATTGTAGGACAGATTATGCAATGCAATGCATACAGTGTTAAGTGCTTTGACAGCTTTGTTACATGGCCCAAGGCCAATGGGTGACGGGACAGAGAGTCTTAAAAGATTAGTATCCTGCCAAGTCAAGCTGCGTGGCATATAGGCTGTTTAACCGTCCAGAGACACACAGGCCACACACATGATCACACCACAAGATCTGGACTCATAAGCAGCATGGACATACCAGACAGACATACATTATGCTGGGAAAGCTGGGTTAACATATGCGTTTGCATACTTCATGTAAAATGCAGTCTGTACCTGTGCACATCCTCTTGAAGTCCTCATAGTCTGCCCCTTGTCCTGCAGGCACGATCCTAGAGCCCTCATATTTAAAGGCAGTCCTGGAAGATGCACAACACACCGTGCGTTAATACTCTGCGCATTATTCAGTCTCATGATCTGTTGATCCATAACACACGCATACATCAGACCAGTTTTACGCAAGCTGAAGCCATGCACCACATGCCTCAGACGCCCATGCAAGGTGGCGGCTGCGTGTCAGCCATGTGAGAGTGTCCCCGCTAGAACGTTATCCTCTCTGAATACGGGACAAAGGAAATTACTTCTGCCCCGCTGGGCCTCATAACTGTGCCGTGTGTGACAGCGAAACAGCCTCAACACAGAGCAGCTAGCTCACGACACTGAGAGCTGCGTGGATGTTAGACTAGGTTTTTTTTGTAAACAAAAGCACTGCAACCAGGGTTTCACGAATCCAGTGTTGAGGGGAGGAAAACCCCTCAAAAAAATCGAGCAATTTAAAGTTAGCCTGGCTAAATGTAATGGTTCGTTTAACATAAACTGCAGCTTATACCATTTTTCTATGTCTTCGGGCATCTATCTTCCATTCAGCATTCATCCAGTAAGCCAAACAGATTTTAATAAGACGTAAACCACAAGATCTATTATTATTTTAGCATCGTTCTCGGTCGAAAAGACAGCGCAGTGGGCGGTAACAGGCGAGGGGAACTAAAGAATGTAATTGAGATTAGATCAACAAACAGATTGCTTGATGAATTAAATTGTTGCCAAGGTAAATGACGGCTTGGTTTTTCATACCCAGTTGAGATCCTGGCTTATATGTACGACACGTTTACTTTTGCAAATATGCAAACAGAGCAGTCACATTCTTGAACGGGTATGGATGGAGTATGGATCACAAACCATGTCCGTATACTCACCAATTGATGTCCGTGTTATCATCTCTGACTTGGTTGTAAGCCTCTCTGCAAGCCTCTTTATCGATCTGGGTTGCCATGTTTTTAGGTGGACAGGAATCACACAGACGAAGTCAACGTTGTATCAGTCCAAACCAGGGACAGGTAGCTACGCAGTAATAAAGCAGCTAACATATACAGTTGATGTAATACATCAGAGAACTATAACTGATACGTTGTACAATAGGTTTCACTTCAAAATCACGACCACCGCACTGTAACAAATTAAGCTGGTCGGACTTAGCGGAAAAAGACGTCTCTTCTTCTAGCAGCTCGGTTCATTTCCTGTATATTGCCACTTTATGGGCGTTGGTGATGTTAGTCGATCAGGTTGCCAGTAGACAGACGGAGGAGTCCCCCAGACGTTGGATTCACCTTCTCCCTGTGAGTGGTCAATGGTATGAGGACCGCTGTCAAGGCACCCGCAAGATACAACTACGTTTTCCGGTAAGGACTTTCAAAATAAAGTATAAAGCAGTTGAAACAATGGCTTGCAGGATAATATTGTGTTAAAACGATTGAGTTTTTTCATAAAAAGCACTTGAATGGTATAGCCTATTACACTGCATTTATTTTAACTGACATTTTACCCAAAGCGTCTAATACATGTATTCAACCATAGGGATACAGCCCCAAAAGTACATTAACTATTATTATTAATAAGGTTAACTGTTTTACACAGTTTCTGCTGTACTGATGCCATAGCAAGATTTTGACACTTACTGTGGAGCCAGGACAGCAAATAGTATTTATTTTGTTGAGCAGTTAGTGGGCCACCCTTGTACTGAGGTAGTAGCACACTGATTGGCAGTTACCAAGAGTAGTGGACAGGCTGGATTACAGCATTGCAGGTGGCAGGGCAAGGAAGTGTCTTGAACCAGATTTGGGTGGCCACTGGTAGCCAGTGCAGAGGAGAGGTGTAGTGTGGGAGTGCTTGGGTGGCAGACCAACCGGGCTGCTTCATTGTAAATCCAGTGTTATAAAGGACCCAGTCATTGGCCGACTTGTCTGATCCACGGTCGGCCCATTCCTCCGCCATTTTTGCATTTGGTGTTTGGGTTGGTGGTGCATATGAAGTGGATTCGCACAATGCCCAGACGAAAAGGTTTCCCAGCAGAACATTGCACTGTAAAGAGATGATCAATCTTATTCACTTTACCTGTTACCTTTCATTTTATTGCAGTGGCTGATTGGTGTATGTATCTGAGTCTATTAGGGAAAGGACAGCAGCAGTGGAGAAATTATTTTTAACACAAAATCATGATCTTGTTTACATGAATATGCTTCCTACAGTGATCCATTTCAACTAGAAAATCCCCAGGAAATCAGCTAAACAACATCAAAAAGCCTTATTTAGTATGATATTTGATCTACATTTTGCTGCTGGTTAGAATGAATGTTTTTTTTGTTTTGTTTTTTTCATTTATTGGACTGTTCTTTGCATAGGAAATGAAACAGAAAAGAGCAGGAAAATGGGGAAAGATGGAGAGGTTCAGATGTAGTTTTGGCTGTAAGAGGGGAAAAGAGGAGTAATAGGAAAGTAGAAAGAAAATGAAATTTGGCATGATTGGGGCATATCTCAGAAAGTAAAAATCTTTTTGTAAACCCTAAACGAGAAATAACTGCCACCAAGGACAAAGAATAGACCAGCAAGATACGCTTAATATAATGAGTAGCATAGAAGTGTTGCTGTTGCTTTTGTATGCCAGATAATGCAGAATACTTGATTCTTTTTTAGTGTCGCGAGTCTTTAATTCTGACAGCACAACAATCAACTTCCGGGTTGTCTTTTGCTAAATAGTGTAACTTGACATGGATTGATGCAGAGGAATTAAAATTCACCAATTTTGTTAGAGTCATTTCAAATAAATTGATTTTTATTCATTCAGGGTTGTCGCTGGGGGTCAATAAAGGACTTTTAATAGAAGCACAACGTTTCAAAGTACAACACTATACAGTAGTGTGTTATATAAAACTGATATGCGGTTTATTGCGACTTTCTTAACAATGCAGGTAAAGCACAAAACTAGTTTAGTGACTATGTGCAATGCAAACTATATACAACAACACAATACAGTCAGCCAGGAGCAGGTGTGGTATACTGTGTGTATAGGTTACATGAAGTTCAGTGATTAAGTATGGGGCTGTGATGATCAGGGCAGTAGGCAGACAGCACAGAGGTCAGCGGCCTTCTCCCTCCTGTTGAGAGTCCTGGGTCTACAGGCTCGACCACTGATGACTGACACTGATGAGGCCTGATCTCAAGGAGGACCAGCACCTACCAAGTCTCAGTTCTGTCACTCTGGGTTCTGGGTTAATGCATCATCGCGCCACCTGCTGGTCCACCAACAGCCCATCCCATCATCATATTTTATGACTCTTGTGTCATGTTGACATAAATACAGTCATGTTACAAGTTGCAGATATTTTACTTTCACGTTACACATTCTATACATATTATATGTATCATTTAAAAAAAAGCCTACAGATTTTGACAGTTCATTGCTTATCGGTCTGTCAAGTAACACAACAAGCTGCTAGTGTTATCAAAGTTTGTATATTATAAGACAGGGTCATTAAACTTGGAAAAGACTTTAAAAACTTTCATAATGTTTACCTCCATTGGTTTTATATTTTAGTCACATACAGAGAAAAATATACCTCTGTTCTAATTTCTGTGACGGTTACGGATGTATTTCCCCACTGACTTCCTTGAATTCATATAGTGACCTGTGCCAATCTGTAATAATGGTCACTCTCTCTGGATTTAGCTAGGGTTTGGCTCCCATCCAGATGCTTTATGTTGACATGCTCTGCCAGTTCAACTTCCCTATTTAGTTCAATTACTAGTCCAATTTTGACTTGTGAGATTAGGCCCCATGAAGTAGTAGTGAGTATTGATTCATTTTTATGGATATATGATTTTTTTTCCCTTCAAATTTACATTTTATGCTTTTTAAGAGAAAGCTCTCCTTGCTTTATTGCACATACTCTCCATGGTTACGTATGTACGTCTCCCATTTTGTCTTTGTGTTGTTTTGTTTTTCTCAGCCATCGAAATATGCATTCAAATTAAGCCATTAGTAGTAGTCCATTAACCTCCTCATCAGCCACAATCTCAACTCTCAATCAGGAAATATTTCATAATTAGACTATATTAAATATTGAGAAGCCTATGAGAAACTAGGGTTGTTTTTTCCTCATAAAGACTTTCACGTTTTATTAGTCTCGAGTGTGTAGTTATTCTGTTGCATTTACCTCATGCTTTTTGAAGAAATGCATCCCAGCACCCAACTTTATTATGACCTACTTGCCAGTTACGCATTGAAGAATATAAAAGAAAGAATTAAAAGAATATGTTTTAAATATCTTTAAAACGTTCTGTAACGCTGGCAGTCTTGAACGTACTCGCATGGAGCTGGCTGTGATTGGTCAATTAGCTGTATTTTACTTCCTGGAGAACTTTCAGGCAGCGTCGTTACTATTAATGCTGAAAAAATGTTGACTTCAAAATAAAACAACAACACAAAGGAGTGATGACATTTTCAAGTGAAATGACACAGTTACATTTTCAGTGACCAGTGGTTCCTGACAGCATTGTCTTAACATAAAAAAACCTTAAGCTTATGACTGCAGTTTTATTAAACTATATTTTGTAGCAATTATTCAACTTCAAACACCGAACATAATACGTCTGAGTTGATAATTAAATATTCATATGAAGCCATCCCACTCAGGTTTTGGGTAATGCTTAAATTGACCAAATATATTTCTTATTATTATTTACTTTTGCTCATTGACACAACATGAATGATTTCGTTTTCTATGCTTTTTTCCCGATTCATGAGACAAAGGAGTTCATTTTGAAAATCTTAACCGGAAGTCCATTTGTTTTCCAGGCTAGCTGACAATATGCTAGACAGTGCAGCGCCTTCTAGATAGTATGTCTTTACAGAAACATGTCTGTATAAGGACATAGTTTTCACAAAGGCTCTTTCAGGAAGCAGGCCTGTTTGTATCGTCGTTCAAATATACAGCTGTCCTCCTTCATGAGCTAAGCTGCGGCATCTGTGACACAGTGTAACAAGATGCCTTCTGCTCCATCGTACGTCCAAATGTAAGCACAAGTCAGTTTATAATAATGGGATCATTCTTGGCTGTGAATGAGACAGTGACTTAACTTAGTTATAGTCATTGACATTGTGTGTGTGTGTGTGTGTGTGTGTGTGTGTGTGGGTGTGTGTGTCAGTGTGTATTCTTTCCTTTCTAGCTACAGTGTAAAGACCAAATGCCCTCACAGCATAGAAAGATTTAAAGATCGTAGGTGTCCTGTAGGAAGTATTGTAAATGCTGTGTGTGTGTGTGTGTGTGTGTGTGTGTGTGTATAGATGATGCCTGCCTGTGGGGACATAATGGACAGTGGCAAACCGAGCCGTGTATGTCGGCCTCAGCGCATCAGTGAATCATCCAAGGTCAGTGCCTCTGTGTCAGCGTGAGAAGTGATTACAGAGCTGATCCACAGTCAGACCGACACAGTCAGACCCACACAGTCAGACCCACACAGTCAGATCCACACACAGTCAGATCCACACAGTCAGACCCACACACAGTCAGACCCACACAGTCAGACCCACACACAGTCAGACCCACACAGTCAGACCCACACAGTCAGATCCACACACAGTCAGATCCACACAGTCAGACCCACACAGTCAGACCCACACAGTCAGACCCACACAGTCAGATCCACACAGTCAGATCCACACACAGTCAGATCCACACAGTCAGACCCACACAGTCAGACCCACACAGTCAGATCCACACACAGTCAGACCCACACAGTCAGACCCACACAGTCAGATCCACACAGTCAGACCCACACAGTCAGATCCACACACAGTCAGATCCACACAGTCAGACCCACACAGTCAGACCCACACAGTCAGATCCACACAGTCAGACCCACACAGTCAGATCCACACACAGTCAGACCCACACAGTCAGATCCACACAGTCAGACCCACACAGTCAGATCCACACACAGTCAGATCCACACACAGTCAGACCCACACAGTCAGATCCACACAGTCAGACCCACACAGTCAGACCCACACACAGTCAGACCCACACAGTCAGACCCACACAGTCAGACCCACACACAGTCAGATCCACACACAGTCAGACCCACACAGTCAGATCCACACAGTCAGACCCACACAGTCAGACCCACACACAGTCAGACCCACACAGTCAGACCCACACAGTCAGATCCACACAGTCAGACCCACACAGTCAGATCCACACACAGTCAGACCCACACAGTCAGATCCACACAGTCAGACCCACACAGTCAGATCCACACACAGTCAGACCCACACAGTCAGATCCACACAGTCAGACCCACACAGTCAGACCCACACACAGTCAGACCCACACAGTCAGATCCACACAGTCAGACCCACACAGTCAGACCCACACACAGTCAGACCCACACAGTCAGACCCACACAGTCAGACCCACACAGTCAGACCCACACAGTCAGACCCACACACAGTCAGACCCACACACAGTCAGACCCACACAGTCAGACCCACACAGTCAGATCCACACACAGTCAGACCCACACAGTCAGATCCACACAGTCAGACCCACACAGTCAGACCCACACACAGTCAGACCCACACAGTCAGACCCACACAGTCAGATCCACACAGTCAGACCCACACAGTCAGATCCACACACAGTCAGATCCACACACAGTCAGACCCACACAGTCAGACCCACACAGTCAGATCCACACACAGTCAGATCCACACACAGTCAGACTCACACAGTCAGATCCACACAGAAATAAAAGTCTTTGCCAGCTGTTTTGTCATATCTGCAGACAAGTGTCAGTTTCCTCTGAGACACAGTCTACCGAGGAACCTCATCCATGAAGCTGACACTTGTCCCCTCCATTGCTCATATTACTAGTTTATTAAACACATTAAATGACTGTTTATTAAACACCTGACTGTTAGCAAACAGGCCTCACTGGACTGTCCACATAGTGATGTGTTTGAACTGTTAGAACAAAGCCTTTGTTGGGTATAATCTGTAGTAAGCAGAATCTACACTGAATATTTTAAACATGCATTCTTTCCATCAGCTATCATATTTATCTTCCTCGTCCCTGCATATCTCTGTTTCTTGGTGCTATGATAAGTAGATCAGAGCATGAAACAGTCAACAAGTGTGTGGATTGCATCACCCACTTGCTTGTACTCAGATGTGTGCATCCATGTGTGTTAAAAAAAAAAAAGTTTGAAGCACTTTGTGGCTCAATAGGAAGCTGAATGTAATCCCATAAATTGCCTGTTGGATTCATCAGAACCACATTGCGGCGTTGTGTTGGCAGGTGTTCCGTTGGGTGGATCAAGCTTTGGAGGTGTTGCAGGGTCTCAATGAGCAGCGGCACCACAGCCAGTTCTGTGACGTGGTACTGGTGGCTGACGACCAGCGGGTCCCTGCTCACCGAGCCCTGCTGGCCATCTCCAGCCCGTACTTCCACTCTATGTTCACCTTGGGCATGAGGGAACAACGCCAGGACGAGGTACTTAGGATGCTGAAAAGAACATTTTTTACTGTACTAGTGCATTGCCCGTAGGAAGTATGTGTTCCTATAGAAAAGTGGGAGGTTAAGAAGCTTTTTCATGGATGGACAAATGAGGCTGTGTTTGAAGGTGGGACGTCAGGGATATTTAGGTTTCCTGTGAAATCCGATATTCAAGGGTATAATTGGCCGTTTTTGACTATTTTTGATTTTGCCATTATATGTCACCTTAAAAACTATTTACGTGGTGTTATTTTTTAGTACAACCTCACATGTGTGACTGTACAGTTATTTTTTTCATTTTGACATACTGTATTAACACAATGGACCTAAAATCACAAAAAAACATGAAATCCGAGTAGTAAAAGTTAGATTTTTTTTACTGTGAAAACCACAAATATGTTTAACAAAGAATTTTGTATTACTTATAATGCAAATATAAATTGTTGTTTGCTAAATATGTGCATGCATTTTAAAAATTTACAAAGTTATATGTAACTATTTACATTCAAATGCAGGCAATGCTCAGGTCTGCCTGAGCTCCTTCCAGCTGAATGAAGAGCTGCACTGCCTGTTCCACATTCAGCTTCTCCTCATTGTTTTGACTCATTAAACAAAAAACCGACCCCACTACACACTAAACACACTACACCAAACACTACATAACACACTAACTATACACTCCAAACACGCTAAATGTCACAAATCTCTCAACTCTCAATATCGCTGTCTGTACACCGACCGTCGTTGCCTGTCATTCATCCGCTGACGTCCCTCCCACAACTTTCCCCGTTCCTCAACAACCAAATTTGCTGCTTGGACACTTTCGTGACAAAAGCCCGTTTTTACCGTTTCTTCTGCACCAGACACAAAGCAAACGTGAGGGCAATGTTCGCGAAAAAGCGTGGCGGACATTATTTACCATAAGTCCGGTTTTGAATGTGCCGGTGTGTCCGGTCCGTCGACTCTGGAGGTGGGCCGTGTGGGTTGGCTAGCAGCTAGCAGCTAGCTACACACGAACATCCACAGATTCCTATTCCACTTTGTTGTCCGCGCGTCTCCGGATCTCCTCAGACCTGAACAGACTCGGCCCGGACTCGTTTAGTGTCATTAATCCACAACAGTCAGTTTAGATGCACAGAACAGAACAGGACCGAACCTCCGGCAAAATCCCGGTCCAGCTTGCACCGCTGCAGGTATAAATCCACTTGTTTCTTAACGTATGTCACGGGTTTGAGCTATGCAGTGATTGGCTCTGGTGCGCACGTGACTGTGGTGGCTCCGGTGGACAATGCTCGCAGAACTGGTAAAGCATTTATGAAATAATTTATTCACGGTATCATTGTAGTTCAAACAAATGCGAAGATGCACACCCTTGAACCAAGCAGCAGCCATGTTAAAACTCTCAGGTCAGTCTGATCCTGATCCGCAGAGATATTTGAGGAACACACACACAGACAGACAGAGATTCCTTGCTTTTATAGAGAGATATCATTTGAACATCTTTTGTCTTGGTCCCTCTTCCTTAGTGCATGTTTCCGCCATATTCGGTCTCATTTGGAGTTATCTTACACACGTTCTTTTGAGGTAGATGACAATCCGATTGCACAGATTTAATGTCTTGTCTTTCATGTTGAGATTGCAGATTTATGCTTAAATGTAGTGGTTTTAAATGTGGACCCCAGGAAGACTAGCGGCGTTCTAGAGCGCAGCTAATGGGGATCCTAACAAATAAACAAATTTATTTTCTTTGTTTCAATTAACATATTGTAATGCTCTCACTGTGTAAATGTGCAGATGGACGGTGTACACGTGCATTATCATATGTCTGACTCCTGTCTGCAGGTGGAGTTGGGCGGGATGTCCTACATTGGTCTGAACGCTGTAGTGGACTTCTTGTACAGCGGGGAGCTGCCATTAGATGGAGGAAACATTGACTATGTGCTGGAAGCCGCCCACCTTCTGCAGGTAGGAAAAATGTCTCTGTTCAACACCTGATATTAAAGAACTAGCTTTTGAATCTTTTTTGTTCCGGTGTAAGCCAAAACATAGAGGTGAAAATGCATCAGTGCCCCTATTTTCAACCAAACTGAATCAGTTAACTTAGATATTGTCAGCGATGAAATGTAACCAAGTACATTTACCAAGGTTCTTTAATTAAGAATAGCGTTGACGTACTTGTACTTTACTTGAGTATTTCCATTTTTTGCCGCAATATACCAGCAGATTGTGGAGGCAAATAATGTGTGTTTCACACAACTACAGTTTATTTGACAACTTTAGTTACTAGTTACTTTGTAGATCATATTCTGTACCAGATCCAAAGTAGTAGTAATTTCAATGGATTTATTAAATCAAACTATCAGATCAAAACAAACAATGCAGGATATCTGATCATCTGTTTAACTCATAATATACAGTATATGCATACATGTAAAGATATGTAGAATTTATTTTTACTTGCACTTTTCATACTCAAGTACATTTAATATCAGATATTTTATGACTCTTATTCAATTTCTTTATTCTTAGTATTGCAATAAATTGAAAGGCTGGCGAGGGAGGGAAGTTTAAGGAAGCATTTGTCATTCTTTTCAGATGTGGAGCCTTATTCCTTAAAGTGGAATATTTCGCATTTATTATTGCAGTTATCATCTATGCATATGTAAGGTTGGTTTAAAACTGTGTGTCGGTGTATTAAACTAGTGAAACATTATATTTGTTGAACTACTGTATGTTATATTGTGTTATACGACATCAATTCACTGTTTATCCACCTCTTATCAATGCCTCATAGGTTGCATAAAAAAAAAAACATCAATACAAATTTTAAGAAAGCGCTGTTTAAAACTGTAGAGAGTGTTACAGTGTCATATAGCTGCACTGCTGTTGTTCAGATATGGCGAGTGGTGGATTTCTGCTGCCAGTACCTGGAACGGGAGGTGACTGAGGACAACTACCTGTACCTGCAGGAGCTGGCTCTGCTCTACAGTCTGGAGAGACTCAACACATTCATCGACCACTTTATCCTCGCACGCTTCGCTACGCTTTCTTTCACCCCTGATTTCCTTTGTGACATTCCTGTACACAAACTCACCTTCTACCTCTCCAGTGGCCAGGTAAATACTCTGCGTTGTTTATGTGTGAAAATCGAACGTTTTTTACTGACCTTTGGAAACCAAAACAACAACGGATTCAGATGTGGGTTTAGAATATGACAAGCCACTATAATCAATCTCTGAGCTCCTCTCTTCATCATTAGGTTCAACATGACAATGAGCAGGCACTTCTTCAGGCTGCCCTGCAGTGGCTCAGCCAGAGTCCCGAGCGGTCGATCCATGCCAGCCAACTTCTCTCCCACATCCGCTTTCCTCTGATGCCAATGGTGGACTTAGTGGACCGGGTGCTGCCAGCGGTGCGGGCCCTGTTGCCGGAGGAAGCTGGCTGTGAGGCTGTAGTGGAGGAAGCTCTGGTGTACCATGCCAGGCCCAGCGCCCAGCCGCTCCTACAAACAGGACACACTGCGCTGAGGGACGGAGTGGAACGACTGCTGCTGATTGGAGGGGAGGTACAGATGTAAATCTGTAAACTGTTAAATTAAGTTGAACAGTTATTTTACGGTTAGAAGCTTCACAGAAAAAAAGTATAGCAGCTTTTTCCTAAAGAGCTGAGCTATTTGGGGGACTTGTTTTAAGTGAAAAAAACATAAAATGGCTCCATACAGCTTGTCAGTGTACTCCTTGGAAGCCCAGAGATCCCAAATTGATATGAAAAGATGTTATTCACACCCTCAACACACACCCACTTCAGATGGGGTGTGCGCTAATGCTTTTAGCAAAAACAAAATGTGTTGATATATAAGACTTGCTCTTAATTCTATAAAAAAAAGGAGTTTCTTTCATAGCAATTTCTAAAGGTTACAGCCATAGTGAAACATGTTCTGTAAATGTAAATAAGAACATTTGAGCTGCTGGTAGAGCTTTAGAGTTCAGTTCTACTTGATTAGCAAAAATAAAGACTTGAGACTTGATTTGGGCTTGACTGACAAGGGACTTGACTTAACTGAGACTTCCCTTCAGACTTGACCTGAGGCAAAATATATTTAAGTGTTGACCTTGTAATTGACAACTTGTGACCATAAAAACTGTATAAGACAAATGCTGACAGGCTTTAAACAGCCATACAAGCCATTTTTATGAAAATTAAAAATTTTACACTAGACCTGAGACTTGCATGTATGAACGAATGAGTGAGGCTTTTATTATAAGTAATGCATACACAACCAAAACCAGCACAGACATACAAGACGACATAAATTCAAACAAGCCAGGACCAAAGTACAGTGTATTTATTACCGATCAACAGAGAAAACAATAACATGAACAACAGACGTAGAAAAACAGCTAAAGCACCTTTCACCATCAAATATTTAGACCAGTATAGAGTAGAAGAGATGTCCTAAATCACTGATAGAAAGTGTGTAGTGGTGAAAAATCTGAATACTGATTAAACAGTTTATCCTACTCAGCCTTTTGAGGTTAATAGAATTATGACATGAAAAGGACTTATTTCAAATGGGTTTTGCCATTCAAGCCTTGCAGCCTGACTTGGTCTTGCCCAGGAAGAACTGACTTGAGACTTTCTGTCGTAAGAAACATTGCTTGACTTGGACTTGTTTTGATTGACTTGTGGCTTTTTGTTCAAAGACTTGTGGAATGGCACTCGAGATTTGATATGATTAGAATCCTGACTTGACTTGAACCTCCATAAATGAGACTTGAGACTTTGTACTGACAGCTGATCCTGAAATTTGACAAGTTACAACTAACTGCTTAAAATTGAGTGTTTTCAGTAACTACATGTCAGAGTAAACCCTTGAAATTCAGCAAAACAGACACTCATTTGATTCCTCTAACCTTCTCTCTTTACTTTGCGAGGTGTCAGAACATGGAGAGGAGCTCAGTGCCAATGTTTGCCAGCTGGACAGTGAAACAGGAAGCTGGGAGGTGGAAACAGAATTGCCAGCTAAGCGGAGCCACCACTCCCTGGCAGTGCTTGGGGGCTTTATCTTTGCTGCAGGAGGCAGCTCTTCCAGGGACAATGGTGGAGATGCTGCCTGTAACCTGCTGTACAGATACGACCCTCGCCACAATGAGTGGACCAAGGTACTGTACCACAGTGTCAATTCTGTTCTCCTTATCTATTATTTTTCAGTTTACAAATACATTCTATGTAAGAGGTAATCTGGGAAGGTTTCAGAGTAAATTCCCTGCCCTCCAGCTGCCATTATTTATACTGTCTTGAAGCAGTAGCCCAGACACAATGTCAGTGTGATGTTTTTGAAGGGTGCTCCAATGAACCAGCGGCGAGTGGATTTTTACTTGGGGGCAGTTGGAGAGTGCCTGATTGCTGTGGGTGGGAGGAACGACAGTGGAGCTTTGTCCTCTGTGGAGGTTTATTTTCCTGCTGAGGACTGCTGGTCCTCCGTGGCTGGACTGCCCAGGTATGAAGGGACACGTATCATTGGGTCTGCTGTTTCATGGGGAAATGTCTCAGATGGATGGTTTTCAATTAAAATGTGTTGCAGACATGAGGATGTGTTCTCATATATGACTTTTGTGCTACACATCTTGTCAAGTATACACTTTGGTGCATTTACCAGTATTTTAATATACACTATGACATGTTACTGTGAGTTTTATGTCAATAGCCGTTACCGAAGGCATTCTGTTTTCGGATTGTCTATGTGTATATATTAAGGTCAACTTCACTGTGATATCAAAGTTAAATTCATATTCATAATTTTAATTATAATTAGGGATGCACAATAGATAAATTATTGGCCGGGTGTTGGAAAATGTACATTATTGGTTCTCAGCAGACAAAGAAATTTTAGCCGATACACCTAGCCGATAATACAGAGCCAAATTGCTTTTTTTGACCCAACAAGTAAAGTGTATACACACAGTAGGTGGTGGTATGCACCTTTAAAGTTGTTTTGTGAGCAGCCAGTAAAAACAGAGAAGAACAACAACAAACAAGCTATTTGTCACACTCATAACCCACCTGTGTAGAGCTACTCAATGTAGACATGAGCCATACATGTTTTCATTGGTCTGGACGTTTTTTTTTTAAGTCTGATCACAACTACGGAATGTCAAATAAACAAATGGTGTGCTCACTACATCTTAGCTTTTCTTCGACTCAGGTATGCATATACTACAGGTTAAAAATTGTTAGGTTCTATTATTGATTATTTTAGCGGTATGGGTCATAATCATGGATGCAAACAGCGCGCTGAAAAGCGAAACTCGCTTTTTTCATGGCCAAATAGGACACTTTTGTGATTTGTTCAGATCCGAAGACTTTTTCTTTTTTTGGGGGGGGGGGTGACCTGCGCTAAGCAAAACCAATGAAGTACAACTGGGGGGGAAACAAAAAAACTGTCAGCCAGTCCCGAGGGCACACCAGTGTACTGCTAATCTATGATTGGCCATTCACCGCATCAATCGAGTCGCGCAAAGACGCAGCTGAAAGTTGTGATGATAAAGACGGAGCGGAGACGGATTCGGAGCTGAGACTTGGAAAGAAGTACGAGTGTCGAAACATCTATGGTAACGTTAATATTAGCTAAAAACAATAGCTTTTTTCGTTGGCTGGCTATACTTTGAGCATATTTAGCTTGGTTATGAACTGTTTATTAGTCAATGAACGTTAGCCTTATAAGCCTGTAAACGCATAGCCCTCGTGTGTCATGATGTATTTTGAGCTAACATTACATGTTGTTAGCTAGCTATAGTAAAGAGGAACTAATGTGAAAGTCTGGTCACTTTTCTGCTGTTTTGGTAATGCTCCTCTCCTCCATGTGCATTTGTTATGTGTGTGTATTTGTGTAGTCTTCACCGTCATAAAACAAAAGTTTGCCGGTTACGGTGCGCGTTTGTGTTGCGGTGAGCGGAGACCGAGTAACATTCATCTCCGTCTGCATAACAGTGCGCGGTAAAAGCGAAACACCCACCCCCCGCCGTCGGACGATCCGACCACTCGCCACAGTGTCCTTACAAACTTGTGGGGAAACACTGTACACTGATGTTTCAAGGTTGGTTTTCAGCCATGAGACGCTAGGGGGAAGGCAGAGAGCCTTATTACTTAATTTATTACTTAACCTGTGTATGTCTCTTATTGATTTGGTAGGCTTCTTAGGTGTCTAAGAATAGTAGACACTAAAAGTTTTAATTGTTTAATATATCTACCATGCTGATCAAAGTAAAATTTGACAGACTGGGGATGTTTTTTCTCAATATTGAGGAGAGGACATTTGAGGACACAGATGACACAATTTGCCTCTGTCTCCTCTGCTATAAATGCACACCCTGGCTGTCGATACCCCCCTCCCCCCGGAACTCTCTCTTTTTTGAGCTTTTCCTGTTTGCATCCCTGCATAATAGTCAGGTGATTATCAGTTATCGTATCGGCTGAAAGAAATCCATATCATGCATCCCTAATTATAATATTATATCCTGCAAAAACTGTTCCATTATTCAGCGCTGCTCCTCAGGGCCAGCATCCTGACTGGTGGGTCGAGGCATTTAACCACAAGGTGGTAACTCTAGTTGATTCTTTTTCATCATGTTGAATATTTCATAAGAAACCAATTTTTATTTAAAAGTCTTTGCTTGCTTTGCTTTTTGAATTCTGTCTTTTTTCAGGTTTACTTATGGCCATGCTGGCACAGTCCACCGTGGCATAGTCTACATCTCAGGTGGTCATGACTATCAGATCGGCCCATATCGCAGAGATGTCCTGAGTTATGATCCATCACGGGGTAGTGATGTATGGATGGAGCGCCAACCCATGTCTCTGGCCCGGGGCTGGCACTGCATGGCCTCCCTCACCAACCTTATCTATGCAATTGGCGGCAGCAATGACCATGAAGACACCACAGAGCGCTTCGACATCCTGCAGGTGGAGTCCTACGACCCAAACAGTGGCCAATGGACCCGGGTTGCACCACTGCTGCTGCCCAACAGCGAGGCGGGGCTTGCAGTCTGGGCAGGCAGGATCTATGTTCTTGGGGGCTACAGCTGGGAGAGTATGGCGTTCTCCAGAGCCACACAGTTTTATAACCCTGATAAGGGGACATGGTCCAGAGGGCCAGACCTACCTAAACGCATCGCAGGGGCCTCAGCATGTGTGTGCACTGTGAAGCCCTCACCATCATCACCCTCTCCAGAGGAGAAGAAGAAGATGAGACCAAGGAGTGAAAGGAATGTCTAACCCAGTGTTTTTCAACCTGCTCCTCGGGGAACACTGCCCTGTATGTTTTAGATGTTTCCTGCTCCAACACACCTGATTCAAATGAATGCCTCCTCGTCAGGCTTCTGCAGAGCTTGGTGATTGGCCGATAATTTCAATCAGGTATGTTGGAGCAGGAAACATCTAAAACATGCAGGACAGTGTTCCCCGAGGAACAGGGTTGAAAAACACTGGTCTAACCCAACTTTACAACAGTGCTGAAGGACTTGCTCTTTGTGCATAAATAAAAGGCATGCTCACTGAGACAGACAGTGTTAAAGTCATCCCTCTGATACAAAATCTTTAATAGAAGATAAATGTATAAAAAAATTACATGTTGGACAGTCTTTTTTTCTGCATTTGCATTCCCAGTTACATACATTCTCGAGAGAGAAATCTTTTTTGTGTCCTTGGTACATTAGATTCAAAAGTGTGCTTTTGCATTCAGACATCAGTCTGTGTTTTTAAAGTGACTATGAGAAACTTTAAAGTGTTTATGAAACAGTCCCGTCATTTCTCTGATGATTATAAATGACCTGTAACAGCAAACGAGACCATCACCGAAAAGAGTGCCATTTTTATATAGTTAGTATTAATGCCTTTGCTCAGGTCTGATCACATATATCACATAAAAAATCACATAGATAAACATTAGCTCATTGCAATCCATCCTGCAGTCTCTTTGTCAGTTACTTCCAATACCAATGCAAACATTGCTAGCCTATGCTAGCAAAGATCAGGCGCTGATGTCGTTGCACTTGTGTCAAAAGGGGGCGCTAGAATATACAAACACTGAAAGTTCCTCATAGTCACTTGAAAGTCTGAATGAGAGCTGGTAGAAGCTCAAAGGCTGAATGGTGGCCTAATATTTAGCATTAACCTGCAAGACATGATTAATGGTGGGAATGATCTAGTCTGCGCTGTGGACAAATCTACACATTTACAAAGGAAAGCCAACAAGAAGGTTGAAATAAAATTGGGTGTACGGGTAGATTCTTTTGTAAAATTCTGATTGTTTGGAATCATTACATAAGGAAAAGAAAAACCTGCCACAGTGTCTTGATCCTAAAATGTAGGCTATGCATCATGTGACAACATATTTCAAGCCAAGAGTCAATTATCATAGAATCCATACATATTATAGTGGGCAGAACCACAAAAATTGCAATGTTTAACATTTTCAAGAGTCCTCTTGGGTCCTCACACCAGCTGCAGTTATGTAGTCCACTGCTAAACTAACTTGCTCTACACTGCAATACAGAAGCAGTGCTTTATCTGCATGTCCTCTTCATCCTGGATCCACAACAAAGGGTGCGTGACCCCTAAGAGGTCATCAGTATTTCAGGGGGCCCACCAAATTATTGTTTGATAATACTTTGAGTTTTCTTTTCCCAAAAATGTTAATATGTCCAACGTATTCTAGAAAAGATTAATTCATTGAAATAATTTAATAAGACAACATTGATGGTAGTTTACCCATAATTGAAATTAACAAGCTAATTGGCTGAAACCTGTCTGAATACAACAACCAATTGTTTAAGATATGACTGAATTTCAAAAGGTAATTCTGCTGCCAATAATTTATACTACATATATGTGCCATTCAAGGATGGATAACTGGCAAGAATGGATATCTCGAGTTAACGCAGGGCTTAGCAAATTGTCAGTTACAGAGGTTTGACCAGTGCAAAAACAACACAAATTTGTTAGGTAAAGAGTACATTTAAGTCTGATTTTATTCATGGAGCATATCTTACAACAACTGTAGCTGATTAACCTACAGTATGCCTAAGCATTAGCACTGGACACACCGCTTTGTGCTCTTCCACTGTCACTGGGTCATCCCTGTCCCTCAGAATCTTCACTACTGCTCCAGGGTCAGTCTGGCATGCACTACTAAAAGCATTAGCAGTGCCGACAAAAATATTGTAACTAATGCCTGTACAGAGTATAAAACTGCAACAAATTAAATTAAATACACAATTATTTATGTGTTATTTTAAACTAAATCTGCAGACTGAAGGCTTGTCTGTACCCATGTCTCCCACCAAAGCACATTACATGCTTTTATAAGATCTTTTTTTTTATAATCTCTTTTTCCAGATTATTTTGTTAAACTGTTTTTTGTGAAATTGTTAAATAAAATAAAAAAAATTGTGTGAAAACAAATGTACAGTATTTTATTCTTTAGAGAAGATCATCACAGTTTTAAGTAAAATAGAAAAGAGCTTATCAATGCCCTGATAATTGTCACATTCATTACATTCATATATGAAGACTGAATCTTTAGGTAAACATGTCACTGATGAATGGCAGTGTGTGATGCTGTAGGTAGCCTGTATGTCAGTGGTCCGGTTATAGTAGATCCAGGTTGCTGTTGTCTCTCTTCACTCCCCTGGTAGCCTCAAACAAAGGGGTAGTATGGATGAGACTTGACTCTGAAAAACAGAAAAATCATGCCGGACAATGAGGATAGCTTCACCTTGCGGACAACTATTGCAACAATGGCTTTGTGTAAACTTACTCTTCCAACATACAGGCTCTCCACCCTCGGTCTAGTCCCCTCAGAGCTCTCATGTCTTCTTCAGTCAGACTAAAATCAAAGATCTGCACAAAACACCACAAACTGATGAAACTGATTTTGACAACTGGGTTTCACAGACAGCTATACAGATGATTATAGTGTCTCGTCCCCAAAATCTATTAAGTGCATCATTTTCATTGGTCACACAGGTGCGCTTGAAATTTAGCAGTTTATTTGTTTTAAACAATTGAGGTTATTGCAATTTCTTGTTGCATGAAATGTAAATGAAAAAAACAAACATGTATTTGTGACCTAAGTAATTCCTGTTCATAATAATTTGCATAATGTCTTTAGAAATTAGATTAAAATGTAATGAAATATAAAGGATCTATAAAGAGTAATCTATACTATAAGCAATACCCTTTCTAGTGTTGCTTAGTATTACAGTATTTTTAGGCATTTGATGATTTTACTACCTAAAGGGAAGACAAGAATCAAAGCATATAGATGCAACAAATGATCTGATTTTACCTTTGTGTTTTCAAGGATGTGATGAGGTTTGTCACTCTTAGGGATGACTGCAATACCCTGCTGCACGTGGTACCTCAGCAGTACCTAGGACAACACCAGCGTTACTGACAAAGGAATACACACACACACACACACACACACACACACACACTTACAGTTCACTTAATCACACTGACCTGTGCAGGGCTGTGTCTGTGCTTCTTAGCTATATCTGCTACAACTGGATCATCCAGGAGCTTATTTGGATCGGTTTCTCCTCTGAACCTGAAGACAGGGAAGATAAAAAAGACTGGTAAAGGATTTTAGATTGTTTAAATTCAAGACTCAGATGGGTAGTCATAATACATGTTTTAGTCATTGCTCCATATTTCTCAACGCTGATAGAGCAGCTCATTTTAGTCTGCTTCTGAGACATTAGAGAACCTCACCTACCATCTACAGTCAGTTGTGCTCATATTGTTCTGCATGACCTGTGGATTTCATCATAGTACTACTTACTGAACCCGAGCCCAGAGGTAGGAGACCAGATAAAGCGTAACAATACGGCTAGGCGTTGTCACAAAGTCAGACTACATCAGTATTATCCTCCACAACATCCAAAGTTCTAAAAGTGGTAGAGCCAAGGATCCTCATCTGCTTATCCTTTGATCAGCTAGGAGTTTAGGGTGAGTTTGTAAGGATAGCAAAAAAAATTAAAACAGCATTGTGAGAAGAGAAGATTTGTGAACTGAGGTGTACAAAGTAGACAAAGTTGGACAGAAGAGTTTGCGTTGGGAATAATCTACAGCAAGTCTTGCACACTACTGAACTATGGAATATTGAAAATTCACAAAAGCCACTGCAACATGTATTTATTTTTATGTATGCACTTACTGTCTCATAAGTAAATTCACAATATGTAAAATCTGCTGCTATAGTGGTCTCTCATTAAAAACAAAACTAAATACATTTGCCGAGTATCGTGTAGCTTAGGAAACAGAGTGCACACATGCAGAGTCAGACCTTCTAGAGAATAAACACCTCGAGTCACATCAGATTCTGCTCTGATCTGGAGTGTTTTCTGACAAGAGGAGAGCTCAGAGGTTACTTTTTGATTTCAAGATTCAAAAATGGCTTTTTCTTCACTCCTTACTTTAGATGACTGCTGACTGCAGCGGTGATCTGCACCAATAACCTCCATTGTTGGGTGTGTGGTAGCAAAATGTATCATTACCCTTTACTTCAAATATTATTATTAATGGTGTGAAGAATGCTGACCTTTCATCTTAAATATATTGACTCTTGTATTCTCTATTTATCTATTTTACAATTTAACTAAATTATACAAAGAAAATCTTTTTGTTGATTAATCTTTTATTTGTTCACTTTTCCCAAAGGTGAAATAACAATGTCACCACAGCGTGTTTTTGTAATATAATGCAGACTTCTGACTGGAGCTTGAGTGGAAATGTACTGCATTTCACTTTGTGAACGTAACATTACAGTTTTTTATCAAACTACGATGGACAGATCTCTAACCTTTTTAAGTGATCCACAAAGATGACACAATCTATTACATTTTAAGAAGAAAACAGGCTAGAGTCATAAAAACCTCTCTAAAATTACAATCAAACATCTTAAGTTGACCCACCCAAGCAAGTTGAACTGATAGAAAATGATAACACAAGGTAAACAATGGGGGTCATCTATAGGTAAATAAATGATGCCGTGTTCCTCAAAATGTTTTATTTTAAATTGTTATCCTCCTGGTCCGGTGGTGCTAAAGGTGGCCATGCTACTTCCTGGTCCATGGCTCCAAAATATTTCAGAATTGCTCCTGCAATGACAAAACTCCTCAGGTTACCAAGCAAAATAGCTAATATGCATACTATATAATTGAGTTATGTTGCACTAATGCAGAAATAAACATTGCAATATACAGTGCAGTGTCCCATTAAAGCATGCACCCAATTTCAAAGTTCTCACCTTTAAGCAGTTTTCAACACATTGTACTTGTTAAAGTTATACACAAAGATAAAAGACTGATGATGTGATATCTATGTGATACTGAAGTAATGTTTTTGTGTATATTTCACAGTGTTTTACAAAGTGAACAACTTGTGCCTAACTGATGATATGGTCTTAACCTATATTATGTGGGCAGAACTAATGGTCATATATAGTATAGTTTACTTTAAATTGGCTTTAATTTTTGTTATTATGATTCTTTTGAATAAAACAAAGTAATAAAAAACATAACTGAACTGTAGGAATGTAGGCACATTTTTAAAGAATAAACATTCTAATAAATGTGGTAAAGAAAGACGCAACTTACTCAGTAGAGTTAACAGTAATCCACCCAGAGCAATAATCCACTGCCACAATAGTCCATAATAATCCACAGTAGGCCTAATATGTATCAGTGTTGTTTAGCACACTTCACATCAGAGACCTATTAACTGAGGCGACACTAAAATTGATAAATTAATCATAAAAATAATCTTAAAGTAATGTTACATGAGCATAGGAGGTATATGATGGAACAGCAGCTACCACTGGACGAGGATATAGCAGACATGACAGACACCCTCCCTCCCAAACGTCACCCGTGACATATACATTTTATTTTAGCCTTTTCCTAAAGCAAACACTTACGCTAGCTAAAAAATCTGCATTAAAGCTCCCCCTCCACCCATATCATGAAAAAAAATCTTACCATTACCCTGTGAGCATTTTTCTTCACCTGGTTTCTTCTTTTTTTCTTTTTCTGAACAAGATGAATAGGTTCGTTTTGATGCCATGCCGTGAATGACTGATACCGGCAGCTCAGCGCAACTTGCCTCGCCTCTCCTCGCTTAGTAGTACTGGTCGTCATAGCAACGCAGCACGGTAGAGACCAGGGGCCTCATTTATAAAACTGTGCGTAGGATTGAAGTCAAAAGGTTGCGTAAGCACGAAACACAGAAAGTGCGTACGCACAAAAATATCCTGATTTATAAAACAGTGCGCACGCACGTCCTACGCCGATTTCCCTTTATAAATCACACTCCACTCTAAAGCCTGATTTATGCTTCTGCGTCGCGGCGACAGCGTAGCTACGTCGTCAACGCAGACCCCTACGCGGACCCAACGCCGTAGCCTGACGTGCCCCTCCAAAAAATCCTGACTACGCATCATGTCGACGCATCGAGACGCGAACGGCAAGGACTGTGATTGGTCGGACAGACCACCTCCGCAAATGTCTTCTGCGTCGCCTGCGCTTCATTATTTGTAATAACAGCATTTGCTGTTCAATATCCACGAGCTCCATCTCCAAAAACACCTGCTCCATCTCAGTTGCCATTGTTTACTGTCTGACCGGAAGAAAACCAAGGAATCTGATATGAACCCCCCGAAACCAAACAAAGACACAGCCACACCGGTGAATTGGCGTTGAATTGCAGAACAACGCGTTCCCTCGACACAGAACTTCGAATGCTCAATGACAGCGTAGGGTCGACGACGTAGCTACGCTACGTTTTGGGAAACCGGACATTGCTGCAAATTGCGCATTTTTATTTGCCTGTTCACCGTATAAGGAAACATTATGTACTGCTGCGACAAACCAATTATACCACTTGCAGCGGGACTGGCACTGTGTGGTTTCTGCGGGTGCTCCTCTCTAACGCTGGGCCCAATACCGCACATAGATCCAAGATGACAGCTCGTGGGAGTCGGAAACGGCTCATCAGCTACTCGTCACTGTTGGCCAGTGGATGTTGCTGGTCTCTGAAGTTCCGCTCCCTCCGTATCCTTCCGTCTGCCACATCCTCCAACAGTGCCAAAGCAGCCATTGTGCGCCATAAGGCATTGTAAATACATGCCTTTATATACCATCTATTAGGTAATATCTGCTACACGTGTGAGAATTACCCTGACTGACTAACAATATAAGATAATTATAGTCTTTATTTGTAGGGCAACAAAACACAGTTACAAAGTGTTTTATGCGTTATGCATTGAAAACGGAGATGAAACGAAATGGGCTATATGATATCGGATATTAATCTATTAAACTGCATTCATATCAGTTTAATCATAATTTGTCCTACTGTTGTCTTACTATTATCCTAAATTATATGTTTCCTGTGCACTCCAGAGAGTATGTTTGTTTATTCATTGTAGATTTTTTTTGTATCCATTTCTTGCAAATAAACTGTTCATGAGAGGTAAAATTACTATTTATTTTACATGATCAGTATCAGTTTCACACAGTTTCTCCCGTTTCTTTCTTTTTCTCCTTACCCCTGTTATGTGCGTACGCATGGGTCAGAGTGTGCGTGGAGGACCGCACATTTTCCCGTCAAGTTCTCTTTTTATAAATCCCGCGGTGTGCGTAGAGAGTGGCGTACGCCTTCTTTTGTGCGTACGCAACGTTTATAAATGAGGCCCCAGATCTGACCAATCAGCGGGCGTACGTGTCGCCTTGGCTCGCTTAGAACCTCAGCGGAGGTGCAACGAAAAAAGGTGCCAGGTACTTTTCACATGTCGGGTCACTCCTCAGATATTGAGGCCCGACTTGCAACTTGAGGAGGCCCACTAGTGTTAAGGGGGCCCTATGCACCCGCATAGTGCGCATATAGCAAGAAACGACTCTGACTACAGTGACTGAACTAAATTCAAATACACCGACGCATACACCCACACTAATTGCTGTTGCTTGCTTGCTTAAGAGTAATGTACAGAAATCTGTCTGTTTGGGGTGGATAAAAACAAGTAACAAGAATAAACTAAAATGATCCCTTATGCAAGTAATACAAGGCAAAAAATGTGCTTTGCTGGTGGTGTAAACGACATTAAACAACCACCACTTCTGATGTCAATGTATCTGCCTGACTCAAGCACAAATGTTTATGGATAAGGCAATGTTTTGAAGTTTTAATCATGTTACATTTAGTCTTATTCGCCAGCTTCATCACTCTCTGACTCTCTCCTTGAAGATACAGCAAGTGGTGACCAAATTAAACGCAGAACTACCTTGAGTTAACTTGTGATCTATTTCGACCTCACTCAGACTGCCACCACGGTCTTTTCCTTGACTGATGCTATCATGTACCTATCCGCGAGACCATATAAAAAGTCACGTCACTGACCTTAGGAGGGTTGGCTTGCTGCCCATAAAGTATCCTGGTGAGCAAGTCTACTCCTGCAGGTAAGCTGTGTTTGTTAGGGACTCCACTATAAACAATCCCTCGAGGCTGTGTTGTGCCTTGTGTCCCTGAGAATTGAATGCGGTTTTGTGCTCTTCTGTGTTTATCTGGTGTTTAAATGGCAGAGGGTTACACTGTTTGTATTAACCTTGTTTATTTGTTCCAAGAATTTGTTCCTAATTTGTTGCACCTGGTGTTAAGCAATTAAAGTAGCCTGCAGTTTGGGTAAGTGCTGTTTGTTTTTGCTGGGTTTGAAATTGTTTTTTTTTCTCAGCATAATAGGGGTAAGTTGAATATGATGACAAAATCACCCCATAATTTGAGTAGAATTATTTTCCCCTTTTTACTTTCTATTCTATTCTATTCAGTGAGGGTGTTTTTTTTTAGTTACCCCTCTTGTGCGTTCGCGCACACTGAGTGGGTGAGGTGAACTTGTGACCCAATTGAGCTGCCTCTGGAGGAGCGCATTCAGAGGGCTTGACGAGTTGTAGTCTGCTCGTGCTGGAGCAGTGTAGCCACTACCCACCTATCTTGGTACCGAGGGTTGCTTTCCCGGGAAATATTCCTGGAAGTGGCGACGGGAGAACACCCCTGAGCATAGGCACAGCTGGGGCCCAGGTAAGATACATGCTCCGCAGACTTCACATAGCCCAGTTGATGCTTAGGAAAACAAAAGACAGCAGCATGACACTTAAGTGCAAAAATCCCACCTGTCATGCATGGTCTGTCAGGGAAGCTGGGTAAAGTTAAGGCCCATTGGGCTGCTACAGCAGCCGCAGCAGAGCCTGGACTCTCTATGGGATCATCCCATGACAAGTTGCCATCTTACCAGGAGAATGTTGATCAATCTGATGTTCTCTTTCTCCATTTAATAGTGATCAGTCAGATGTTGCTATTGCGTCAAAGCAATAACTGAAGTTTTCACTATTCAAAGGGGTATCCAAACCTAGTGTTGCATGTGACAATGAGACCTCATCTATGGACATCATCTCTTAAGGTGATGAGTGCAGCAAAAAATCTCTGTTCCTGTGGCTGAAGATTATCTGCTGATGCTCCAAAGGTCATGGAATGCCCCTAGTGGGGCACCTCAACGCGATGCAGGCTGCCAGAGGCTGGCAAAAGTTCAGTATGCCCCTGAGACTGGATGGGGGATATGCCTCCGGTTGAGCAAGAGACTGCAGTCTGTCTCTAGGTCCAGAGCAGGTGACAGCTAATCCAAGCTGTCCAGGGAAATAGTGTGAGAAAACTGACCAACTGGTGTGTCGGACTTACAATGCAACCATGGACCAGGACACTATAGGCTTGATAGATTCAGCCTTTGTCACTCATTCCAAGCTAACAAGGGATATTGGTGCAGTTATGTCATCTGCCATAATGTCAAAAAGGCAGATTTGGTTGGCATAGACATCTCTGCCAGAAACATCAGGAAGGAACTTACTAACATGCCACTTGTACCAGGGTGTGTTTGATAAGGCTGAACAGTCTCTGCGTACAAGAGATTGTGTTCAGTGCATATTAAGCATGGCCTCCCTTGCCAGGTATATACTGAGGGGCTCTCAGCTTCCACACCAACTCACCTGGGCTCATCAAGAGCAGTGGGTGCATGGCAGGAGACATGGTTCACGGTTCTCGGCCGCTGGTGGTGGCCGTAGACAGCAATCACATTGTCCGTAGGGATTACTGGCTACAATATCAAAGGGGTTTCGGCAGCAAAACTGAATTATGTTGCCACCTTTTTTCTGGGGTTTATAGGACCATGTTCAGGGACTTTGTCCAGGCACAAATCTTGGCAGAGGAAACTTAGCCCTTCTGCAGATTATACAATTATGAAGGTAGGTCCCAACAGCTAGCTGGCTTACACTGCAGGTATTTTCTTGTGCCAAAGAAAGATGGTGGGTTGCATCCAATCTTAGACCTTAGGCGTCTTCATAAAGATAATGCAGTTCAAGATGCTGAAAACGGGTCCGATCTTGAAGGCTGTAGAGAACATGGAGTGGTTCACCTCCATAGATCTGAAAGATGCATACTTCCATGCACCCATATGTCCAGGCCACAGGACTTTTCTTCAGTTTGCCATTCAGGGACAAGCCTATCAGTTCAAGGTCCTGCCATTTGGCCTTTCCCTCTCTCCAAGGGTTTTCATCAGAGTGGTGGGGGCTGCCTTATCCCCTCTCCGTCAGTAATGGATAAAAATCCTCCTGTACTTGGATGCCTGACTGATTTGGCTCGAACTCAGGAGGTGATTTCATATGTGGAGTCCTTGGGTTACAAGGTGAACACAAAGAAAAGCAACCTCGAACCAAGGCAGCAGGCAGTTTTTCCTGGGACTTTGCCTGGACTCTCTCAAAATTTCAGGGTCCATCACTCCTCAGAGGGTACTGAAGCTCCTCTCCATCCTGGACAAATTTCCTATAGCAGGCCAATGGAAATGGTGCAGTTTTAAAAACGGTTTACTTACCTTTGCTCCAAGGAGTCCCTCATGGGAGCATTCCCTCAAGAGGGACAGTGGTAACCACAGACACCTCACTGACAGGTTGAGGAGCAGTCTGGGATGGCAGGATGATGAGTGGTGTGGAAGCCCCCTTGGGGTGGTGAACACACCACGTCCTGGAACTAGGAACAGTTCATCCTCTGGAGGCCCTTCTCCCCTCCATTCTGTGCAGGCACCTTTTAATCAGAACAGACAGTTCCTCCATGGTGTAGCATATCAATTACCACCAGGTCTCTGCGCTGCCTCCAGGTGGCACAAAAGCTCCTGCTTATGTGACGGGGTCAGTTTCTGTGTTGTAGGTTTCGTTATTTTGTTTAGTTTGCTGTGATTTAAAGATGTTTATGTTATACTGCATGTTGTGTTATTTTGCATGTTACGCTGTGTTGGTTTTACAGATTTGGTTTGTAGTTGTGTTTAATGTTGACTGGGATGTCGTTTTCTTTTAACTGACCGTGAACTACACCCAGACCTGCCAGCTGTAGTCTAATTGATAACGAGCCACAGGTGGTGGCGAGCATGAGAGCGACCCTTTATATTTCAGAGGCCAGTGCACGCGAAAAGAGGACCCAAACAGCCAGACCGCCAGGAGAGGACCGACTGCTGAAGAGAGCACCCGCACCCGAAGCGCAGCAGCCCCATCCATTCGTTGTGACGACTCCAGCCCGGAGAAGTGAGTGTGTGTTTCGCCTAGAGCGCCGAGCGGGAGAACAGAGAAGGTTGGCTGCGGGGCCAGGTGGAGGAGAGACTGTGTGGAGTAGGCGAACCGGTGTGTCGGCGGAGGACTGGCGGCAGTGCGCCCCCGCATCAGGCTAATTGAGTGTCAGACCGCGGAGCCCGTGGGAACAGAGTGTGGGGCTGTGAACACGGACGAGGGTGACCTTCATCCCGGCCGGAGCAGAGGGGAAGCAACGCGGGCTCATAGAGGGGTGTGGTCACGATGCACATGAAGCAGTACCCTCTTCTTCCTCTTTTAACTGGATTTGGGTCAGTGACGGACTGGGAACAAAACAGCCAACAGCGGCCCACGGAGGGGGGGTGCGCGCGTGTTGACGCACGTAAAGAACAGGCACTTTTGATAGCCCCGGTGATAGTAAACGTAAATTCCCAGGCTATTAACAACTACACAACGATACATGAAACACATTAATAAATCATCAGAGCCAGCCGCTCCATAATAAAAACGTGTCTTACCGTCACGCAGTCATCCATATCTATCTATATGCTCTCTGAGATTTCTCTCTTTTTCTCCGCTCTCCCCTTGTATCGCTTGATGCCTCGATTAATTTTTTTGCTAGCTTAAACTCAGTCAACTTCCAACCTCCAACTTCCAACAACCACACTCAGACGGTCTACTCGATTCAGTCTTGAAATTCCCAGAAGGCATTGCTTCATTTAAACTTTTGCAAACAACTATTCAAATAAAAAAATGCAGGTAGATTTGTTTTATTTCAAACCATGCTCGTTTTTGAATATCTGAACAAGACATTACCCAATGGCCAGTCCGTCCCTGATTTGGGTTAATCGGATTTTAAATCTGGAGATTATTTTACCATGATTTGACATTGGGCCTGATTGTTTACCCCAGCTATTTTTTCTCCCTGTGTATGTGCGCTGACTGAAGGCCTCGTCCACCGCTGAGGAAGGCGGGGACTGTTGTCACGGCCGGGTCCGAGAGTGGGCTATCCAGAGACACAGAGGGATCCTTGGGGGAGACTTTGGGCTGGGTTAATTTTATTACTACTTTTGTTTTATTTTAATAAATGTCGTGTACACTGGCGATTAGAGTTTTTTAACACTGCTCAAACCCTGATTTTAATTAAGAACCTGTGTGTTCATTTACCTTTGAGGGTCCTAGGCTCTCATACCTAGGTGGCATTGTCGGCAACATCTTTTTAACAAATCGATTGATTGTAGACCAATTAACCCACGCCACACTTACCCTCAGGGCAATCCATATTCAAGGAGTTGTGAATCAGCAGATCTCCTGTCCAGGTTCTTCCCCGAGAGCAACTCTATCCAGAGATGATAACCCTTCTTGTGGACTCGGTTCGGCAAGGCTCTGGCTGATCTGTTTGAATCGGTGGAGACATTCTATTGCAGGATGTGGTTCTCCCTGACTGGTCAGGGAGGTCCTGTGGTTTGGATACACTGTCTCAAGAGTGGCCGGAAGGGTTATTGTATACTTTCCCTCCATTCCCTTTGCTTCCCCAGGTACTCTACAGGATCAAGCTGGGCCATTACAGGGTCCTAATAATAGCTCCCCGGTGGCCAAGGAGGCACTGGTTTTGAATGCTCTTTTGATTGGTTCAGTCAACCTTGGGCCTTGCCAGTAAGGGTGGACCTTCTCTCCCAAGTAGACAGTTGGATATGGCACCCCAACCTAGCTGTCCTGCAGCTGTGGGCATGGCCCTCTCTCTCTCAGGAGCTAGATTGCGCTGTCCTGAGGACCAGAAGTGGCGCTAGTGCTCCCTCCACTCATGCTTACTATGGTCACAAGTGGAGGGTGTTCTCCTCGTGGTAGAGCAATAGGCAGCACAATCCAGCCACTTGCTCCGTCCAACTAGTCCTTCGTTTCTGCAGTCTCTCTTGGACTCAGGAAGAGCGGCCAGAACAATTAAGGTGTACACAGCCACCATATCTTCCTTCCACGACACAGTGGGGGGTGTTACAGTGGGGAGACACCCTTTAGTGTCCCAGTTTACTAGGGGGACATATCGGAACCGAATTAGACTTTCTGTGTCACAGTAGCCAAAGGACAGTTCAATTTAATAATAAACAGTAATTAAAGTAAGAAATAAACAAAATAATAAAAAGGCAAGAAATAGACTTGTATATACATAGTATGTACAATATAACAGTGTAATTATAAGCAGTGTGGCAGTGTATTGTTGTCATTAAATAACAAATATGGATATGAAAATTGCCCAGTTTGTGCAAACCAAAGTGAGAAATGGGTTATGAATGAGTTTTTATTGCACAATGCATAGTGGGAGCAGTGCTGGTTGTAGAGTCTGACAGCAGCAGGAAGGAAGGACCTGTGACACCTCTCCTTCACACACTTCGGGTGTATCAGTCTATCGCTAAAGGAGCTGCCCAGCACGGTGATAGTGACCTGCAGGGGGTAGGACTCCTTCACCAGCAGCAATGACAGCTTATCCATCATCCTGCTCTCTCCCACCACCTGCACTGGGTCAAGAGGGTATCCCAGGATGGAGCTGGCCTTCTTGATAAGTTTGTCGAGTCTCTTCCTACCTGCTGCCGAGATGCTGCTTCTCCAGCAGACTACTCCATAGAAAATGGCTGATACCACAACAGAGTCATAGAAAGTTGTAAGGAGTGCCCCCTGCACTATAAAGGACCTGAGCTTCCTCAGCAGCTGTGAGGGCACTGAAGGCGAATAGTGCTCACTGAGGTGCTCACACACCAAGCTGTTTGTCTACTTCAGTGAAAAGAAATTGTGGCTCTCAATTTGCGTCCACACGGATCCACTGAAAACGACTGAAAACGTTGTAGTTCATATTCCAGGCCTATAGGTGGCGCTTGACATTCACCAAAAACAGAGAAGAAGACACGGAGCATGCGCATTAAGCTTGCGCACTGTAAACAAACAGACAGTAGACAGAGAAACCGAACACAACAAGAAGAAGATGAAAATGGCTAGTGCAAGGAAACCAGAATCGTTTGTGTGGACCGTTAATGAGATCGAACTGCTGCTGCGACTCACACTCAACTACAAGGCGAGTAAGTTGCAAGAAAGGCTCAATATCTTCTGCGCACGAACACAAGCATGTAGTCCGCCATTGTTGTTGTTGATGTTATGAGACGTCGTGGGGTGGGGCGATGACGTCATCGTTTTGGAAAGTATGCGGATTCGCCGTCCACATGAAAACGGGAGGGCTGCGTTTTCGGATTTCTCCAACCTGAGACCTGTTTTCAAAAAAGTGCGTTTTCAGGCGCTGCGTTTTCAGGCTCCGTATGGACGGTCAGCCAAAACGATGCAATACATGTGCGTTTTCGAAAAAGAACGTTGTCGTCTGGACGGGGCCTCAGTGTCTAAACAGTGTTTATCCCACTGGATTGTCAACAGAAGCCCCATTCACACTGCCATTTGAATGCAGGGATCCTGCACCAATTCTCCGCCTCCTCCTCTGTGTAAAAGGCGGCAAAGGGTGAAATTTCACTCCGGTGCTGATATGCCTCTGTAGGTAGCATCAGAGGCGCACCATTGGTGAACAGAACCAGCGTGAATAGATAACCCGGCGGCGCATAACGAGGTGGCATCCCCTGCACCATTGGGTTCTGCTGTCTTGCTTGTGGCTGCTTGGTGATGATGGGATGGAGTGGAGCCCTCTGTTTCTTGCAACATTGATGGTATAAGTCATCCAAGAGAAAGACCCTGGCGGCCGTCTGAGAGCGGTCGAAATAGATCAATAGTTATGACTATGACTATGGCTCTATGAGATCAAACAATGACCGTCACCATCTCTCAGAAAGGACCAAGGTGTTCCTGGCAAGAGGAGGATGCGTGCTTACTTTGATGCCTTATGGGCGGTGAGCCAAGCGGAGGCTAAGGAGGCTTGGCCTCACTCAAGGTAAACACCATGGTGACAGTCATCGTTCAGTCTCATAGATCCATGGTTATAGGTGTAGCCCTGTCTAAATGTAAATAAATTAATCAGTTAAATAAATAAACAATAAATAAGTTCTTTCTATAAATAAGTTCATCCTATTGTAATTCATATAATAAGAACTGTTACTTAAAATGCTATTAGTTCAGTTTAAAAAGTATTAAAACAATTAATAAGTCAAGACAATATTTAAAATGTGTTTATAATATGTTTGGTTAGAAGGACAGGGAACTGGTGTTGTTATTTGTCACTCATCCCTGTATAGCCTTTCGATTTGTCGTCTGCTCCATTGTCATGGGTTGCCGTTCAGTCGGGAGCATAGACATATATACATAGACGCCGCATCGACTGTGGAGGGGTGTGCCTAAAGCGCCGCCATCTTGGAACAGGGTTAGCAGAGGCAGCGGTGCATCAACCTACGAAGGAAAGAGTTACTCCTCAATCTCAAAGTAGAATTATTCACTGAATTTTGGACCGATTATCAAACGTATTGATTTGTTAAAAATGTCACACATGTAGCTATGATACAGGGTGCTTGGATATTTTTAAAATGCTGGTTTTACTACCTAAATACAAATTCTACTTAATGTTATCAGCAGACTAGCTTCTGACAGAAGATTTGTGAATGAAAAGATGCCGGTGTTTCGGATTTAACACGGGTCCATGTTAACTGGCGACCGTGAGCAGAATGCATCTGTAGTCACCGTAGCTAAACAACAGATGTTGAAAACGGGAAGAGAAGACGTAGGTGTCCTCTGATCTGCCTCTTTGTTCAGGTTTTCTCTGTGCAAAACATACCTGATACGTGTTCGGGCTGCTGTTTGATTAAACGTGTCAGTCGCTGACTTATTTCACTTGCCAGTGCCTTTGTTAAGGCCAGTGCATTTAATACAGAAATAGTGTTCAAAATACGTTGGATTTGTCTTTCACTCACTCCCAACCAGATGAGTGAAATAAGTCAGATCTTCAGAGTTGCTGGTTGTTACAGAGGACGTTGTAAACAGGAAAGGTGAGAGTTGCTCTTCCTGTGAATGGTGTATCTCTAAAAAACCTTTATTAAAAACAAGTACTCGTGTCTTCTCCCTGTCTGAGTAAACATGCATCACGTAGAGGAACTATGGAACCCTTTTAAACAAACAAACAAACAAACAAACAAAATTACGGGACTTGAAATCACATTCACTGAGGGAAAAAAATGCCAGTGCAGCAATCAATCCACTATGCCAATCAGATCACAGGTGACTCTCGGTATAACCTATTAACCGCAGTGTCTGTTCACCGTGTCTGTATGTGATGATGTATGATTTAAAAATGGCAAGAATGTGATGGATCCTGTAAGTTCCTGCAAGCTGTTCTGACGGTCTGATATTCAAAAAGGGTAGAGACAGCAGATCCTATGTCTACAATAATAATAATAATAATAATAATAATAATAATAATAATAACAATGATGATGATGGTGATATATATATATATATATATATATATATATATATATATATGTATATATATATATATATATATATATGTGTATATATATATATATATATATATATATATATATATATGTGCGTCAGTTGCTAGGGAACCAAGGCAAACTGATAAGAAATGGGCTACTGGAACAAAACACAAAAAAACAGATGGGCAAGGGCAGAAAATACGGAGTTGCTGGAATGCTACTATACAAGCAATCCCGGAGAGAGGGGATACATGCAGCGAATGTGGGACCATTGGATGCTTTGAAACCCACAATCAAGGCTAACAAAGAAACAGTGTTCCAACATCCGTAATCAAAATCTACTATCACAACTAGAGATTAATGAAATACAACAACGATGCTACGGCAAGGGGGAGCTAGGACGACAGGTCAGCAGGGAGATGTCATCATCGAGATTGGGTACCCAGCCTCAACACAAGAGCTGCTGACCTGAGAAGGAAGATCGTGACCCAACTAGAAACCTGGAGCCCCCGACAAATACCGAAGCTGAGTTGCCAAGTACCTTCAGAAGATCTACTAGGGGATGTGAATGCTGCTCTGAAGACAATCCCCACAGGAACCATCACTGAGACCAACAAGCTGATACACAGTACAGCAACAGTAATCATGGAGATGCTTGGGTATAAGGTGGGCTCGGGACATAACAAACCGTGCCCACCATGGAAGAGACGGTTAGAGGCCAAGATAAAGGCAACACGGAGAGAAGTTAGCCAGCTAGCAGAACTGCAGAAAGGAAACATGGTGAATAAAGGGGCACCCAGGAAGTACAACTCAGTGTCCATACCAGAGGCACTCGAAACTGCCAAACAGCGACTAACAGCTCTGGCCATCCGGTTGAAGAGATACACCAAGGAGGGAGAGGCCAGGAGAATAAACAAGCTGTTCTCCACTGAACCAGCCAAGGTGTACTCTGTACTCTCAGGGAAACAAAGATCATCAACATCAGACCCACCAAGAGCTGAGGTGGAAAAATACTGGAAAGACATATGGGAAAGAAAGGCATCACACAACACCGATTAGTGGACCTTAGAGCTGACCACAGCAACCTCCCAGAACAAGAACCAGTAACCGTCTCAATGGCAGACATCCAAAAAAGAGTGTCAAAGATGAAGAGCTGGACAGCACCAGGCCCTGATATGATCCATACGTACTGGCTGAAGAAGCTAACTGCACTGATGAACCAGCTGCTGAGGGATGGGATGGGACCCACCCAGAGTGGCTAACCCAGGGCAGGACAGTCCTAATCATGAAGGACCCCCAGAAGGGACCCATCCCATCCAACTACTGGCCAATTACCTGTCTCTGCACAACATGGAAGGCCCTGTCAGGCATCATTGCGGCAAAAATGAGTAAGCATGTGGCTCAATACATGAGCGAGGCACAGAAAGGAATTGGCAGTAACACCAGAGGAGCCAAGCACCAGCTACTGGTTGATAGAACAGTCACCTGAGACTGTAAGAAGAGACAGACCAACCTGGCCTACGACTCAATGCCGCACACATGGATACTGGAATGTCTGGAACTGTAAGATCAACAGGAACCTAAGGGCCTTCATCCAGAACTCGATGGAAATGTGGAAGACAACTGTAGAGGCCAATTCAAAGCCGATTGCCCAAGTCAGCATCAACTGTGGCATATACCAAGGAGATGCTCTATCACCACTGCTGTTCTGCATAGGCCTTAACCCCCTCAGTCAAATCATCACGAAGAGCGGCTACGGGTACCGATTCCGTAGTGGGGCAACAATCAGCCACCTGCTCTACATGGATGACATCAAGCTGTATGCCAGGAGCGAGCGAGAAATAGACTCACTGATCCACACCACTTTTTGCCTGCCATGACGGCAACGCGCAGGAGATGCAGCAGCTAATGTGAGTAGTTCAAAAACCTTCTTTTTCATAAACTCTGTGTACACAAATAATGTTCTCAATGCTCGTGTACATGAGTAGAGACCCTGGTGATACTACGAGCAAAGTTTCTTGTTGTGTCGAGCCTTCTTACTGTTCTAAAAATAGCTTTTGGTTTGATGCTTGCGTATAATGCCCCTAGCACTCCCGTTCAAAATGAATGTGCCCAAAACCGAGACTACGGTAAATCTTAAAAGTGCCTCTTTCGTCGCAATTATGCTTTTACATGAAGGTTTGACTCATATTCAATCCCAAATAAAGCCTCGGTTGCTTTTTGGCGAGAGTTTTGCTTTAAATAAAGACCTGAACACACCTTAGCGTTTTCTGGGTTCTTTTCGTTCTATCTCTGTCTGTCTGTCTGTCTGTCTGTCTGTCATGTCTGACGTTTGACAAACAAACCTCGTGAAAATAGCTTGACAAGTGAGCGATTTATTATCACTTTCATAGTGTAGAAACACCATTCCTCCATAGATGTAATGCACTGTAGGAGCGAGTGGGCCAGTTCCAAGATAGCCGCCCTGTAGGCACGCCGCTCTAGTGGGCGGCAGCAGTCAATGCGGCGTCTGTGGTCGGGAGAGCAAGGGGGTGGGACTTGGAGGAAGCAGGTTAGATCAAGCTAGATAGACTAGTAAGAGAGAGCAGCGGAGGAAAAGTACGACACGAGTAGTAAATGTAATATCGGAGTATTGGCCTTCTATCGGGATAAATGCAGAGTTTGTCAGCGGTATATGGAAGTACAACGGTTTACAGAAGGTAAATGTTTATTTGTGTTGTGGTAATCACGAACTGTGTTACTGCTAAGGTTACAATGTGAATGCTAACCGTGATTAGCGTTTAGCTAACATGCAACGGCTAATTGCACAGGGTTAATTGTAGTAGCCTCACGTTACTCATTTTGCTGACCTGTGTGTGTACTGCTGTTACGTGAATTCAGAATGAATTCATAGAAGTGCATAGAGACTTTATTTATTATTAAAAGACGTAAATGTATGTTGTCAGAGGACTGGACCAGGAAGCCCTCCTTGGACCCTTTTTTGCCCCTCTGAGCGACAGCAGTTGGACAGCAGCACGTGTCGAGGTCACAGCAGTAGGAGTCCCCGTTTCCATTCCCCCTCTTCATTCTCCCTCCATCTTCACCTGTAACATTCTCCATTCCCCCCATCCTCTCACACATCACGCATTAACTGAAGAAGAGCAGTGAGTACAAAAAGACCCAGTTGCAAGTGCACAGTTTTATTTTATGTTGCTGGAGAAAGCAAACTGGTCAACACTTTTAAACCTCAACGTACCCAAGCACCGATTCAGGCCTGCAACGTTTCATTTCTGACACTGTCTGATTTTATTAACAGTGCATATCTTTTGGGTACTGAATTTGTGTTTATGGAGATGTGCTGTGAATTTGACTGAAAAGACTGCGATGACTGATATTTTTGTGGTTACTAGTGAGTTATATTTGATACTCAAATTTGTGTTAATACACTGATTTTTATTTTAAAAAGTATTGTGTGTGAGTGATAATTAGACTAGTTCAAAGGGATTCATTAGTTAAAAATATTATTTGTTCAGGGTTAAAACATCTAGTGTGAATAAATTAAAGGACCAGCCCATACAAAATCATTTAAATTCATATTATTTCTTGGTAGATTTTTCAAATCTCATTTCCTAATCTACTAAGTGGAGGCACCAACCAATTATTGTTTCTTACCTTATTTTTGAGAGAAAGTACATTTTGTATGGTATAAACATAGGTTAATACGGCACCACAAAACCTTAAAATTAAGAACCCAGAGCCCGCCCAGATTGATTCTTTGCACATAGTTCATTGTAAATAAATAGGTTTTCTCAATCACCGGGGTAGGGTGCTACATAGACATAACTTACGAGTTTGAACAATGGGTAAAACATTTAGGATGATGTCAGTACAAAACTCTACAAAACATATAAAAAAGGTCCAGCCATTTATGACATTTTACTACCAACAACACACATATACTGTATATCTGTCAATGCTGTAGTGGCATAGACCTGACAATACTTAATTCAAAGAATTGTCTTTGTCTGGTACAATCAAAGGCAAACTCCATGTAAAAAGATAGGACTGTCAGTAGTTGTGCTGGGTAGCTGTGTCCACAGTGCCTCCAGCTGATCAATGAGAAATGAAGCTACCTCCAGAGGGAGGAGGAATTATTCTTTCCTCTGTACACCCCCATTCATTTTAAAATCCTCCTTACTGTACACATACTGATCACAATGTCATCCACTGTGCTCGATAGATGCAAAATCTCACCCTGTTTAAAACCCAAGCATGAAGTAAATTAGAACTTAATCAAATCATGTAAATGAGATATAACAATACAAATTATCAAATTATAACGTGAAACTTAACCATCAAACAATATAAATTATCACATTCTTACAATATTAATTATCACGTTATAACGTGAAACTTATCCTATTCGTACAATACGTTTTCATGTTGAAATGTTTTTTCTTGTGTCGCAGCAATACGCTTGGGTAGTAAAGTACCAGTGAGAATGTCACAAGAAGGGGCTGGAGTTTTGATTACCTGCTTAGTGGGGCGTCGGTCACCCTGACCTATAGTAGTTTAAAACTGGGTCTCTAGGCAGTCTTTGGTATGACGACTAAGTCCAATTTGAAATATGTAAGGAACGACTTCATCTGTGGATCCCAAAATAATTTGATTTTGACACAATTACTATATAGATGACAAGAAAATGCAGTCTGTATGATGTGTATTTCACTCTGAAATTATTTAGGAGTTTCATATCTTCCATGCTGTGTAACCAAGATTTATCCTGTTTGTAAATAAATAATATCAGAGACATCACTGTTTCTCTGAACCTTCTTTGCTGATATAAAGATGACAAAGGGGTAGTTATAAGAGGACAGATAACATTATATACCATAACAATTTCTTATTGTACATTTTTTCCCCTAATGCTAACTGTGCAGTATATATAAACCCAAAGTGGACTTTAATAAATATGCCCTCTATTGATCATTAAAATACCTCTGAGCATGATCACATCTAAATTTATGATATCAACAGAACCACCCAGGCTCTTGATTCATTTGTAATTGGTAAGTACAGTGTGAGTAGTGCTGTGTGTCTTACAACTCTGGGGGTCTCTCGGGTGAGCCAAAGGGGCTGTAGGCAGTCAGGGTGATGTTCTCGGATTTACAGAACTCTATCATGTCTTTCTGCACCAGGTAGGGATGTAGCTCCACCTATGATTAATGTAACACCAAATAAAAGGTCAGTACATATGCTGATGGCAGCAGCTTGGATTTAAAGCTAACTGCTGAGCAGGCATGTGCACACATAAGGCCCAAAGGGTGCTTGAGCCCATGCCCTTTTTGCCTTGTATTAAAAAGTGCCCTTTTTGTGTTTTTTTAATGAATACATAACTTCCTGTTGTGCAAAGGGATGTAAAAAAAAACGGCGGTATAAAAACACCACGGTTATCTACCGTACGTATTTCCTTGTAATATGGTGTTGTGTGTGTGTGTGTTGAGTAGTGTTGTATCGGTCGCGAACGTGTCGTTCGAACAAATGAATCTTTTAAGTGAATGAAGTGAACGGAATCACTTCAGGAACTGATTCGTTCCTTTCTCAGTTCAGTTGATCTCAGCCGCGAGCATGACGCCTGGGAGTGGTACTGCCGCGACTCACTCAGAGAACTGTGAGGACGTGATTCACGTTCTTGCTGTGATTCGTTCATGATTCGCGAACCTACTGCACACAGAGAACTGTCGCTGAGGACGTGATTCTCGTTCACGTACTGTGCTGATAGTGGCGCTGTGTCACTCATTCACTCACTCACTCAGGGCAGAGGAGTTGAACCACGTTCAGTAACCGTACTGCTAAAATTAGTGCTGTGTTGCTAACATCCGTGTAGCATCACGTTAAGTGTTTTTACTGCACAGTAAAAGTCACTCACGTTCGCGAACGTGATTCTCAGACCTGCTGAGGACGTGAATCACGGTCACGCCCGTCACTCACGTTCACAAACGTGATTCACGTCCTCAGCTGGTCGTTCACGAACGACTGATTCACTCATGATTCGCGTCGCTGAGGACCTGATTCTCGTTCACGTACTTTGCTGATAGTTGCGCTGTGTCACTCACTCACTCAGGGCTGAGGAGTTGATTCACGTTCAGTAACCGTACTGCTAAAACTAGCACTGTGTTGCTAAAATCCAAGTAGCGATTAAGTGATTTTACTGCACAGCAAAAGTCACTCACATTCGCGAACGTGATTCTCAGCAGGACGTGAATCACGTTCGCGCGGTCACTCACATTCGCGAACGTGATTCACGTTCACGCTGATTCAGTGACAGCGCTGCGCAAACGTGATTCATGTCCTCAGCAGGTCGTTCGCGAATGACTGATTCACTCATGATTCGTGTCGCTGAGGACGTGATTCTCGTTCACGTACTGTGCTGATAGTGGCGCTGTGTCACTCACTCACTCACTCAGGGCAGAGGAGTTGATTCACGTTCAGTAACCGTACTGCTAAAATTAGCGCTGTGTTGCTAACATCCGTGTAGCATCATGTTAAGTGATTTTACTGTGCACAGAGGACACTTTCACTGTGTAATAATTTTAGTGCATGTATACCACTCAAAGCAGCGCTGCGTCTCCCGCGAATGATTGTGTACTATAGTCCGTGAACACACCGTCCCTCAGTAAGTGAACGTGAACCTCAGGGCTGAATCATGAACTGAATGACGGATCGTTTGGCTATTTATCAGTTCAGGGAGTTGGAGAGCACTGAACGATTCGGTGAACGAATCTTTTGAACGAATCATTTTAATGAACGGATTCTTGAGATTCAGTACAGTAAAAAGAACTGCCGTTCCCATCACTAGTGTTGAGCCTAGCCGCTTCTCTGTCCGCTGCGGCTCCGCTCGCTCTCTCTCTCTCTCTCTCTCTCTCTCTACGAACGGTCGCTACTTTCAAATTAAAAGCCCCCCGCTAAGAACCCAGTTCTAAACTCCAATGGGGTGAAATGTAATTAAAGCTCTTTTTTTGAAGACAAAGAGAGAAAGAAGCCGCTGCCTCATCAGAACTCCACCACGCACGTAGATGAGACGTGAAAGTGGAGCGACTTGAACCTTTGTGAGTAATAAATCCATTAACATAACTTCCTTGTTGGGGCTAACAAGGCGCCTTCCACTTGTTCAACGTGCTTAAATATATATTTCAGAAGAGTGTCCATTTGTGCTTGTTAAGTTAACTGCTTGTTAATGAGAGTTAATAATCTAATCTGACAGCTGTCTGTGTCGGCTGTTTATCTTGCCACAAATCTTAACTTCTAAACTTCTTCCAGATATTGAGTTTACTGTGACTTTGCTGTTGTAAACGTTGTTGTTCCTATTAACATCAACAGTAGCAGTTAGTAGTCATTTCTTGGTTTTGTCACATTGTTAGATGTCTAGCCTGTATTTCTAGTTTGCACTTGCCCTCCAATAAATAGTAATAAACCAGAGTTTTATTGCTTTTTAAGAACCACAGCTGAATTGCATGTCTTCCAAACCTCAGTATTATGATGATGTGAATGAACTCATGTTGACAATAATTTGTTGACACAAATGAAATGGCAGTTGCATATGACTCACAGCTACACAGGATACACAGCTAAGTAGTTAGCTTTCTTAGTGTAAGCTCTGTAAGACAGGCGATCTGTGTTGATTTGGATGACCCAGCTGAGGTCTGACCACTAACTTAATACTTGAACAAAAAATCAAAGTGTGGAATATGGGTCCATTCTTGAAGAAGTGTGAGGGTAGAGGGAAAGAGTTTTTTTGTAATTAACAGACTTTCTCTTGTTTACGTCAATAAAGGAACTCAAATTGTAGCACCTGATTGACAGCAGGTGGCACCCTGCACAGAGCAAGAAGCCTCTTCAGCTGCAGGATGTTGAAGTTGGACACACCGATGCTCTTCACCTTCCCTGAGGCTTGTAGGGCTTCCATCCCCTACAAGCACAACAACAGACAGCGTAAAGGTTTCTATAGTTACATTACAGTATATTTGCCCATGTATAATATATAAATATATATATATATATATGAATGCATGCATGAATTGAATATGTGTGTGTCAACAATTATGTCTTGAATTATTTATTAGTTATACACTTAAATGTTCTTAATACTCTTGAAAGATTAGCGAATGAGATAAAATAAAGCCAATTTTAAACCATTTGTATTTTGTTTGTATTATGTTTTCTGTAGTTGGCATGTCAAACTGAAGAGATTCTATTAGCAGTTATATGAATATTTTTATGTGTACATCTGTACTGCCAGTGCACTCTGAAACACAGAGTGCACGTGTTCTTACCCTCCACACATCTACATAGTCTATGTCAGAGGTCAGCATATTTCCATCCTTCTTTGGAAAAAGCTCATCACCCATTTTCTAGATGGAAATGTAAACGACACACGTCAAACATTCTTGCAAGTAAAGACGGCATGTGTGGCTAAACAGTTTGAAACTATGTAGAGCCAGACATTACTCTTAACCTGCGTCAAAGGTGTAATTTTTAGAACATAGCAAGTAGTTTCTCAACACATACCCAGCCCCACCCCAAAAACAACTTTATGCATTATATTTTCACAAATGTTTGGACTGACGAAAAAGACAAAGGGCAAAACTGTGCGTCATCTTGGTCTCTGAGGTCCTGACCTTGCTGCTAGGTGTGACCGAGTCTGCTATTCTTTTCTCTTTTCATCTTTCTGCCCTACTCACAGTAGAAGTGGAAGAGTAGAAAAAGAGTAGTCAGTTCCAGAATTTAACCCATCTAAAGTGTTTCGAGCACACCACCAGCTGAGCTGAAAGCACGTTCACTGGATGTGCTTGTTGCTGGAATGTACAGCACCGCTCGAGCTAGCATGGAGAGTGGGGGTATGGGAAACAGTGATCTCTCCGAAAGACAACGACATTCTCCTGGCACTCATCGACATTTAAGTGACTCTGTGTACACTGATCCATGCATCACTAATTGATAGTAAAATCTTAATTCTGCCACATTATTTTGGATATTGTGCTCAACCTTGAGGCCAACAGGGAAATGCACAAGGTAAAGATCCAGATAGTCCAGCTGGAGATCATTCAGGGACTTATTCAGGCACACCGGGATGTCCTCTGGGGCATGATGGGTAATCCACAGCTTAAAAAAAAAGTATAGAACATGAGGGTTAACAAAATAATCATATATAACATATAAGGCAGCATATTGAGCACAAAAAAGACTTTAAATATCTTAGCATTTATTAATACTCATTATTGATACATGATACAGGACTCTCTTTTAATCACTACAAAACATTTTTGATTAAATCAGAAAACATCAAAGAAGCACCCTTTTTCTATGTGTAAGGTTTAGACAGATGTTGTGTTTTGTGCTCTGCTATACAAACGGACTAAATGTATTAGTATGGCACAGTGAGATGTAATTCCCCCTCATGTTGCACCCTGGCCCTGCTGTAACACTTGTTTGCCTCAGCACCCACCTTACTGACAATGAACATGTCCTGATGCCTGATGACGCCCTGCTGCATCATGGATCGCAGAGCCTTGCCAATATCAGTTTCATTTTTGTAGCTGTATGCGGTGTCTATGTGGCGGTAGCCAGCCGCAATGGCAGCCTCTACTGCACCCTGGACTGAGGTTCGGGGAAGATGAGAAGACTGCAACAAGTAAAATTTCTCTTCATTCCTCCAATATTACCAACATATACTGTTCACATTATTTAATGCATTATGGATACTTTAGACGAGACTGATTCTTGGTGTGTTCCATTTGACTTTGGAAGCCAGAGCTCAGACACAGCTCACCTGACCTCGAAATCCAAGATGGCTGCTTGGCGCAGTAACAGCTTTGAAAATGTAGGATATACGGTATATAAGCCCTTCTATCTTATATGTTTGCATCAAATCAGTCTTGCACACAGTCCTGTCCAGAATGGGCTAACAATGGCCTATCTGCAGGCACGTGCACACATAGGACCCAAGGGGTGCTTGAGCCCCTGCCCTTTTTTAATGAATAAATAAATTCCTGTTGTGCAAAGGGATGTAAAAAAAAAATGACAGTATAAAAACGACCTGGTTATCTAACGTACGAATTTCCTTGTAATATGGTGTTGTGTGTTGAGCCAAAAAGCGCTTCTCTATCCGCTGCAGCTCCGCTCTGTCTCTCACAGAGGAGAGAGAGAGAGACGACCTGAGGACAGCCAGTGGAACCTGAGAAACAACTCAGAATTTACTTCTCTTAATTGTTTTCAATTGTTTCATTCTTATTTATTTATTTATTTATTTCTCATCAACATAAACACACACACACACACACCAACACAGACACACACACACACCAACACCAACACACACACACACACACACACACACACACACACACACACACACACACACACTTCCACAGTCTTTGTGCCTGCCATAGACTGAGAGACAGGAAGTGACCATGTGATCAATCATTAAGGACTACCAAAACCCATTAGATTATGAAATTACTGAAGAAGAGTTGGACCAAATCTTGAAAACCCTAAAATGTAGAAAAGCCTGTGGACCTGACGGCATCCTAAATGAGATCCTTAAACACACAGACTCTAAATTCAAATCAGCCATTCTGAAACTTTTTAATTTAGTACTCAGAGTTGGCTATTTTCCTGAGATATGGAACAAAGGACTGATAAGTCCCATATTTAAAAGTGGAGACAAGACAGACCCCCAAAATTACCATGGGATCTGCATAAACTCATGTCTTGGAAAGGTTTTATGTAGTATACTAAATTCACGAATTATAGATTTCATTACAGAACATCATGTATTAAGCAGAAGCCAAATTGGTTTCCTACCTAAATTTAGAACCATAGACCACATTCTTACACTGCACACTCTAATTGATACATATGTCCAAAAAAATAACACAAAAATATATGCTTGCTTTGTGGATTTTCAAAAAGCCTTTGATTCAATCTGGCACAATGGCCTTTTCTTTAAATTAATCGGAAGTGGTATCGGAGGAAAAGTATATGATTTGATCAAATCAATGTATACTACCGGAAAATGCTCAATTAAGATTGGAACAAAGAAAACAGAATCTTTTCTCAGGAACGTGGAGTAAGACAAGGCTGTAACCTGAGCCCCACACTATTTAATATATATATTAATGAATTGGCAAAACAAATAGAGAATTCCCCTGCACCTGGAATGAAACTACAAGACACTGAAATAAAATGTCTCCTTTATGCTGATGACTTGGTCCTGCTGTCCCCCACAAGAGAAGGGTTACAGCAACACTTATCACAACTGGAAAAATACTGTCAAACCTGGGCCCTGACAGTCAACCAACCCAAAACCAAAGTGCTCATCTTTCAGAAAAGGTCCAGACTACAGAGAAGCAACACCAGTTTCACAATAGGAAACAACCCTGTCGAACAAACAAATCATTACACATATTTAGGACTAAAAATCTCAAACACAGGAAATTTAAGCTTGGCTGTGAATGAACTAAAAGACAAAGCAAAAAGGGCTTTCTATACCATTAAGAAATCAATAAACACCAAACTACCAATTAGAACCTGGCTCAAAATATTCAAATCAATCATCGAACCCATTGCATTATATAGCAGCGAGGTGTGGGGTCCACAAATTCAACAAGACTGGACAAAATGGGACAAACATCCCATTGAGATCCTGCATGCAGAGTTCTGCAAAAATATCCACCAGATGCAGAGAAGAACTCCCAAATCTGTGTGCAGAGCTGAATTAGGCCAATATCTTCTACTATTAAATATTCAAAAACAAGCCCTAAATTTCTGGAATCATATTAAAACAAGTGACCCGCTCTCCTTTTCTTACAAAGCCCTATGCTGCCAGGAGTTGAACCCACAAGGGAGTCCCCTCTGCCTGCACTCAGATCATTACACCACGACCACCTCAGAACATAAGACCCAACCAAATTATGATGAAAGAAAAAGAAAAATACATAGATTATTGGACAGAACTAATAGAATCCCAAAACAAAATGGAAACCTATGTAGCCAGAAACAGTACACTGTGGCAGCCTACCTGACCACAGTGTCTGACACCAAACTGAGGAGAACACTGACTAAGTACAGACTGAGTGAGCACCACCTGGCAGTGGAGGTAGGCCGGCACAGACAGACCTGGCTGCCCAGAGAGGAGAGGTTGTGTTCCTACTGTGATCAGGGAGCAGTAGAGACAGAGCTGCACTTCCTTACTCACTGCAACAAATATGAAGGTCTCAGAGACCAATATTTTACAAAAATAATCAAAATATTTCCAGATTTCCACAATCTAAGTAACCCAGAGAGACTTCTGGTCCTACTGGGAGAGAGGGAGGACTGCTGTAGACTGGCAGCGAGGTCTGTAGCAGCCTGCCATGAGCTCCGTAACTCTGTGAGGCCCCTGGCACACATGGCTGATTAGCTAATAATCAACCTGTTATATATATTTATGTCTGATTTACCTACCTTCCATAGCCCCTCTTGTTCTCCATGCCCTTTTCTTTTACTATTGTTCATTTATTATTGTTTATTATTGTTTAATATTGTTTTATTCTTTACTATTGTTTATTTTGTCTATTTATGTTTATTACTACCATTATAACTTGTATTAAGATACTTTGGCAACATTGTATTGTATACAGTCATGCCAATAAAGCCACTTGAATTGAATTGAAATGAGAGACTTCCAGTCCTACTGGGAGAGAGGGAGGACTGCTGTAGACATGCTGTAGATATGTAGCAGCCTGCCATGAGCTCCGTAACTCTGTGAGCCCCCCGTCACACATGGCTGATTAGCTAATAATCAACCTGTTATATATATTTATGTCCTATGTTACTCTTACGTACCTTCCATAGCCCCTCTTGTTCTCCATGCCCTTTTCTTTTACTATTGTTTATTTATTAGTGTGAATGCTGCAAGCACGGTTACGGTTACGGTTACGGTTTTTGAATGCTGCAAGCATTCACATTATTGTTCTTCTGGAATGTATTATTAGTGTGAATGCTGAAGTGTGAATGCTAGATCAAAAAAGTCACAGACACACACACACTCACATGCACACACACAAAGTGAATGAGACCAGTTGAAAAGATCGAAAGAAAGATTTCAAACATCGACATCTCTGGCATACTTTGACCTGGACACACCATTCAAACTTTAAAATGTAGATTAAAGTCCAAATTATCAACGTGGGATTCAACTTTTGCTTTAACTATCGTAGTTTTTTTCGTCACGGGCAAAGCGCACAGCCCACTCTCGCGATTCCCCGGTGGGGAATTGTCTAGTTATTATTCTCCCTCCTTCCGTTTTTGGCACTTAACTTGTCCCACACCGTTTGTCGCACACAAACAAAAAATATATCAAAACGTGCGCCTCAATCTGACTCGGTATGCTATCATTCAGATTTCCAGAATATTAATTTTTTGCGACATAAGTCGCGAAAAACTGCGAAAAATTTCCCATAAGGAATGAATGGGACGAGGTAAAAAAAGTCGCAAATCTGCGACGTTTTTCAAACATATTCTGCTCTGGCATACATTCACCTAGAAACACCATTCAAACTTTAAAATGTAGGCACAAGTCCTGGCTATTTAAGTTGTATTTGAACTTTTTTCCTACGATGTATAGTTTTTGAACTCTGACCCTTTAAAGATGGTGAGTGATTTTGGAAAAATTCAGGGTTTTCAATAAGTGTGTATGGCGGAATGTTCGTGCAGCAGAGTGGGGGAGCCAACTGACAGAGTGAGAGAGACTCAAATTTTTTCTCAGAAATTTTCTCTTTCTGTGCCGATCCCGGCCACAAATGTCACTCAAAAACAGTGCTATTTTTCAAAGTTGTAGCCACACTTGTCTTCTTTTTCACAATGTGTCTACTTTATCGGTAGGATTTACGGTTTTTGAATTATCTGCCTCGAATTGACAAGAGTAGCTCTCAACTGTCCTATTCACTCCAATGTAAATCGGGAAGAGGATTTTCGAAACTGCACCCTTTTTTAACTCGCTCTTATTTCCACATTTCTGAAACTAGGACCACAAAACTTGATGAGTGTGTTCTTTCAGGCCTTTCACGCGTGATGGTGAAGACATTTTGCCGATATGATGTACGGTTTTGAAGAACTAGCACTAGTTTGATGTCCAAGATGTGAGGCTGAAATCACTCTGAAATAAGCTGTCTCAGCCACGGCAGAGCCACGGTTGCTAGGGCCGTTGACAACCATCCCCATGGCAACCAGGATCAGCTGGGCCAACAGAGGTAGTGCCAGACACACACACACACAGAGATAGACACACAAAAAGACACACACAGACAGACACACACACACACACACACAGAGACACACAGAGACAGACACACACACAGAGACAGACACAGACAGACACACAGACACAGACAATTCACACACAGACAGACACACACACACACAGATAGACATACAGACGGACAAATACACACAGACAGACACACACACACAGATTATTAATCAGTTTTCCAGAATATTCATGTTTTCGCGACGTAAGTCGCGAAAACCTGCATAAACTTTCTCAAAAGGAATGAATGGGACAAGGTCAAAAAAGTCGCAGACACACAAACAGATGCACACAAACACACACACAGACACACACACAGATTATTAATCAGTTTTCCAGAACATTCATGTTTTCGCGACGTAAGTCGCGAAAACCTGCATAAACTTTCCCATAAAGAATGAATGGGACTAGATCAAAAAAAGTCACAGACACACAGACACAGAGAGACAGAGAGACACACACACACACATTCACATGCGCACACACACACAAAGTGAATGAGACCAGGTGAAAAGATCGAAAGGAAGATTTCAAACATCGATATCTCTGACATACTTTGACCCAGACACACTATTCAAACTTTAAAATGTAGATAAAAGTCCAAATTATCAACCTGAGGTTCAACTTTTGCTTTAGCTTTCATAGTTGCTGTTTGTCACGGGGCAAAGCGCACAGCCCACTCTCGCGATTCCTCAGTGGGGAATTGTCTAGTGTTTATTTTACAATATGGCTCGGTATGCTATCATTCAGTTTTCTAGAATATTAATTTTTCGCGTCGTAAGACGCGAAAAACTGCAAAGAGTTTCCCATGAGGAACGTATGGGATGACCATTCAAACTTTAAAATATAGGCACAAATCCTGTGTATTTGAGTTGTATTTGAATGATTTTCCTACGATGTGTAGTTTTTGAACGGTGAGAGACTCAAACAAACTTTCCGAAATGTTGTCTTTGCATGACGATCCCGGCCACAAATAAGGGTCAAAAACAGGGCTATTTTCCAAAGATGTAGCCACACTTGTCTTCTTTTTCACAATGTGTCTACTTTATCGGTAGGATTTACGGTTTTTGAATTATCTGCCTCGAACTGACAAGAGTAGCTCTCAACTGTCCTATTCACTCCAATGTAAATCGGGAAGAGGATTTTCGAAACTGCACCCTTTTTTATGAGCCAACTGACAGAGTGCGGGAAACTCAAAAATTTTCTCAGAAATTTTCTCTTTCCGTGATGATCCCGGCCACAAATGTCACTCAAAAACAGTGATATTTACCAGAGTTGTAGCCCTTGTCTTCTTTCTCCCAATGTGTCTACTTTATCGGTAGGATTTAAGGTTTTTGAATTATTGGCCTCCAGTCGACAAGAGTAGCTCTTAACCATCCCATTCACTCCAATGTAAATCGGGGAGAGGATTTTCCAAACTGCACCCTTTTTTAAACTCGCTCTTATTTCAACATTTCTGAAAGTAGGACCACAAAACTTCATGAGTGTGTTCTTTAAGGCCTTTTCCGCGTGATGGTTAAGACGTTTTGCCGATATCATGTTTGGTTTTGGATAAATAGCACTAGTTTGACATCCTAGATGTGAGGCTGAAATTGCTCTGAAAGTAGCTGTCTCAGCCACGGTTGCTACGGCCGTTGACAACCATCCCCGTGGCAACCAGGATCAGCTGGGCCAACAGAGGGAGTGCCAGACACAGACACACACACAGACACACAGAGACAGACACACACACAGAGAGAGACACATACAGACAGACACACAGACACACACAGACAGATACACACACAGAGACAGACACACACAGACAGACACACACAGACAGACAGACAGACAGACACTCACAGACAGAGACAGACACACACACACAGACACAGATTATTAATCAGTCTCCCAGAATAGTCATGTTTTCGCGACATCAGTTGCAAAACCTGCATAAATTTTCCCATAAGGAATGAATGGGACAAGGTCGAAAAAGTTGCAGACACACAAACACAAACACAAACACACACACAGACACACACAGATTATTAATCAGTTTTCCCGAATATTCATGTTTTAGCGACATAAGTCGCTTAAACTTTCCCATAAGGAATGAATGGGACTAGATCAAAAAAGTCACAGACGCACAGACACAGAAAGACACACACACACACACACACACACACACACACGCTCACATGCACACAAACACACACACAAAGTGAATGAGACCAGGTGAAAAGATCGAAAGAAAGATTTCAAACATCGACATTTCTGGCATACTTTGACCTAGACACACCATTCAAACTTTAAAATGTAGATAAAAGTCAGAATTATCAACGTAGGATTCATCTTTTGCTTTAGCTTTAATAGTTGTTTTTGTCACGGGGCAAAGCGCACAGCCCACTCTCGCGATTCCCCGTCGGGGAATTGTCTGGTTATTATTATTCTTCCATATGTTTTTTGGCATTCTTCTCCTCCTTCAAATCTTCAAACTTTTCAACTTTTCCAAAAAAAAATTTACATTGAATCAAATGGGAAAAGCTTCAAATCCTCTTCAAAACTCATCGAATTTCAACCTCATCTTGTTCCTCATACGTTCAGCTAGAGACACCATTCAAACTTTAAAACACTCACAAGATCTTGAACTATTGGCGATGTATTCAGTTTTTAAAAATCTAGTACAGTTTTGAAATGGTCGCAGTTTTTGTTTTAAGAACTTTTAGCTCCTCTTCTGATTTTATAATGGGTGTGTACTGCGTCGGCTAGAGTGTGTGACATCATCGCTAGAGTGGAGAGCGGCTTCAACGATGGGAGAAAAAAATTCTCTTCAGCTTGATTTTGATCCCACATCTTTTACTTGACATAGACAATATATGCATAGAAATGTAGGAAATCTTGTTGGGTGTCAGCTTGATGGTCTTATTTCAGATGTAGGATTCACGGTTTTGGATTTACAAGCCCGAGAGTGACAAGAAGTCAAGATTTTGCCCCATAAGCCGCAAAGTTAATTTTGAGGCTAAATTTCTGGCCGAGAGCAGACGGTACCTGATTTGTCTCTCGCTCCTGTGCCCCAAGCAAACTTCAATGTTTTTTGGCTCTAAAGAGACAGCACACGCTGGCAGAGTTCCTGACCACCGTGACTGATGAGAAACTGAGAAAGACTTTAACTATGTACAGACTCAGTGACCACAGCCTGGCCATTGAGACGGGTCGACACCGGCAGATGTGGCTGCCCACAGAAGAGCGGCTGTGTCAGCTCTGTCCACACAGACAGGTAGAGACTGAGACACATTTCCTGCTACAATGTAGCGCATATCAAGACATGAGAACAAAGTTCTTTACACAAATTGAATGTAAACTCCAAGATTTTGATTCACTCTCTGACCAGATTAAAATGCAACACGTACTTGGAGAAAATAGTGTCAGTGCCATAGAAGCAGCCCGATATGTGAGAGCCTGTCACAGCCTCAGACACGAGCAGCACAACAACACATGACAGCAGCAGTCTGTCTCCTCACTCTGACCAATCACCTCCTCTACTTCATGTGGGCTTTTGTTTGTTTGTATGGGGTTTTTGTATTTGGTCTGTTTGTTTGTTGTAGTTTTTTTTAATTATTAGTGTGAATGTTGAAGGCATTCCCACTATTGTTCTTCTGGAATTTATTATTCTTCTTCCATACGTTTTTCGACTCACTTCTTCTCCCATACGTTTTTCGGCTCGCTTCTTCTCCTACAAATCTTAAGCTATTGAAACCATTCAAATATCAAAATGTTCAGCTTTTTAAGGACATGATGGCATCTATTTTTCTTGTTTCTATCTTTTATACTTTTGGAAATATTCAGCTTTTAATGCAAAATTTTGCCCATTCATCCTTATGGGGAATTTTCAAATTTCATTCTGCTATACCTACAGCATACGTTCAGCTATTGAAACCATTCAACTATTAAAATGTTCAGCTTTTTCAGCTCTTTCAGCTTTCCAACTTTTCAACATTTTCAGAAATTCAGCTTTTTCAAAAAAAAACTTTAACATTGACACAAATGGGAAAATCTTCAAATCCTCTTCAAAACTCATCGCCTTTCAACCTCTTCTTTTTCCCCATACGTTGAGCTAGAGACACCATTCAAACTTTAAAAGAGACACAAGATATTGAACTATTGGACCTGTATTCGGTTTTTAAAAATCTTGTATGATTTTGAAATAATCGCAGTTTTAGTTTGAGGGATTTTTAGCCCATCTTTTCAGTTTATAATGGATGTGTATTGCGTCAGCTAGAGTGCGTGACATCATCAACTGCCGCACCCCAGAGTGTAGAGCAGCTCCGAAAAAGTGAAGAAAAATTCTCTTCAGCTTGATTTGATTCCACATCTTTTACTTCACATAGACAATATATGCATAGAAATGTAGGAAATCTTGTTGGCTTTCAGCTGATGGTCTTATTTCAGATGTGGAACCTACGGTTTTGTATTTAGAAGCCCGAGAGCGACAACAACTCCAGCTGCTCTCCCATAAGCTGCAATGTTAATTTGGTCTCATCTTCTGGACAAGAGTAGACGGTACCTGTTTTGTCTCTCGCTCTCCCGCCCTCATTTTACACTCTCCAGAAATATAAACGACATGACAGCGTTCAGCAACTCCTCCTCTAACTCAACATGCAAATATTTTGGTGATAACCATCACAGTTTTTTCAAAAATCGCAGGAGTTTGGGAGGCGTTTTCCCATTCATTCCTTACGGGGACATTTTCGTCTCTGCTCTGTCTGCCTTTAACTTTTCCCCTTTCAGCCGTTTTTCACCTTTTTAAGCTCTTTCTGCCCTCTTACTCTACAACTTTTGGCCTTTTCAGTCTTTTTTCACTTTTTTAAGCTCTTTCCGCCTTCTAACTCTACAGCTTTCAGCCTTTACAGACATTCGTTTTTCTGCATTTTCAGCTCCTTCAAACATTTAACTTCATGTTCAGCAATTAAAATGTTCAATTTTTTTTACTCTTTCAGCCCCCTTAAGTTTTTCTGCCCTTTCAGCTTTTTAAAATATTCATCTTTCTGCCTTTTCAACTCCTTCAAACAATCCGCTTCATGTTCAGCTATGAAAATGTTAAACTTTATGAACTCTTTTAGCCCTCCTAAGGTTTTCTGCCTTTTCAGCTTTTTAAAATATTCATCTTTCTTTGGAGCTACAGACACCATTACAACTTTCAAAAATCGCAGGGTTTGGGAGGCGTTTTCAAATTCATTCTTATGGGGACATTTTCAGTTGGCTGGGCTCCTGCTCCAGCATGTGTGCAGCCATTTTAAGCTCTTTCTGCCTTCAACTTTCCACCTTTTCAGCCTTTTTTCATCTTTTAAAAATATTCATCTTTCTTTGGAGCTACAGACACCATTCCAATTTTCAAAAATCGCAGGGGTTTGGGAGGCGTTTTCTCATTCATTCTTATTGGGACATTTTGATCTTTGGCTCGGCTCCTGCTGCAGCATGTGTGCAGCCATTTTAAGCTCTTTCTGCCTTCAACTTTCCACCTTGTCAGCCTTTTTTCACCTTTTAAAGCTCTTTCAGCCCTCTTGCTCCACAGCCTTTTTAGCCTTTTCAGATATCCATTTGTCTGCCTTTTCAACTCCTTCAAACATTTAATCTCATGTTCAGCAATTAAAATGTTCAACTTTCTAAACTCTTCCACCTCTGCAGCTTTTCTGCCTTTTCATCTTTTTAAAATATTCATCTTTCTGCCTTTTCAGCTTCTTAATACATTCAGCTTCATGTTCAGCTGCATAAACTGTTCAGCTATCAATATGTTCAACTTTTTAAGCTCTTTCAGCCTTCAACTGTTCAGCTTTTTCAGTCTTTTTTCACCTTTTTACGCTCTTTCTGCCCTCATACTTTACAGCTTTTCTGCCTTTTCATTCTTTTTTCACCTTTTTAAGCTCTTTCTGCATTTTCAGCTTTTTCATACATTCAGCTTAATACTCAGCTAGATAAACTGTTCAGCTATCAAAATGTTCACCTTTGTTAGCCCATTCAACCTATTACTTTTAAGCCTTTCTGCCTTTTCAGCTTTTGAAAATTCAGCTTTTTCTGCAAATTCCCAGCCGTTCAACCAATAGTTTTATGCATTTTCGGCAGTACATTCAGCAGATTTCCGAAATCACTAAACCTTTCATCAATCATACTGTATTTTCCTATGAAATGCAAATTTTTCTAGTTTATTATTATTATTGTCATTATTATTATTATTATTATTTGTATTATTATTATTGTTTTTTGACTCCTGCCATATTGTATTAATATATTGTTGTTAATTGTTTCTTTCTTTATTGATCCTAAACAAACGTTAATTACTTCTATGCCATTTTGCCATTATTTCTTTTTATTTATCTATTTTATTTAATGATCATTGTATAATCCTTGAAGCTTTGGCAATATTGTTCACCTGACATTCATGCCAATAAAGCAAACTGAAATTGACATGAACTATCTACACATGAACACGAGCATTGAGAACATTGTTTGTGTACACAGAGTTTACTAAAATGGTTTTTGAACAACTCACGTTAGCAGTTGCTTGTTCCACTATCGATCTCCAAATGCGACGTAACATGGAGGACAGTTAAGATGGAACGCTACTGTCTTCTGGCAACAACGCGACGCGATATCTCATGTGACTTTTCCGGCTTTTTATTTTAGTATTGTTTCTTATGTGAGGCTCCTTTTTCAACTTCAAGGTCAATATTGTTTTTCGCCAACGACAAAACAACGAATTATCTGTGCATTTATATGGAACTAAGCTTTTAGGAGCAGTCCACCTTAACTCACCTCCATGTCACGTCACATTCGGTAATCGATACTTCTCAGTTGCCATGACAGCGCCTAGTGGAACAAGCATCTGCTAACATGAGTAGTTCAAAAACTTTCTTTTTAGTAAACTCTGTGTACACAAACAATGTTGTCAGTGCTCGTGTTCATGTTTAGAGACCCTGGTGATACTACGAGCAAAGTTTCACGTTGTGTCGAACCTCCTTAGTGTTTTAAAAATAGCGATTTTGATGCTATCGCTAAAGTGCCCGTAGCACTCCCACTGAAAATGAGTTTGACCCGAAAACGAAAATACGGTAAATCTTAAAAATGGCTCTTTGGTCGTAGTTATGCTTTTACACGAAGGTTTGACTCAGGTACATTCACAAAAAAAAAGCCTAGGTTGCATTTTGGTGAGAGTTTCACTTTAACATAACTTCCTTTTAGGAGCTAACAAGTCGCCTTCCACTTATTCAACGTGCTTAAATATGAGTCGTATTTCAGAAAAGCGCCCATTTGTGCATGTTAAACTAACTGCTTGTTAATGAGAGCTAAGAATAATCTAATAATCTGACAGCTGTCTGTGTCGGCTGTTTATCTACCACAAATCTTAAACTTCTTCCAGATATTGAGTTTACTGTGACTTTGCTGTTGTAAACATTGCTATTCCTACTAACAGTCACAGTAGCAGTCACAGTAGTCATTTCTTGGTTTTGTCCCATTTTTAGATGTGTAGCCTGTATTTCTAGTTTGCATTTGCCCTCCAATAAAATGCCTAAGTGTTTCATTGCTTTTTAAGAATTGCAGCTGAATTGCATGTCTTCTAAACCTCAGTATTATGATATGAATATGAATAAACTCATGTTGACAATAATTTGTTGACACAAAAGAAATGGCAATTGCATATCACTCACAGCTGCACAGGAAACACAGATAAGTAGTTCGCTTTCTATACTTCTATATTACTATTTACTATATACTATACTATTTCTAAGTACTTTGTTTGTTAATTTTACATTAATCTACATATTGTGTTATTAAGGCCTGAAGAAAAATTTGGCACGCAATGCGCGCCCCTGCCCCACAATAATCGTGTGCACGTCCCTGCTGATCTGACTAGAGTTGTTGTGTGGTTTTCCAACCTGTTGCACTGAAATGTGGTCAGTTTTGTCCTTCTCAAGGTTGACTTCCAAGGTTAGTGGAACACACCATATATTTTTTTAAAAAACGTTCTGGTCCTAATGGTAATAATATCAGCTACAATGGTTATTCCCCTTTTCACTTTCTTGCTGGGAGTTAGAAGAACGACACCACTCTAATGTTTGTCTGTTCAATATGAAGCTACAGCCAGCAGCTTGTTAGCTTAACTTAACAATAAGACTGTATAAAGGGGGATTCAGTTAGCCTTGCTCTATCCAAAGGTTAAAAAAAAAACGCCAACTTGCTACGTGAGGTTGCAAGGAACCTGCTCCCTCTCAAGATTAGGCCACTAGACTACACTCAAACAAAAGGTCTGAGATAGAAGTTAATCTATTTAGTATTTTTTTCAAACAAAGTGCTATTCTTTTTCATAACAAATTAAAATATAAGCTCAACATTTTGAGTGAAAAGTTGAATCTTTGAAAATAGCCATTAATTTCAATACTACAATATTGTACATTAAAGAGTATCTCAGTATTTGGTATGTTGCGCTTTTGCTTTAATGACAGCATGCACTACAACTGGTATAGACTCCAAGGACTCCAGTCAGCTGACCTTAACCCCACTGAACATTTATTGGGGCACTTGAAGGCATTTGAAACAAATGCACGATAGAAGTATATTGACAGCATGAAATTGAATGCAGAGACATAGCTGTTATATTTTGTCATCTATCTCCCAGCAAGAAGGCGAGAACTATTCTTATAAGATTTTTTATCAAGTTTATAGGGAGTGCATACACATCATCTAGAGACAGAAACAACCAGAAATTTAGTTAAAATAATAATAAGTCATAGTGACATGTGGTTTTGAGTTCTTCATATGGTAGGCAACAAAGTTTGGGTCTATGGTCTTTAATAATCCATTTTAAACAAACAAGCTAAGTTTTACTAAGCTTTAGAAGTGTTCACAGGCATTTCTGTTCTTCAGACAGAGCAAGGCTAGCGTTTTCCCAGTCTTCATGCTAACTAAATAGTTCTCACTCCATTATTAATGCACCAACATTAGATTGATTCCAATCTTCCTATCTAGCTATCGATGAGAAAACAATAAGCTAAGTTTACGAAATGTCAAACTATTCCTTTAAAAAGGAGGCAGTATGTTGCCATCTCAGAACAAATCTCAGGACAAAAAAAATCTGCAAACCAGAAGCCTCTCTAAGCAGTATTCAATAAACACTCTTTTACATAAAAAGGCATCTATTTAAAGGGCATAATTAAGAACATTACTCTTGTGAAACAGTGTGCAGGTAAACATAACATTCTTAACAGCCACAAGAAGATACAGGAATGAGTGTTGAGGCTACCTTCCATGTCCCCAGACCCAAAACGGGCATACGTCTGCCATCATTCAACTCTATGGTCCTGGCCACCTGTGTGTCCTCCATGGAGTCCATTTAACCACTGCACAAGAAAAACAAAATGAGAACCTCTGCACAGACTAGTATACTATCACAGCTTTCCTCTTCCTCTTTTCCCCTCAAACTGCAACTGCTGACTCAACGTCCTTGTTCTTTGCTGAGTTCCCTTTACTGTTTGAAGTGCTTCTTTCCTTCTCACTCTCTCCTTTTTCTTCCCCTCAGTCTTTTCACTTCTCTGTCCTCTTCCTGCCTTATCAGTCCAATAGTTAATTATTGGACAATACACAAAGTACTTCACTTGAAGTATTTATGTGTATGCTTAGTGAGTGAGGAGGAGCATGTTGCAAAGGTCACTCGTCTCATAGGGGTAGTAGTGCACACACATAAACACACACCCACAGGCAGGGTCACTTTGCAAGGAAAATCTACTGTAATATTTCCAGTTCAACATTAGATGGTGTTATTGTATCATTGTGCTGTGCAGCTACAGTATAAAGGCTGTAGATCGGTGGGCAAAAGAGTAATTTATCATATCAACTGATGAAAGTCTATCAAGGCCTTAAAAGTTCTGGAAAACGGGCGTAAAGAGACTTTGGCCATTAAAAGTGCTGAAATGCATATGCTTTGTGTAAGAATAAAAATGTAAGTTTTTTTGATATTTTCCCAGAGTTGGTCCCTGGGTTCTGTACAGTGAGCTGGCCACTGATCCATCAACATGGGTTAAATGCAGAGAGGAGAGAAGAGGTAGTTTCACTGCATTGTACATTGCTCTTCTCATTATTATTAAATATGTTCAATTATTGATAATATAATTCTTAATTTTTGTCTGTGAGCTTCTATAAATTCGGTTAATTCAGCTAGAAGGTCTGGGAGGCCAATAATAAAAGATACATTTTCATGGTGTTGGGTTGTTGCACTCATGGGAATATGTCAGTTTGTGTTGGTTTGTTTAATCAATGAACTTATTCAGATCATGTAAAAACTTTAATCCCTAAGTATGGACTCAACACAATTGTCATACACTGATTAGCCACAACATTAAAACCACCCACTTGATATTGTGCAGGTTCCCCTTGTGCAGCCAAAACAGCTCTGACCTCTCAGTGCATGGTCATACGGCCTTAAGACATTGGGTATTGTAACAAGATGATCGATGTTGTTCACATCACTTGTCAGTACTTTTAATGTTGTGGCTGATTGGTCTATTTAAAAAGCATAGCTGAGACTAATGGGAATGTCATCAGCAGGTATGTGGTCAATCCATCCAACAGTCGTCAAGATATTTCACTTCAAACCTAATGGTGGCAAGGGAAAAAACAATAGGTCACCACCAGTACTTACTGCTCCTGAGTGCTACTAGAGAAATGCTGCCAAATTGATTGCTATTTTATCTAGAGTCACAATCAACAGGCTGCAGTGGAAGGATAACTATATTAACTGTACATTTATATAGTCAAATGTGCAAGTATATAAGCGGTTACATAAGAATCAAATACTCTGTAGAAAGTAGAATGAGAACACTTTCTTGGACTGAATCAAATTGCTGTTGATTTGTGATTGCTTGATGATTTGTGAATATAAAATAAGAATTAAGAGCCTATTTAAAATTGACAACGTGGCCTTTTTAAGTTCAACGAACATTCAGCCTGTGTAATATTTTCTTGTATCTGTCTTAATATGTGTTGGGGATTCTCAGGCTGATTCTGATGAGTTCCTTAATGATCAGAATCTATGCTGTTGTACACAGTGCAGTCTATTCAATGCTCAGCATGTTTTGTATGCAAAATGCCATGTTCTGAGAGTCTAATCCACTTGAAGTGTACAAGTGTGCACAACATCTTTACTTAAAATAAAAATGCATATTTAGTCATCTTTTCTTAAATCAGTCAAGATCAGTTTTATAACATGTTTTTATTATGTAACTATTAACAAAACTGTCCGTAAATATATTTGGTTCAATATGACACACAATTAAAATACAAACAATATACACATAATGTTCTGATAACGACCATGCCAATGCAGTCCAACACTGCACTGAGAACTGTTTTCTAGTAAAAGCAAAGGACACAGGAGATTACTATTAATAACATTTATAAAAATTGATATTCAAATATATATTCCTTTTCCCTATTTGTGACAGCGAAGAAGCCAGCTGGTTTGTACAGTATGCAAAGTCTACGAACCTGCACTTAACATCAAAGAAGTAACATTACATAGACAAACGACGCATTACACAAATGATATAAATACACAAATACAAGAAGAGGTTAATATAAGTTTTCCTGTATAAAATATAAATATCAGGTCTGCTCATTTCATACAGTTTACATAAAAAATCACACCGTCAATGGACCATAAGATATGTTGCTTCTGGGCTTTTTGGTGATATTTACAGTTTTGACATCCGATTTCTACATCTTTAACTTCATAACACAGTGGAATAAAATTTCAAGCTGATTCCAGCTCAGTACATGTGACTGGAGGACAGTTCTTCCTTCCTCTAGGCTTTGATGTTCCTCAGGTCCATGACTGGTCCAGCGCTGATTTGCATCACTGGTCCAGATCATTGCTGTTGCGGCTGTGGGGCCGGTAGTGGCGCTCGCAGAACTCCCTGATCCGACCACAAGCCTCTACCATCATCTCCTCCGGCAAAGTCACCACAATGCGAAAGAAGTTAGGATACTCGAATGCCTGGGAAAGGACAGAGCAAAGGTACTCTTAGATTTTAAAGTGATTACGCTTGCTTTTTATTTATACATAAATTGAAGTGTGTACATATTAGGACAAATGGATAAATGACGAGCAGGGACAAAAAAAAGATGGTGTCTTACTGTGGCAGGCAGACAGAAGACAGACTGCTCAGTCACCAGCTGTTCAGTGAACTCCACATCATTCTTGAAATCAGGAAAGTTATCCATATCGATCCCCACCTGGATAAAGGTCATATGTTCACACAGTTTCCTCTGAGAAGAAGCCCACATTTATTTTCAAACTTCCACCAATTGAAGAACAAACTGTAGAAGTTTAGACTCACATGCATGGACAGCTGGGATGAGACCATTATGTGAAATAAATATGTTGTGATGTGTAAGTTTAAGAATTATTTTTTCTAGCTAATGTTTCAGATTTTCTTTTATAAAACTTGCACCAGTTTCATAAGAAGGTGAAAATTCATTACAAGTGACATCCTGAAAATGACATGTTCATTACATGGAATTGTTTGTCTGCTTAATTTATATATATGGTTATCAATTTTAAGATGCTATAATGTAACAGCTGAGAATTTATGTAACTGAAAGTAATCAAAAGTACCTTTGCTCAAGTACTGTACTTGTGTCAACTATAATCGATTCAGCGATGCATCGCAATGCGGGGCATGCACGATTCAGCATCGATGCCGGAACGTGCCATAATCGATTATGTCACTGTTTATTTTCTGGCCTTGAGTGGACAATAAAGTTTTGAACTTTCAATTACTTCCGGGGGCAATTCAGGAGCAACGTTGCAATGACATGCGCAGCCTGTAGCTACATGCTAAGCGGCGGCACTAGCTAGCATAACAACAACAGTAGCCCCATTCACACTAGCCCTTTTTACACAGCCTCTCCGCATTATCTCCGGAGCGGTGGTTCGGCAATTCTCCGCCGATGATGATTCACACAGAGCGAAGCATCTCCGCCTTCACTTGTGTAATTCACACAGAAAGCCGGCGCTGCGGCTCCTAAAGAGGCGTGACGGTACACGTCATGATGATGACGTTGGTGTTTCCCTAGGTGTTCCCCGTGTTAATCTAAACCCGCGGACAGTTTATAATCATATGGATGCTGTTATAATGTGTAGTGATCTAGATTCTGACCCACCAAACATCCTGGAAAGTGAGGGAGTTAAGTTTTTCGCGCTAAATTACATAATTATACATATAATCACCATCAGTAAACTGGACGCTGTCTGACTCCCTCACTCGCAGGGATGGAGGTTGTTTTCTGGGGGAAAGTTCCCTTAAGTCTCCACCCGGAGAGCTGACGGTCGCGGTGATTTATTTTCGTCACAAACACTCGGTGAGTTAAAGGTTTTTGCTGGTGACAGACGCTGTTTTTTTTCTTACAAATGTAAGGAAGAGTCGGGGGGACGGACAGGAGGACAGACGCTTCTCCATGTACAGCTGCGGTATTTTTTTCCCTCATATAAGTTGCCAAAGACAGTTACAGTTACTACGTTACCTTTGTGCGGTCCTGTAACTTTGCTTTGTGGGACATTTCTCTGTATTTAGTTGAGAAAAGGACCTGTGCAGTTATCAGACTGTCAGACCGACACGCCCTCGCTCCGCGCCTCCGGATTATCCGTTCACACTGGGACGGCTCACCAATAATGCGGCCCTGATACTACCTCCAGAGGCGGATCAGAAACTTTCACACAGAGGAGGGTGCAGAGAATTGGCGCAGGATCCCCGCATGCAAATGGCACTAGCCCCTTTCACACAGCCGTTTGCATTACTAGTGAGCCGCCCCAGTGTAAACGGATAATCCGGAGGCGTGGAGCGAGGGCGTGTCGGTCTGACAGTCTGATAACTACACAGGTCCTTCACTCAACTAAATACAGAGAAATGTCCCACAAAGCAACGTTACAGGACCGAACAAAGTAACGTAGTAACTGTAGCTGTCTTTGGCAACTTATATGAGGAAAACAAATACCGCAGCTGTCCATCCTCCCGACTCTTCCTCACATTTCTGCTCCAAAAACAGCGTCTGTCACCGGCAAAAAACTTAAACTCACCGAGTGTTTGTTATGAAAATAAATCACCGCGACCGTCAGCCCTCAGGACCGAGACTTCAGGGAACTTTCCCCCAGAAAACAGCCTCCGTCCCCACGAGTGACAGAGTCAGACAGCGTCCTGTTTACTGATGGTGATTATGTATAATTATGTAATTTAGCGCGAAAAACTTAACTCCGTCACTTTCCAGGATGTTTGGTGGGTTAGGATCTCAATCACTACACATTATAACAGCATCCATATGATTATAAACTGTTCGCGGGTTTGGATTAACAGAGGGGAACACCTGGGGAAACAGGAGAGTAATAATACACACATAGCAGCCAATAAAATCTGTTGTTCAATATCTGACTGCTTGCATTGCCTCATGACTGATGAAAAATTTGCCTTGTTGTGTGCAGTAAAATTTTGATGCATCGCAATGCATCGTAGAATCGAATTGAATCGAATTGTTACCTGGTGAATCGTAATCTAATCAAATTGTGAGGGCAGTGCCAATGCACACCCCGAGTACTTAGGTACAATTTGAGGTACTACTGTTCTATTTACTGCAGTACATTTATTTCATTACTTGTAACTTTGTAGATTTTATGCTGCATGAGAGCAAAATTAGTACATTTAAATTGCACATTTTTAAATTGAATTATTATACTGGCAGTCTAAGAAAATAATATACCAGATATGAGATACTTAAAGACTTTTGCTCAATAACTGTGGGTGACTTTCACTTTTAGCAAGCAAATATTTTAACATGATATCTTTGTTTTTACTCAATTATGACTTTGGGGTACTTTTTTTTTGTTTTTTTACAACACTGGTCTTTTTCGGAATGTATCGGATTAAGGGTTTTTTTCAAGCCTTAAGATTTTTGTCAATAATATAAAATAAAACAGATATGAAATATTGAAAATAATGATGCCCTGAGGATGAGTGTCCTAACTGCAATTATTTAGAAAAAATAGATTTTGGACTGTGGGGTCACTCCAACCAGCAATTTGGGAGTGCGTGTAGCATTTAACTGAGGCTGAAATACCCTGCCTTTGGCATCAAGCAAAGGTCAAACATCAAGAACACTGGGTCCTAAATTTCCTATAATGCAACTCATAGATCTTCCATTAGAGCATTTCTGCATTTCAAACTCAGTGCCCCCAGTTTGAGTTTTCATTAAAAAATTTTATAGTCACTGGGTCAAATCAGAATAATCCTGATGACAGTTTCTCAGACTGCAGAGAGCTCCCTTCAGAACAACAGAAAACATTATACTGTCTGTTACATGCAAACTCTGCGGAGTGCCCCGTAAACTACAAAGTTAACATGATACAAAAACTATTTGCATGTGTGTCCATGGCTAAAATACATCACATATACACAAACACACTTCAAACACTGACCATGAGGTACATGGCTCCGGAAGGCATGACAGGATTCAGGCCAGGGATGATGGACAGCTCATTGAAACAGATCTCTGAGTTGGACTACGGTAGAAAAAGATAAAGCACCCAGTCAGAAAAAAATGTTTAACACATGTCAAAGAGAATTGAAGACATATTAAGAAAAAAAAGACATGAAATAGTTTGGTCACATAATTTTAAAGGGATTTGAGTAAGATTTATTTGTCCTAGAGCAGGGCCTAAAATAACACTGACTTGTGTGTCCAGGGCTTCACTGAGACAGTATTTTGATCATAGTGTATGTCCCAGACAAAAGATCTTACTCAGTCCTATTTCGTTATGACCTGTTTTTACCTTAAGAAAGCTGATGGTGTTGTTGTAGAAGCTTTGAGGTGTGTTGTTGAGGATGTTCTCTAAGGCACCCTGGATGATGCTGCAGGCTCCCAGAATACGTTGGGTCAGTTTCACCAGACCCTGTCGAATCTTTAGAGGAGACATACTGCATGTGTCAGTTAGGTCAGTGAAACAGTTATCTATTGTGTGGTGGGTAGAGCAGGTCGTCTAGTGATTGGAAGGTCACCAGTTCGAATCCCGGCTCCCCCTAGTTGCATGTGTCCTTGAGCAAGATACTGAACCCCAAATTGCTCCTGGTGAGCAGTTGGCGCCTTGCATGGCAGCCTCCGTCATCAGTGTATGAATGTGTGTGTGAATGGGTGAATGTGGCATGTATTGTACAGCGCTTTGAGCTGTCGTTAGACTGGAAAAGCGCTATAAAAATGCAAACCATTTAACATTTACCATCTATTGTAGTCTTCCTACTGTCTCTGTTAAAAGAATGCAAAAAAAGTCTATGTACCTGAGATCCAAATATATCATTCCTGTCATGGATAAGAATCCATCCCATCCTCCAACCAGGGACCAGCCACCGCTTAGCCAAACCACCGCATGAAAGGATGGGAACGTCACTGCTGAGAGATGCTATGGAAGGACTATTGCAACCTGGGAAAACCTGAGAAAGGGAGCAGGAACACAGTGACACATGTTCAGATGGAAAAATCTTCCATGGTCACTGATCACCATTGTCCACTGTCACTCAACATGGACAGTGGCCTTGATAGTAATGCCAGTTTATGCTGACATTGAATGAAACATTTAAGACAATGTGAGCGTGAGTGTGAGTGTCGTGAGTAGACCACAAAAAAATGTTACTCCCTTGGGCTTTAACATCTTAGTAGCTAATATATAGCCAACGTTCCATCACAAGGTTACGTCATAAACTTGGCACCACCAGACATTTTTCCCATAAAAAGGGAAAAATTTGAGTGGTTAAAGCAGCATAAACTGATTTTTTTTTGGCCACCTGAGGGAAGCAGAACAAGCTGTGAAAACAAAATCATTGTAATACTTATTTTGGAGGTGAGGGAGAAACTAAAGGAAGACTATTAGAAGAGAGATAGTATTAGATTACATAGTAGAATGAGAGTGAGAGAGGGAGAGTGTGTATGGAGGGGGGATATTGATCTGACTGTGGTTATCCATTACTACAGTCAGACACACTCCTCCCATAGAAAGCTGGTTCTCATTGCAGCTGTGCAGTTTCTTTGATGCTGAGCGGGGGAACTGCCCCGCTTTCTATTGGTCAGACTGCTATGAATGACATAACATCATTAGATGTGTAAAAGGAGCCTGTCTGGATTGTGGCAGGCTTTGCCACCCCTCCCCTCTCTAAAATCAAATATGAGTCGAGTCATCGTAGGATTACACTAAACCAATATTATCAATATGGAGCAGTTATTTCAATGTGTGCAGTGAAAAACATCTGTAAATGAGCAAACATATCCAACTTTTTCGGGACTGAAGAAGAAAACAATTCATTCTGCAGACATGCCCTGTAAAACATAAATTACTGCTAAGGGTGTTATGGAGGGTAACGCCCCCTGACACTCTATTCCTGCATGACCTCCCCCAAGGCCTCTGAACATTCAAGTCATAAAAGCTCTCCAACCACCACAACACACACGCCATTCCTCTAGTTTCTGCTGCCAAAACCCCACATCTGCATTAACTGCAAACACATGCAGGCCGAAAAAGTGCAGAGTCATTCTGGTCTGGAGGGGGAGCAGGATGGGGGACGGTTTAGGTTGTGTAGTTGCGATTGGACTTGTCTTAATGAACTTCATACTTTGATGAATGAATAGACGAAACTTCTATTTGTCCACAACTACACTACTAATGATTTCTACATTTACAGCTATCGGGGGCATTGAGAATAATGCTTTCTAATATAAATCACTGACTTGTAAAAGATCATAGTTGAAATACACTCAAGTACCTGAGTTGAAATTAAAAAAATCAGAAGCTGAAAGATGCTTTCAGACATTTTGTTGATCCCCTTATCAGAATGCTGCCTAAGTGGAAAATTACAGGAGTCTGCGTGTGTGTGTGCAGCTACATGTTTGCATGACCTTCAACTAAAGTTTGAGCGGAACAGACTTGGCCAAGGACAGTAACGATGCCAACACTGAATGTGCTGAAAAACTGTTGTTTTCTGATGGTCAATATTTAAATTTGGTCATTTTCAGGTTTAAAGGGTTGGTTCACCCACTTTCTAATTCTTCTGCTTCTGATGTCTGCCTCTATCCCAATATATTCCAGATGATTTGAGTAAGCCTTTGGTAGAAAGTTTTAGAGGAGAAGGGTTAGGTATTACTTAACACTGAATTATACAATAAATATCTATAGACACTGTAGGTGACTAAGGTACCCAGTGAGACCAAAATGGAATTTCAACTTAGATTTCTAGTTGAAACCTGGCCGATTACCCATCTGAATCATGGATGAATCAGTGTAATTTGGGGTTACAACAACAACGTGTCATAAAACACAAATTCATATAATTATTTTGATAATCTGTTTGTTTGTAGGTTGAAAGAGAGAAGACATTGATGAATATATAAAGATGTCAGCCTGTTTTAGTTTTTTTTTACACTTTACAGCTAATCAATGAGGTTTTTTAAATTGTATGCTTAGTTCAAGAAAATTGTAAAAGCATGAAGTCACACAAAATCGAAATACTCAAGAAAAGTACAAGTACCTAAAATGTGTATTTAAGTGTGCTTGAGTGAATGTAATTAGCTGTATGTCCGTTCTGCACATAGCCACACACTCATAGTTAGCTACAACTAATGTCTGTAAAGGTGGGATATTAGCTGTTGTTGAATAAACACAAACTGTAAAAACTCTCTAGTAAAGTAGTAAACTTGATATGAATAATCAGCATGAATATCTTTAGTTACAAAGTACCAGTCTCATACCAATTCTCAAATTTAAAATATTTCATTCTCACTGTGTGGGACCCATTGGGATCATTGTAATATTTTGAAAAATGTCACAATATTGCTGGAAGAAAGCTGTAAAATGTTTGAAACAACGTCAGGCCATCCTCACCAACAATCACATAAGTTGACTATGGAATCGATTTATTACAACCCATATTTACATACCTTAGCCAGCAACCTCTAGTGTCCATTGCAATAATTATTGCAGCAAAGAAGGAAGTCAGGTGAAGTAGTATAAAGAGAGATTACGTTTGAATGAGGATGAGGTTGGGGTGGAAAGTTGGGTTAAACAAGCACAGGACTTTCACCCATGAGGCCGCTGTTCACGTCCAGTGTGAAACCAAAAGTCATTGGTGAGTTATTTTCATTTACTGACGTAACTGAGGTTAGATTAGTAATGTAGTTGTTTTAAGCCAAACAACAATGTTCCCTCAGCCTAACCAAGTGGTTTTAGTGCCTATTCCTGACCAAACTGTGACAGTACAACAAAGGTCCAGTCTTCCTGTTGCTGGTATGTTGCAACGTCATGTCATTTCGGGAGTCACTGGCAATTGACATATTCAGTCATCATAGGTATGAGGATATGTTGTATCACAAAAAAGCTGTCATATTAAAGTCACAAAGTACTCATTTTTAAGATACCATTTAAGGTAATGTATGCTATTTTCCCCTTCTAGACAGAACAGAAACTCTAAATTGCATTAAGACCTTCATGTGAAAAACTCCCCTGTCATAAATAATCATTATATTTGAGCTGGATGGCACTTTTGAGTATGTGCATGCACGTAGCCAGTATCTAAAATGCTATCACCACCGCCCACGTCCCTGGCTTGCCCTTGCTGACCCTACCCAACCCCCACTCATCCAGCGTGCTGGCTGCTGCTTCCAGGCTTCATTCAACACACAAGGCCTGTAATCCCCCCTGTGCTGATGAGGGTTTGTCCAACCACCATCCAGAGCCAAAGCAAATACCACCAAATGAAACACCTGCTTTCACTGTGATGAAAATGTGTCTTGCTGGTGTTACAGAGGGCCAAGTCCACCTGCTAACCTGTACTTTGTAACTTGGGTTGCTGCTTAGTTGTACTCACCATATCACTGTAGATCTCATCAGCCAGAATGGGGACACAGTGTTTGGAGGCCACTGAGAAAAACAAGAATTATTTCAGTGTTACTCTAAGATGAATCAAATTCTGTCCAACATTGTCCAATTATTTGACTTCAACTGACACCAATTGAAAGCTTTTGAGGATTTTAACTCCTTTTCTTACAAAAGCAGAGTGAGGCAGAATTGCTGCTTACCTTTGAGGATCTTCTGTAGGTGTTCCTTGTTGAAGACAGAGCCACACGGGTTGGATGGATTGGTGACAATCAGACAGGATGTCCTCTCATCAATTAGGCTCTCCAGGTGTTGCAGGTCAACCTCCCATGACTTCTCTGGCTGCAAAACAAAGATGTATGTCAGGATGAGACAAGAATGTAGTGCTTGTGAGTGTAGCAGGGAGGTAAAAGGTATCATGTCCTTCATACTCAGTATAAAGGTTAACAGTGATACATGGCCTAAATCGTTCTCATAGGGCATTGACTCAGTCGAAAACACTTTCTATCTCTTCTGCCTCTGATTTCTGCGCTAACCAGAATACAGTGGAGATGATTGGAGTGAAATCTATGATGCTCACAACATTGATAGCTCACATTTGAAAATAATCATTAACAACAGTTTCTACTCGCAAACAGTGACTGTGTGTTTCTGCATTATGACATGAACAGTTCTTGTGAGGACTCTCTTTTTGGCGGTTGTGAAGAAGCTGCTGTTACTGACCGCTATGAATTAAGATGTATTCAGACTGCAGAGAGACAACGCCTCTATCAGCCTTGAACAGTCACAGTGTTAGCGAATTGTCAATCACAAGGCAGCCATGCCCTAAAGCACACACTGTTTACCATCTATTTAACTCAAAATTGACCATTATTTACAAATAAACATTATGCTGTTTGGAAATGACTTGAAACTAGTGATTGAGATCATACACCCATCTGTTAACTGAGGTGAAAAATCAAGTGAGAACTAGGGTCGTTTTCTCATAAATAAATAATGCAAATTTAAGGCTATTCCACCTTGGCTTCATTCATTCTTTGGGATATCCATCCATATTTTATGCAGCAAATGACTTTTTGATCAATAAATGGTTCCAGCTACTCCTGAAACCAGGTATAGGTATAGTTTTTGCTTTTAGAACAAAATGAGATCAGAAAATAAACAGTATGGTGTTATACATTCTCTGTCTTACCAGCAGGTTGTAGAGTTTGACCTCAATGCCCATGGAGACAGCCAGAGTCTTATATAAGGAGAAGCCTGGGCATGGGACCAGGATGTTGTCCCCTGGGTTACACAGAACACTGATAGCAAGGTCAATGGCCTGGCTGCAGCCACTGGTCAAAATCACATCCTAAAAGGGAGGATGGGTGCATTTTACTCTTAACAGTACAGACACCAAAACCACACATTCTCTACTGTAAAAAGAACGTTAACTACTAAGACATAAACTCTGATTGATTACTATCAGATTATTATGAGTATTAAGTCGCAAGTAGTGTTTATAATGATGCTTCTGGAAGTAATTTTAATTTAGCTAACTATGTAGGAGCAATGCCCTAAGTTGTAATACATTGTGAATCAGATGTAAAGGTAGCAATGTAGAAGGATGAGGATGAGAAAGCATGAATGAAAAGGGTATGAAGTGTATGAGGAGTAAGCACCTCTGCCTCTAGTGGAGCCTCGGGGCAGCTGAAAAAGTTGGCCACTGCCTGTCGGCTCTTCAGATAACCTGTCGGTAAACACAAGGGAAATATACAGAAGATGTAAACAGAGATACATTGGATCTCTTGAAGAATAGGGGAACATCTAACCATAATTGTCACTACATTTCCTCCCTTTGGAGCTGGCTCCTAAAGGTGTCATTATACATTGAGAGATAATGCACAGAGTGACTTAATGTAACTGTAAAACTATAAAAACACATCACCAATATGCATCTTTGGTCCTGCTTTTATACCCAGCTGTTTTACTTCAGATTTCGCTAGTTTGCCGGTTAGTGTGACTCACCAACAGAAGGAGCATAGCCATTGTATTTTTGTGAGTCTATGGCGTCTTTCATGGCCTGAAGCACTGCATCATCTGTAGGCAGGTTTCCAAACACAGTTGGATCACCTAAGGAACAAATGTGATAGTAAGCAATCAGCCAACAATGAGAGAAAGCAAAGATAAAGCATATATTCGATGTCTGATGGAAAATACAAGCTACTTATTAGAATTAGCCAAAAACAGTAACAAGAAGTGGACAGCAGTGGACAGTATGCCATTTAATATGTATTTAGTTCTGTTTTTATTATCATTGCATTTCAGTAATTTATTTAGTCTATCTTGTTTCCAATCTTAGAAACTAGTTGGAATTCCAAGAGGATAGTTATCCTTTGTTGATTATAGCTATATACTGAATTAATCTGAACATATTATTGATTAATAATCAACCTATTCACCCTGTTGCCGTCTGAAAATAGAGATAGAGGTATCCACTACAACTTGCTTTTTGTTGTGCGACTCTGTGTTGTAAAATGAAAATCAAATGAAGCTTTGAACATTTTAACCTAATTAAATAATATTTATACATTTAAAGTTTGCATTGCATGTAAACAACAAAGTAGTTTCTCCAGAAGTTTTCAAATCCCCATCTTTGTTATTCAGTAACCCTCTTACCTATGGAGAGTGCAATCATGGGTTTATCTGAGTTCGGGGTGAGCTTCATCCCATCCACAATGGCCCTGATGGGATTGAACGTGTTGTTGGCCATCTCAGAGGGCTTCACTTCCCATCTCTGCCTGCGGCTCTTGGCTTTGGCCGGATAAAAACTGCCATTCACACTGACATGGTGGATGCCATTTCCGTGAACTCCTTTCCCATTGAGGCTTTTGGCACTGACAGTGCTTTTTCCGTGGACTCCATTCCCATTCATCTGAACCAAGTAAGACTTGTTATCCATCCTGGAACTGACAAGATTGATGGACACTAAGTCTTAGAGCAGGGGGGAAAAGGTGGGCATTTCCAGTGAAAGAAAGTACACTTACTCAATACTGTATTTTAACTAACAGTACAATAGAATTAAAGCAATACAGGAGTGGATGGGCACAGCTTGTCTGGAACAAGTTTTAGTCTTTTATTAAAGGAGAAGTGTGATAGCAGCCTGAAATTATATTTCACTTTTTGTTCATTATTAAGGCGCAAGGACAGACTCTCTCTTTTACTTATTTATTTGGACTTTTTTTAAGTTGCCAAGTTGGATAAGTGGATTACTGTTTCAAAGCCTGGTACATATACATAGTGGACTCTTGTACTCTTGGTATTTGTCTGTGTTTTTTAAAGTTTTTTATATCTCCACACTTGTCCATTTGTGATTTGGTATGTTATGGCTCCCAGAGACAAAGATTATGTCAGACAAACTGCCATTTTAAAGTTTTATTTTGTTGTTTTTTAGAGTTTAAGACAAGTTCCAGCTAAGTCAGTTGTTTAGGACAATGCTGATACACATTTTTGCCTTTTTGTTGTGGACTTCACAAGACTTTCCATCGGCATTGGGGTGAGTAAATAAAGACTAAATTTTCATTTTTGGGTGAACTGTTTCTTTAAGTTTAATCTTAAGGTACTTTATGTGAGTATTCCATTATATGCTACTTATACTTTTACTCTGCTACAATTTAAAGGAGAATCTTGTACTCTCTACTCGCCTACATTTATCTAACATTTATAGTTTCTACTTACTTCTGACATTTACACTTAGATACATATCTTCTAAAATATAATGAATTATTATAGATATTGGAGTTTACAAAACTATATAAAATACTCCAAATTATAATATAATAAAACTGATCTCTCCTGCAACCAGCTACAATGATAATCAATAATAGTAACCCAATAACAGTGTAATATAGAAGTAATATTGTAACACTAAAAGGGGCCATTCTGCATGAAAAATACTTTTGAAATATACTTTTCATACCTTTGAGGTACAATTTGGTTGATCATACTTTAACTTAAGTTAAGTTGGGGTATTGAAATGAATACTTACAGCGACAGTGGAAATTTCCCTCTGACAAGGCTGATGCAAAATTACAAAAAAACTGCCTCTTAATGGTTGTCTGAATGCATTATAGAGGATAACTAAAAGTGAAAATCAATCTAAATATTCCCATTCTCTTACCAGAATATGTTATTTATCATCATTCTGCACATTAAGAGATTATTATCAGATAAACATATTAATATAGATTGTTTCTTTATTCATTCTGCTGGGTTCTCAAAATGTTATTTCATTTTCAATCATCCAAAGTAATTTTATTCTGCTTGTGTTCCATCTTCTTTGAACGGATCGGCGGGATATTCTTCTTAATCACTCTAAACGGGTCTCACAAAGACCATATCCTTAACTCTCACAGAAATAATTGATCCATCGTTGTGCAAAACAAATTAGCTCTGGAAGACGGCCTTACAGTGATATATCTCCAAAACAACAGATGAAAAACATGTGTAAGTATCTCTCAGTTTGTTAAATAATAGACGATTAATTGAAATGATAAAGGTTAGTTTTTTTAAAATCATATATTTGTACTTACCTCATTATATATTCAACACAAAATCTCCCGACAAAGCTGCAGTAGAGGTTAATGGCTTAAATAAACTGAATAGTTTTGGGATGTTTTATGTCGGTTTTATAGCAAGACCTCCAAAAATGGGTGTTGAACCCTGCCCTTACTTCGATTGGTGGATGCTGAGGGATGTGCCATACACCCCTCTTACATCACTAACCAGAACCATACCTCCTCAAACACTTAACGGAGGCAATTACCGGCCAAAGGACAGGCGCAGAGGAACGGCTCTCACGCACAGCTCGGCGGCATCTGCATGCGCACAGAGCTGTGCCTCCCGCAGTGGCGTCAAAACAAGGGCTCGTCAACGTGGTTGCGGGGATGACAGTGAAAAGTACCAAAATATAAAACAACTGTGCATCTTTGCCTTGCTAAAAATGCCTTTCTTCTCAAGAAATGTACTCATGCTTGACCTCAGTATTTCTATTTTAAACTACATTATACTTTCCTTACACTGAGTATTGTATATTAATATATTACAGATCAAACCATTGAACCAAAAAAAAAAATAGTCCCACATCAAATAACTACGATAGTTAATGCTACAGATTAATGCTTAGCTGCTCCCTGCCCAACCAAAAAGTTACTTATTCATCATGTGTATGACATACTAAAGCTAACATCTGAGTGAACGAAACATGTTATGGTTTCATGTGTCAGTGTTTGCCAGTTGTGAGCCACTAGACTGCCAGGTCACTTAGTGTTACATCAATACGTCACACACAGGCTACACTGGTTTAGCCCCTTAGTGTTGCATCAATGTGTCACACACAGGAACACTAGTTTAGCAAAAACACACTGACGGTGGGGTTGTTTTGCCACTGGACGCATTTGGTTCATCTTTCCATTTCCTATACAATCAGTGAACTGCTGCCTGCTGTGCTGGGAGTGGGCAGGGGAAAGGAGGAGTTCTAACTTAAACAATATATGTGGAAAACTACTACTTACATAAGAGCCAGTCAGTCAAGCTGTTTTTTTTCTGTTAACGGTAGGGTTACATGCTCTGCATCAGCTCATTTTTACCTTCCCTTTGAAGGAAATATTGACAGTCAAGGCAGAGAAAGCACCAGAACATTCTTAATATAAGGCTAAAACTACAAAGAAAATGTTTCTTAGAAGGATAAATTCATTGCTTCTTTTATTCTTCTTTCAAACAACAACGACAACGACAATAATAATGCATAATACTATCAGCCTAAACCCTTTATTAAAAATCGACTCTTGTGATAAGGAATGTAATCTTTTTGTGAACCCTTTTGTCATGTTTTACCCCTCAACAGCAGATACCAAACATGTCTGAAAATATCTGACCTGTTCCTGAACACTAGACCTAAGCAGAGGATGGCTTTCAACCAAAACTGCAAAGTCATTGTGTGGTACCCCATCAGGGAGGGTTTTTCAACTTGGAGTTTCTCAGCTTGGTGGGGAGACAACATGGTCTCACCACAAGTATTCAGAGCTTTTGACTTAGAGTTGCATAACTTGCCCAGGGATAGCCATAAACAGCACAGTTTATGTAATTTGCCTTTCATTGGAAAAGGATTTTGAGGTTTAATAAGGTGGTCTTATAACCACAAAGTGTCCAGTATGAATCTTCAAGGGTTAATATGGGTCAGGAAATCAGATAAGTGACCCTGTCACCTAGAGAGTGACCTACTGTGAACAAGCCACTGAGCAAGGCACTGAACCATCAACTATTCCATTGACACTCAATGGCCAAATAACACCAGACAGCTCCCAGTGTAAGATTGGGCAGCAGGACATAAACATAACATATACAAAGTATAAAGAAGAGGAGATGAGGCCAGTATTCCCAAAAAGGGTTGTGTAAAATATTTAAAAATCAATTGATATTGATATACATGATGTTCCAAGTGGCCAGACACAAGAAAAAAAAATAATAAAACAAATAAAACATTCTTTTAGAACAAAATCTTTAAAGAGAACTTAAACAAAGTGAACATTCACACATTATCTACTCACCCCCATGCCAATGGAAAATCTATAGTGCGGCATGCATTCGTCATGGCATCATTTTGATAACCTAACACAATGTTACAAGATTTATTTCCATCCAGAGTTGCATTCATTTTTTGCCAAGATCTTGTACTGATGATGGGAGGGTCTGGCTGCTGGCTTACGTCTTCTCCAGCACATCCCAAAGATTCTCAATGGGGTTAAGGTCTGGACTCTGTGGTGGCCAATCGATGTGTGAAAATGCTATCTCATGCTCCCTCAATCACTCTTTCACAGTTTGTGCATGACAAATCCTGGCATTGTCATCTTGGAATGTGCCCGTGCCATCAGGGAAGAAAAAAATCCATAGAGGGGAAAAAACCTGGTCATGTAACATTACCGTAGTCAGCTGACCACAATTTTTGGGTACATAACATTGCTGACCCAAGACCTGACCAACTTAATCAACTCCAGATCATAGTACAGCCCTCACAGGCTTGTACAGTAGGCACTAGGTATGATGGGTGCATCACTTCACCCGCTTCTCTTCTTACCTTGATGTGCCCATCACTCTGAAACAGGTTAAATCTTAACTTATCAGATCACATGACTTTTTTTTCCATTGCTTCAGAGTCCAATCTTTATGCTTTATACTCCCTAGCAAAGCCTTTTTTTCCCAATTCGCCTCACTTATAAGTGGTTTTCTTAAGGCTACACAGCTGTTTAGTCCCAATCCCTTGGGCTCCCTTCACATTGTGCATGTGGAAATGTTCTTACCTCCACTAATAAAAATTGTTGTCACTTCTACCAGTGATTTTTCTTAGTGTGAACTCTGATCACGATCATTCAACATTTTTTTCTGACCACATCTCTGACAATGGTTCAAACTGTCCTTCCAGATTTCAGTCGTTGGACAGTTCTGAACCCAGTTTTAATAGTTTCAGAAATCTCCTTAGTTCTTTTCTTTGCATGATGCAAGCCAATAATTTGACCCTTCAAAAACAAAGTAACATCTTTAATGTCTGTGATAATCGAACAAGGCCACATATGCAACAGTAACTGTCAGGATGTGTTTAGGCACAGTGGTTCTTTGAGTTAAATCCCCACAGAATCACAATGCTAGGATGCTGATGTTTATGGGGTTGTGTTTAACACATTCTCACGACATTGCCACCTATGGTGGATTAAAATTAATATCACAGCAATGAAATGAAAGAGCTACAAATTATTTAATTTTTACATAGAAATCTGAATATTAAAAAACAGCATATTTTACATAAAAGATGTACACAGTGGCATTAAAAGCAAAAGAGAAAACATGCAGTGTTCATAAGTTGGGAACATCTGATGCAATACTGAGTTGCAACATTCACGCAGGCCTGAGATTAAATAAATACATGAATCGATACAAGCCTTCAATGGAAAATCCACCATAAAATAGATTTATTTTCTGACAATGCATTGAATTTGTTCATCTGAAGTATTTTACAATATATACTAATTCAACTTTTGGACTGTTGGATGTATACGCTCAAATAGAAATTCAATGCAACCAAAGAGCCAGTCACTAATTACATGGTAACATGATTAATTCAAGCATAGTATTGTAATTTCCATCTTGTCACTTGTAAATATATTAGCTTGATTTTCAAAACAATACTGTGAATTTCCTAATATAAAGTCTGTTTTTAGGTGGATTTTCCTTTTAATCAGGAGTTATATAATGATTCAATACACACAAAGTATACCCCTTGGAACTTTGTACCCTGTCAAGAACCTTGGAGAGTCATTCTGTCTCTCACTGCTGTTGAATGCATTGGCGTACTGATGTGTATCTGAGTCCCTTTGGAGGACCAGGTTGACATGTATAAAAGTTTAAACGGCAAAACATCATAGTGTGGGTATGTGTTTTGATGGACGTTGTATGACATGTCTCATGTCACATGTTTTGGCCGATGTTTTGCATTAGCCTGGCAAGAAATAGTCATGGAAAATGCAAACCATCACCTGCTGCAGAGAGAAACTTAAGATAGTCAAGAGTCAACAGAAAAAACACCAAAAAGCAAGTCTGCAAGAAATTGGAAGCTGCTAGAAGACAGGTGTCAGTGTCCACAGTCAAGCAATTTTTTGCATCCACATGAGCTGAGAGGCTGCTGTGCATAAAGAAGCTCTTGATCCAGAAGCAACACCTTAAAGCTCGACTGAAGTCTGCTGTCGATCACATGGACAATGAAAAAAATTTCTGGAGGAAAACTCTGTGAAATGAAACAAAAATGTAGTTGTTTGACCATATTAAGCAGCAATATGTTTGAAGGCAAGAAGGTGAGGCCTTAACCCGAAAAGCCATACCTACTGTCTAGCATGGTGCTGGTAGTAAAGCTGTGGGGCTGTTTCGCTACAAGTGGATCTGCTGTTCTACAGAAAGTAAATGGAATAATGAAGGAGGATTATCTCCAAATTCTTCAGAAAACCTAAAATCAATGCAACTGGGATGCAATGATCCCAAACACACATCAAAAGTGTGAAGGGAATGGCTAAATCAGGCTAGAATTGAGGTTTTGGATTGGTCTTCCCAAAGTCCTGACTTGAACACCATCAAGAACATGTGGACTTTGCTGAAGAAACAAGACTGTGCTAAGAAGCTAATGTCTTTAGATGAACTTCATCAATTCTGAGGATGGTTAAAAATTGGCCAGTCAGAAGCTTGTGAATGGCTATCAAAATTACCTAATTGAGGTGAAAATGGCAAAGGGCCATTTAACCAAATACTAAAATTACTGTATGTATGTTTTTCATCCAGCAGATTTGGTCACATTTTCAGAAGACCCAGAAGAAATTCATTACAGAAACAAACGTATTGAATGTTTTTTGTGACAAAGTAGTATGTGTTCCTCTCATTACATCACAGAAAAATAAGAGCTGTAGAAATCATTGGAACTCAAGACTGCTATGCTATGCTATTGCACCTATAACCACACCCAACAGTGATGGCACAGAGTACTGACGCAACCTGGGGCACACTATTACATCACTGCATTCAGTGATGTAGAAGTGTGCAGCATCACACCACTGCATCACTACCGCAGCAATGAATAAAAGAAGGCAAAAATACAGCCTCTGTCTTGGCCTGGACTCGCGTCTTAAATTTGGCAGCACCAGTTGGGCTTGGTCTGAAATATCTGGTAACTAATGAATTAGAATCAGTTTAGGTTACTGTCTTTCCATCAGACACCGATGTACACCAATCTGCCAAAACATGGACTAAAAAAGGACTAACAGGTTAAGTGACAAACATTGATCATCTCGTAACAGTGCAATGTTCTGCTGGGACATCTTGGATCCTGACATTCATGTGAATGCCACTTGACACACCGACTACCCCAACACCTCTGCAGACCAAGTTCACTCACTCATTGCAATGACAGTACCCAATGGCAGTAACCGAACAAGGAGAACATCAGTAACCCCCCCAGCTCCACTGCAAAAAAAAGGCTCAGGAATGACAAAGCGCGCAAGGCATCATCCACCACGCCACAAACGGTACTCAAAGGATCTGCCGCCAAAGCCTTGGTTCCCGACATCACAGGACACCGCCAAAAGTTTTATGTCCATGCCTTGATGAGTCAGAATAAAGTCCAATCCATAGTAGAACCTCCATTGCTTGGTTTTCTTCCAGGACATCCCATGGATGTTCCATCAGATTCAAATCTGTGGAATTTTGAGGCAAGGTTGACAACGCCTTGAGCTCTTTATTGCTCTATTAATATCAGGATCCAAGGATTCCCAGCAGAACATTGCACTCTAACTTCACCTGTTATTACTTTTTATGTTTTGGCTGATCAGGTCTAGGCTAAGTCCATTATAACAGCTATAACAGTCAAAGCAAAACATTTCTTGTTTGTTCTGAGTTCAGTTTTCTGTGCAGGTGGTATAGTATCATTCAAGGGCACAGCTAGTAATCAATCCTTGGATCAAAAGCCAGTTAACAGTGTCCTCATATTGCCTCCACCACAAAGGCTTTAACTTTAGTACTGTCCCCCCCAACACCACTGTGTAGATATGGAAATGCAAACATTGAGGGTCACTGTTGACCTTAGTGCTGACCCTAAGTGATGCGTCACTCACGTCGATACCAGTTCTTGTTCACATATTTGATCGTGATGCAGACAGTTTGTGCCTGTCATGCCACTGCCATACAGAGACTGACTCATCACGTGACTCCCAGTGGGCAGTCCATGGGGGCATGGGTCCATGTCTGCTTAACATATACTAAAAAGGAAGTGCAACCCTTTTGCTTCATACACACATGACACAGATTATGTTCAGACTACACAAAACGAGGCTCTCGATCTCTGAGCTCGTAGCAAACCTGAATTTATTGTGGTGCTTTAAATAACATTTATTTCTACAGCGTAGAGCTGGGTATCATTTACATTTTCACCAATACATCTTTACTTTATAAATATATAATTTGTCACTTGTCACTAACACGTGCCAAATTAGTGAAACATTGGGCACAATACCATTCTCACTTGGATTGGATAAAAACAGAGAAATCTATAATGCCTCTTTTTAAACATTCAAGTCATTTCGAGGGTGAGATGCACAGATGGAGAAATAAAAATCGATCTTATAGTTCACTAGACATTGTACTCAAAACCACATATATCAACCTTATGGTGGAAAGAGGTAAAAAGTCACCAAATTCATTAGGGTATTTCATCTTGGATCATGACTGTGACCTGCTGATGGTGCTAAATTTGTCATTACATTTCAACCTCTGGGGAGAATAAATGTCTTCATAAAATTTCGTGGTGAGTTTGTATTTCGGCCACACAAAAGAAAACTCACCTTATTGATCTGTATCACAACTGTTTATGTTTTGTGTTCATATTTTCATTTTTTTGTTTTACTCATGGCCAATTTTTTCTCAGCTGATTTTTTTTTTTATTCCAAATTTCAATATCTGTATTGGTCACAAAAGTCCAGTATCAGTCCGGCTAAAGACCATACAGTGTATTCAAATGATATAATGTATTGAGACACCTTGCTGTCTTATACTCAGCAAAGTATTTTCTTTTTAATGCAAGGTTTATAGTCAGGGTCACAACTAAGCGAGTCCTCGCTGTCACCATTTGAAGAATAACTCGAGTAAAGAGTGTTCGGATCAAAAGAAGAATCTGCATCTCCTTTTTCCTTCCTCCTCTCATTGTCCTCATCATTGCTGCCTCTTGCCATAGGCTCTACAAACTTGGATGAGGATCTCCCCCTGGTCACTTCATAACACTTCTGAGTGCTCAGCCTGCTAAGACTCACATAAGGCTGAAGTAGCTTGGACTGCAGTAACATAACCTGACTAGTTAGTGATAACCTTGGCTGGGCTCCTTGGACTCTGCTGGTCTCCGGCCTAACAGCCATACAATAAGAGCTGGAAGTAGTGGAGACATCAGTGGAGCATAGTTGGGTCTTTTGAAAAGAAGTTGTCTGAGGATGATGTTTCACTGAGCTCTCAGGCAGAACTTGTTGAGATGATTCAGTTAAGTGAGGGATTTGATTAGCCTTACAGACTGAAGAGAGAGTTCCTGATTGACAAGCATGAGCAGAAGAAGCTTGTGTCGGATGCCCAGTGACATTAACGTCACAGGGCAAAGGTGGAACACTTGTCCCAAAGGGAGTTAGGGCCATTTTGAACTGCTCAGCTGAATGGTTTTGGCTGAATCTGTCCAGAGACTGTGAATGTCTGGTAGTAGTACAAGCCTGTCTGACCTTTCTTGAAAGTCTGGAAAAAGACTTTCGAGTTGGTGGTTGACAGCTGGTTGAGGTAGATGCATCCTGAGATACAGGAGCTGTTTCAACTTGAGGTGTTTTTGGGAGAACTGTTTGGGCCATGGTTTCTGGCTGGTTAAATGGAGAATCTTTCGTCTTTCCCTTTAGTATGGCATTGTTTCTGGAGGTAAAGCGGTCTAAAGAGGTAGCAGAAGCTGCCTGTTTGATACTGGACATGGTGAACTGATTTGGACTTGCTTTATGGAGTTTAAGGGTAAGGTTAATCCCTCTGACAGAGGCAATGTCTATCAATTGGACTACAGGCGACAAAAGGGCGGGCAGCAGAGTGTCTCTGGATGGAGAGGGCTGAGGTAGTGGTTCCCTTTGAGAGGTCTCCCTTGCTGATCCAGGTGATCCAGAGGTCAGCTTATCTCCAGGGTTTGCCTGTTCACATGCCTGGGCTGCATGCTGTTGATCAGGGGGGCATGATATGAGGTCAGAAGGGGTGAGGTCCTGCGATGTAGAGGTGGAAGAGGACAACTGGAACAATGGGGGAGATGAAGAAACTGTAGCCTGAAGCAGCAGCTCTTCTGAACACTCATCAGGACACTGTTGCAAGATGCTATTCACCCATCGCTGGTGTTTGCAGCAGAACTGAGGGGAGGAGGTAGCCTCCTGAACATGTTCAATGCTTCTCTGACTGATTTCCTCCTTTTTCATTGCAGTGCTCTCTTCCTCCATCTTGTCTTGATCCTCCTCTGTTTGTTGGTTTCTCCTCCCATTGTCATTCTCCAATAAAAGAGGGCTGTCCTTGGACATATCTTTGTCAGTCTCCTCTCCTCCCCAAAAAACCTCTGGCTGACACTCTTGGGGAGTTTTGGCTTCAACTGACTTGAGGAGAGCCTTTGAAGAAGTGCAATGCAGAATGGACTTTGTGAGTTGACAGTTTTCCATTGCACTCTTTCCATATTCTGATGATGCAGACACATTGTCCAGACTGCAGTAGGCAACATCTAGGAAGGAGAGGGCAGTGCATTTTAATTGAATAATTGACTATTATCATCAGAAAAAGTCGTTTTTATTTAAACAGCAGCAATTCACAACAAAAGTTATCTCACAATACTTTTCGATTGAAGTAGTTCTATAATTTATGAAAAAATGCAATATTGGCATAATTCAAGCTGTGCCACAGGAACAGAACCTATTTTTTTTTTTTTTTTAAAAAGATGATATATCTGGTCCTGTGACACAATCTTTGATTGTAATGTCATGTAATTTCAATGTCCATTGTGCGTCTGACAATTTTATACTGTCAAAGTCTAATTCTAAATCCGTGGAGCACTCGTTTTTTGTTTTTTTTTTAAATAGGAACTATATGGAAAATAATGCAGGTAATAAATCAAGTGTCCTGATACAGGACAATAAGACTGAGATGCCTTGTCCATTTTTTTCACATACGGAAACACATCATATAATGGAATGACTTCCACTGAGAGTTTAATTGTCTTTATTTTTATATATAACTTTTACATCACTCAATAAAAGTGCCAATTCAAAGGTACAGCAAAAATATTTAATGTTGGGTTCCATAGATACATATATAAGGTGGACTTCATGTTTGAATATTATTTGTGTTGTGAATTGGGAGGTGTTTCTTACCACAGTGCAGCAGTTTCTTTAGAGTTGTTGCTATCGTCATGGAGTCAGAGGTAATTACTTCCAACATTAGCCTATCCTCTTCAGTGACAGGACTTTCTTTCTTCAGTATCTAATGCACATATTTAAAGAAGACAAAAATTAAATCAATGAAATTCCTTTCATGATGTCAGAGGCAGCTCAATTGTTATTATAGTATGTATGGTCCTTCATGGTATACCCATGTTCTCAGGTACCCTGTGGGGTGTTTGATGACCGTTTTTGATAATGTGTTTGATGAGGATACCCCAACAGTAACAATTGTAAGTAAGTAAGTAAGTAAGTAAGTAAGTAAGTAAGTAAGTAAGTAAGTTTTTATTTATATAGCACTTTTTTCAAAACAAAGTTTTGCAAAGTGTTGTACAGGGTACAGTAAACATAAGTAAAACATAATTAAAAATAATCATAAAAGTAAACAAGATAAAATAAAACGAACATACATGTACAGATATGTGCAAAGAATAATTACAGTTCAGTTGTAGGAAATGCAAGACGATAAAGATGGGTTTTAAGAAGTTTTTTGAAGACATTTAGTGATTCAGCTGTTCTGACAGAATAGGGTAGACTGTTCCAGAGGGATGGGGCCCTGACGGCAAAGGCGCAGTTACCCTTAGATTTGAGGAGGGAGCGGGGTATAGATAGGAGGCCTAGGTCGGACGATCTGAGTGGTCTAAACGTGGAGTAAGGGTGCAGGAGTTGAGCAATGTAGCGAGGAGCGAGACCATGAAGGGCCTTGTATGTGAGAAGTAATGTCTTTAAGTCTATTCTGTATTTTACTGGAAGCCAATGAAGGAATGCAAGAAAAGGTGTGATGTGGGATCTGCGATTGGTTTTGGTTAATAGTCTGGCTGTAGCGTTCTGTACGAGCTGCAGGCGAGACAGGGCTGCACGGTTGAGACAGGTGAAAAGAGCATTACAGTAGTCGAGGCAAGAGAAAATCAGGGTGTGGATTAGAAGTTCAAGATGGCTGGTTGTTAGCATCGCTTTGATTTTTGAGATGTTCCGGCGTTGGAAAAAGCAGGACTGTACAAGTTTGTTTATGTGTGAGTCAAAGTGTAAATTGTGGTCAAAGATTACACCCAGGTTTCTGGAGGAGGGTTTGAGATTGGCGGCAAGGGGACCGTTCGATGAATTCAGTGCAGGGATGAGATTATTAGGACCAAAGAAGAGAACTTTGGTTTTGTTTGGATTTAATTGAAGGACATCCAATCCTTGATAGCAGTCATGCAGTCATGGAGGGTACTGATATTGGCCATGTTGATGTGCGTTTTGGTGAGAGGTACTGAATGTAAACATAAAAGAAGGTTGTATGTTAATCCAGGTTTTCTGAGCGGAGAGACTCTCCATCTACCTATTCCATTGTGGTGACTGAACTGCATGGATGTTGATATTGTTCACCTTCCCCAGGTGCTGATATCACCGGTAGCAGCCACGCACCCATTAGCAACACACGATTCCCCACGTATATGTACTGAACCCCAAATTGCTCCTGGTGAGCACTTGGCATCTTGCATGGCAGCCTCTGCCATCAGTTTATCAAACTGTGTGTGAATGTGACAAGTGTTGTAAAGTGCTTTGAGCGGTCAGTAGACTTGGAAAGCGGCATAGAAATGCAACTCCATTTATGATGTATAGCCACAGGTGTGTGGCCTCTCTAGTTAACCTTATTTGGATCTGTTTTGGAGTAGTCTGACACTGAAGAGAGCTGTATCTCCACACATGGGTCACACATGTAAACTTTTCTCGTGCATGTTGAGACAACACCCGTAGCAAAAACATTAAAATGACTGACAAGTGAGTTACGTAACATTTCTTATCTGGGGTCAGTCCCACACATGCAATAGGGTGGTAGTCTTGACATAATTACGAGTTCTGCTGTGGACCAAAAAATTATTCAGGGTACTGTTAAGCACTTGATTTACTCTTTATAGTGTACTGTGTACGTACTGTTCACATTAAAAGTACTTGCAAGAAGTTCTCTGTAATACATGAAAATCTTCAACATACCATAGTTTCATTTTTGATATGATTGAGCGCAAAGGTTACAGCATTAGAATCACACGAAGCCCCTTTCACATAGACACCCTGCATTATTGCCGCAACCAAGGCTCACCTTTTCTACGCCTTTGTTTGTTCTCTGAAACCAAAAGAGGTGTGATGGTACACATGATGTTGAGATGTGTGTTTTTTTCCAATTTGTTTACCCGGTTTCCACCTGTTAATCTAAACAAGTATCGGCCAACTGTTTATAATCATATGGATGAAGTTATAATGTGGTGTGATTGAGATCCTGACCCACCATGCATCCTAGAATGTGACAAAGTTACTTTTTTTGCACTGAATTACATAATTACAATATCACCATCAATAAATACAGGAACCCGTCTGATTCACTCACGGACCGACACACTCCTGTACCGCACTGCTGGCTTTTCCATTCACACAGAAGCATCTCGCCTCTGCTGCGGTTCTGATATTACCTTCAGAGGCGGATCAGAGCCACAGCAAAACTGACTCCCCTCTCTGCATTTGTAACTTTCACACATGGCGAAACGGAGTATTGGCGCATGATTCCATCACTGAGAAGGCAGTGTTAATGGGGCTTAACATAACATACACACCTTATCAATGTAGGTATCTCCTGATAACACAGTCTCCAACTGATGTAGATAGTTCAGCAGCCTGTCTTCTACTTTCTGGCCATAATGTCCACCATACTGCTTCTCCAACTGGTTCTGAAAGACAGCAATAACTTAACATGTCACCTGGAGAGTACCCTGAATCAGATTTTCTGTAATTAATGTAAAATTTAAAAACATACTTAAAGTAAAGGTCTCAAGGTCTCAATAAAAACAACAATGATTTCCTACAGCATTGTGTAATCAAAGCTAATAAGGATAAATAAAACAATCGTTGTACATGTTTTCAGAAAAACAATTTCTTTGGTCCACAGTGTTCTTCTCCATTTGTTTGTTTGATGTTCTGCCCAGTGAACTTTAATACCTGAGTTCCAGAGGTTTCCAGGAAGCTGTTTTTGACTAATTCCACTCTGGAATCCTTACAGTTCTGGGATGTTTTCTTATGAAGTTTAGAGTTCAATAGCCACAACATAAATAAGGAAACAACAATGCAAAGCATTTCTTTACCCCTTAGTACATCAGAAGTACACATTTTATATTTGTATGTTGTGCTGCACATAAGGATTTATTTTCAAATGTATGTAGTGCACCCTGCTGGACAGAAATGGACTCACAGGTCAGGGCTAGAGAAAACAGTGTTCTGTACTTATTCAACACACTGAGAGTCTTCATGCATTCAAATAACTTGAGAAACAAAAGAAAGTCAATCTCCACAAGAGCCAATGTTAAAATGCCCAATATTACAGCAGAAGTAAATATGTTTACAGCCTAGTACAAAAAATTGACGTCACTGAAGTTGATCTCTCTGCCGTATTTGTGGTGTTGATGCCTTTTGGAAGGTTTTAATTCAGATATCAGACATATAATACATCTTTCAGTATGGTTAAATGGACAAGCCTCAGTAGCGTGTGGAAGAACTGGACTGAGTGGAGACACAGTGATTCAACACTCAAAAGGCATTGTACATTTGTACACACTGATGAAGGGCAGCTGGCCTCATAGATGATTAAGTGAATTCATCAAAAGACATATTCCAGAGTGTGACGCTCTTTTCCATAATATGGATTGGCACAACCCTCCAATCATATGGTTTACAGTAGAGCCCGACCGATTTATCTCCAACCATGTTCTGAGTGTTGGTGTCCACCAGAGGACAACAGGTCGAGTCTATGCCACCTGATTGACGTACAGGACGGCCAGTCTGAGATCTCTTCTTGCAGGGTCACGCATCACGGGTCACCATGCGTGCACAAACGCGCTAGCTACCATCGCTATTCCGAAGAGAGGGAATGTTGAGAGGCACTGTCGAACTGTTCATAAAAAGTATGACACTGACTTCCCTCCGAAAAGCGAGCTGAGAAAGAGAAAAGTGAGGGAACTAAAACCACAGTTAATCGGACAGCAGCTGTTTTTCACACTGCAAGCAAAGGCCGACACCTAAGCATCGTTACGGTGAGTCACTCCATCATGCCAGAGGACGCTGGCGTGAATATCGCCGCTTCTCAATCCGTGCAAAACTGTTTTTTTTCGGTTGGAAAAAGAAAGCCAAGTTGTCCCTTCATGCTCTGAGGCTGTGCTACTAACTCTGAAGGCTGCACACCTGAACAATTGGCTCCCTGGACTCACCTTTCTCCACTGATCAGCTGTTAGCCCCACCGATCAGCTGTTAGCCTCGCCGATCAGCTGTTAGTCTTGCAACGCTAACTTTCAAACCAACATACTCATTACTCTGTGGGCTGTCCATTATTGCTCCGTCGGTCCTCCCTCCACCACAACCTCAGGGTTATTCACCGCCTGTCTCGTTTGTCGCTCTCCACTGCTGCTGTGGTCTCCCCCCGGCTCGCAGCGATATTGGATGGTCGCTGGTCCTCCGTTGCTGGCAGAGTCTTCAGGTGTTAAGCGCAGGAGCTCCTGGACCTCTGCTGTCACTTCACCCCAGGCACCATCACTGGGATTGGATCTCTTGGTCTTCTGTGTCGCCCACTGTGTGCACGGAGCCTCCAGACGCAAGTTTGTTACGAACGGTGCTATTCCCTCCGTGTGGACTGACAGGCACTCCATTTATTCTTTGTTTTGTTTGTTCCACTTTGTTAAGTGCTAGGATGATAAAAGAGGCCTTCTTGTTTCAGTATTAGAAATATTATCATCAATCAAAGCTCTTCAGCTATCAAGAAGTACAGTTACACAGCTGTGAAGTAATGGCCGAGGATTTGACACAGCAGCTTCGGAGAGACATTGCAGACTGCAAATGTTTGTATACAGCTCTGATGTACATTTTTCTTTGGATGGTGTTTACAGAAATGACTGCAAAAGAGGAGCTATTAACATTACTGCCCATGAAAGAACGCACGCGGCGAGAGGACATTTTTCAGTCATTCAAAAACCACAAGCTCCCAGTGTGTAAACTGTGAGCAATATTGATGCCTTGTCACTTATGTGCATTACTGCTGTCAATTTTCATGTGCAATACCAAGGGTTACATTATTCTCTAAATATCAGTTATGCATTGTGTTATATAAAGTACACTCAGTGTGTGTATAAATAAATAGATGTTTAGTATTTGTTATGTAGGTAGATCATTTTGACCTGGTCATTTTGAGAGTAGCTTGTAAGCTAAAACAGTGTGTGTCCCCCTGCTCTACAACGTCCCTGTTGGCAACACTCGTGTTTAGAACGCCACAAACCCTATAATATATTTGGATGTTCCTCTGTTCTGTTGTGACAATAAAACAAACAAGTTTATTTAAAAACTGCATTATCATATTATTTCAGTGAGGACTAACTACAAATAACTAATGTTACGGAAATCTGTTTATGTTTTGTTACGCCTTATTTTTTAAATATATATATCAGCCGATATATCGGATTTTTAAATCACCAAATATTTGTATCGGTATAGGCCTTAAAAATCCTTTATCGGTCGGGCTCTAGTTTACAGGCGTTAAAAAATTGTAATGTTTATTTGAATTGGTTTATTTATCCTTAGTCTCTGTAGTATTGATTGAAAATGTATGCATTATTTTAAGTCTGGCTTTAGGATCAGTTTTTTTTTTTATATTCATCATTTTGAATGTTATTATGTTTATGGTAAGGTCTTGATTAATTTAAAATCTTTACCTCACCCTCTTACTTCACTGTATGCTGCTCTATATCACTATGTACTGAGAAAAAGTTAATGTGATGGATGATTACATTGAAATGTAATCAAAACACAAGGCACCTTAAACTTGCATTCTTTCTTGCATCTTTGCAGTTACTCCTATTGTTCCAAGACAGTGTAGTGAGTTTACCAACCAGAATATAATCTTCAAGATTGATCTTGTCCATGGCAAGTGCCAATGCCAGAGATTTGAAGTCCAGGTGGTTCTTCCTCATGAGGAACATTACACGTTGGGTCTATGAAAGAAAAAAACATTTGTAATAAATCTGTAAGATTTTCATATATGCAGTAGTAGTCATGGCACATTAATTACTGAAAATGGAGCATTTCTTAAATCAGATGTGTCTGATATTAAGTGATAATAAACTTTAAAATAATAGCTAAACCAATAAGATTATTCAGCCAGACGTTGCTAAATTTGGTCCTTTTAGTCCACCTGATAAATATAAGTTAATTGGATAGTGTTTATGTAAAGGTCCTTGTAAAAATTGTTAATTTACTTACTTTATAAGTCTTAATCATAGCATCATAAACACATGTAATTAAGACAGTTATAAGCACTTACAAAATTTTATAGACAGCTTAGATATGTTAAAAACCATATGAATCTCTTATAACTGCTTATAACAGCATTAGAATCACATTTATTTAGTTAAACAAACCTACCTTTCATGTCATTGTGGAACCATTACTACGCTTTTTTTGGTAGCCTAATATAGATTAATACATACTTTATTATGTATTTAAGCACCTATCAACAGTTAACTATGCTTTTTATAGATATCATATCTCAAGAACAATGTCTTATTGACATGTCTTATTAAACAATAAAAGAAACTCACAAGGCTTTTATCAACATTCTTAAGCAGCCTATTAACTGTTAACAAGTTTCTTAAAAGTACTTATGAATGTCATATAATCTAAAAATACATGTGTTTATGAGGCTTTTTTTTTGTCTATTAATATTAAGTAGCGTCTTATAAGGACTTACAATTGTCTTATTATTATTATAAGGACCTAAATATAAAGCATTACAGTTCATTATAAATACAAAGACTGATAAGTGCAGCTTGAAATGAATTTTTTGCCCCAAAATTATTGCTAAAGAGGACCAAAATTGCCTGAGTAGGAGCATCTTTAACTGTCTCAAAGATTTAAAGAAAACTGCATACATAAGTTGGACACTTACACATTGGTTTTGGTATTGAAGTAGTTTACTTGGGAAGAACAGGTTTATTTTCAGCACAGTATCCACCATTCCTCTGCCCTCCTTGAGCATCCACATAATGACCTGGAAACAAAGAGAGGGGGAAAGGAGAGGAAAAAAACTACAATGGATCAACTGCAACTGGACCACGTGAGTAACATTGATTTTACATGCCTGCTGAATTAATACATTTTACCAACACATATTTCCATACCATTGTCTTGAGGCCAAACACGATCTTCATATGTTTGATGGGAGCCACTAGTGTGGGAAACAGCCTGTAAGTGGCTTCCAAAAAGCCCATTGTTTCCTCAAAATGCTCCATAGCCCTGTTCTTAATGATGTAATACATCTGGGCAGAAGCAACACGCAGCCTCCATGGATCTTCAAGGCTCAGAGACTGGAAGTCCAATTCTGGCCAAGTGGAGAGGTCCACAACTGTGAAGAACCAACATGACGTCACATCATTATCTAGACTTTCATCACACTAATATTAGTAAAATGATTAGCAAATGATTAGCAAAGTATTCGTTCTGCAGAAATATGACCAGCTGTGACTGGGAAATTATTAAATGTCATGTTATTGGATTATTAGTAGTGTATCAGTGACTTTATGTTTTTAATACTGCATAATTTAAGTTATTTTATGCCTGAAAAAGTTTAGTAGGAAAATCTTTTTTAAGACCTGCCAACAACTCACTCACAACCATGCACTCAAACGTAGCCAAAGCGAGACTTTTGCATCATGTTTTTTAGTTGTTATTATGGCTGCACAATATGGTAAAAAATAAGGATATTATTTTAAAGATATTGTAATATTATGGTCATTATAACCATCTGATAATGTCATTATCAGACAATAGGGGTTGAGATAATGAGCTATGATTCTCAAGATCTTGAGTAAATTAAAAAAAACTTTATTATGCCGATATTATGAACATTAGATTAGATTGAACATTAATCTAATACATACATTACTGGGATTAGGATTGGTGAATTCAGGCATGCATCAATGTGGGCAGTTTCTTTTCCAAAGGCCAGTAAGAGGTTTTAGACTTCTGGGCAGTAACACATCTGCTTTGAGATGATCCCTGTATGCACATCTCGACATACATACTCTGTAACTAATACATAAAGATTACAGTTTAATCTTTACTAAAAGTGTTACATTAGCATTTTTAACAAGTGCATACAAACATGATTTCATTTAAAAGCAACTTAAATTAAATTGAGGGCATTAATAAAGCTCAAAATTGTGTTGAAATTGTTTGGTTTTGTGTAAATTACATATCAGTATTTAACGCTGGCTATTTATCCCCGAAAGAGCTCAATTCACCCACGACCCCATGCTAATTTTAGGAAAGCTGTGTCTAAGGACTACTTTTCTTTTTCTTTTGTCATTATTTTGGAACTATCACAATTAAATAACACATTAACCTGAGGTCTATGTACTAACTATTAATTGAAACAAATTCCCTACAGTTCTATTTTGCAGTAAAATAATCAAATGTAAAAAGTGACTCATCTTCTCCCCTAGTGCACTTGGCCTTGTTGCAGTTTAAATTTTGATTACATTTGGAACTGTGCAGCAATAGTTGCGATAATGAAATGTGTAATAAGTCTATGGTAGAAATGCAAAATCTTCATCTGAAATTTAACTTAACAGTTAAGTAAATGTAGTAGACTTAAAAGTAGTTCCTCCTGTATGGTCCTTACAATTACAAGTAGCATGAAATTGAATGTAAAGTAAAGTAAAAACCAAGTAAAACCAAGGCCTATTTAAGCAGAAGGATTAAATATATTTAGTCACTTCCCTTCACTAACTAAATCACTATCTAACAAGCTTTTAAAATGTCAGAGGGTCAACAGAGGTAATATTTTTGATATTTAAAATGGGGTGTTAGATATGGATCTGCACAATGTCAACAGTCTGCAGTCATTTGAATGACACAAAACGACTAAATCTTACTTCACTACAAATTATGTATTAATAATACATATAAGACCAACATACAAACCTTAAATTTAATTGGGTTAATAACAGGTTAAACACCTTGTCAGAAATGGTCGAATAAACCAACCTTGTTGTACATCCATCATGTTGTGAGCCCAGGCATATTCTATGATCCACAGCGGTAACTTTGGGAAGCTCTGTAAACATTTACGGACAAGCTGCAGCTCCACTCCTTCCATCCGTTGCAAACGACACAGCTCCGCGGGGTTTGTGAAAGAAGAAAGTACCGCTGGAACTTTTAAACCCCTATTCATGAATGGGGTGTAAATGTCTCACACAGCTGGGCCATAGAAACTCGGACATGTACCGACAAGTTGGCCCGTTTCGGTTTGAAAGAGTTGAAAATTACTTCCTTGTCAAACTTATCTATTGTTTCAAAATAAAGGTTTTCTTTAGGACCTGAACTATGAGATAACAACGGACCAAGTCGTGTCGACCTTTATTGTGAAGTACACTTGTTGACTCGGAACTACTAAGTACATCGAGAGAAGAGAAGAAGAGGACGAGCCGCGGACCCTCTGCGGAGCTTTCACCTGTCCCTTTTCAGTCAGCATGGAAGTGAACACACTAGTGTAAGGTAGCTATATGCAGCGTCTTGAAATACAAATACTAAGCTAGCTTAGTAGCTTTAGCCGCGTGTTTTAAATGTAATGACACCAACGTGCGTACGACTTAGCGTTGTAGCTATAGCTTATAGTCGCCCTTGATTGGGCGCGCATGTTTTGTGGCACCTGCTGCCCCGTCGGCGGTGTCTGATGGAAGTTTGCTGATGACAGGAAAGCGAGACGCAACAGTTAATGTTGTTGTGTTCACCCACATGTATGCTGTATATCTGATCAAAATTACTCAAATGTATTTATGTCCGATTAAAACGTTTGGCAATGGCGCCCTCTGTCGTATAGTAGTAGATGATGTTGCACTGGAAATGTAGCATTACCATTAGAACTAGGAATGATGCTGTCATTACATTACATAACAGTGTGTCTTTCATTTCTCAACAATTAGCGTAATTGACAAAAATGGTAAGATATACAAACCTCTTCCAAAACCACACGTAGATGGAGGTACGCTATATGGCCAAAGACGTTTAGATGCCCTGTCGGTATGGGTTGGTTGGTTTGGGCCAGGCCCCTGTTTGTAAGTAAAGGCAAAACAATAATATATCTTGTCCGAGCAAAAGCTTTATACACACTTGTAACTCATGAGGGCAGTCTTGAGTTCCAGTGACTTCTACAGCTTTCATTTTTCTGTGATGTAATGAGAGGGACACGTACTATTTTGTCACAAGAAACATTCATCAAGTTTATAGTGAATTATTATTATTAAAGGTCTTCTTTAAATGTGACCAAATCTTCTAGGTCAAAAATAAACAATATCAATACTGTTTGGTTAAATGTCCCTTGGCCATTTTCATTTGAATTAGGTGCTTTTAATTGCATCAACAAGCTTCTGGTACTCTTCTAGCTGAATTTTTAACCACTCTCCTTGACAGAATTCAAAGTTCAACTAATTTTGTTGGGCTCCTAGCACAGTCCTGTTTCTTCAGCACAGTCCAAGTATTCTTGATGGCCGTTCAAGTCAGGACTTTGGAAAGACCATTCCAAAACCTAAATTCCAGCCTGATTTAGCTTTTCTATTCCCACTTTTGATGAGTGTATAATGGTCTGAATATCCTTGTTGAGGTGAATGCTCTTTTGGCTAAATGGAAGAAATCCCTACAAACAGCTTCCAAAATCAAGCATTGGGTCTTTGTGAACTAACTGTCTTTTTTTTATAATTTTCCCACAGCACTGTACACCACCCTACTGACGTGTGACGCATCACCCCAGCTGGAACTCAACCATGAACACAAAACCATGTATGTCTTTGCTCCTATTCTCCAGGATGGGGTTCAGACTTTGTGCATCCAAAGCCCCTGGCTGCGGCCTCAGGGCCTTAACAGCAGGGACTTCTACTTGTCTTCCTCTTATCTCCCCCCATCAACTTGTACCCTGCAGTCACTCTTACTACAGCAATGTCAAGGTGCGCTCTTATCTCCAGTACATGAAACGCAAGATTATATCTTTGCCCAGTCCTCCATACAGTCATGTCTGCCAGGTAGGCGATCCAGTGCTGCGTTCACATGCGGCAGCTGTGGACCCTTCAGCTATAGCAGGCCCAGAGATCCAACACGTCATCAAGACTATGGTGAAAGTGATGCGCAAACTGGAGTGTGTGGGACTAAGCGCACCTCAGATTGGAGTACCACTCCGTATTCTAGCACTGGAATATCCTAAGAAGATGTTGGAAGAGAGTTCGCCTGAATCAAGGAAGGTCCGTGGTCTTTCCACCCAACCTCTGAGGATCTTTATCAACCCGAAGCTGACGGTCCTGGATAGACAAACTGTGCTCTTTCAGGAGGCTTGTGAGAGCCTCACAGGCTTCTCTGCTACAGTTCCACGCTACCTGTCTGTGGAAGTATCTGGTATGAATGTTATAGCTTAATCCTTTGTTTCCTATACAGAAGTGCCTTTAGATTTGGGTCGAATGTAATTTACTGAGACTAAGCCTTTTCAAGTTAGAACAATCTGAATAATTTTTCGTGGGTTTTTGTAATCATTCTTGTAGAAAAGTACATTTACTCATGTGCTGGACTTATGTACTTTATTTCCTAACTGCTACTTTATACTTCAACTATATTGTTGAGGAAAATATTGTACTCCACTACATTTACTTGATAACTTCTGTTACTAGCTACTTTGCAGATCTGCATCAGAGCCAATAGGCTAGTAAGGGATTTTTAAATCAATTTCATCAGTATTCATCAGCATTTAAAAAAAAAAAAAACACTGATTCCTATAATCAGGTTAATGTTGAATATCTGATCCAATAGTCTGTCAGGCTGATAATCAGTTGACCCATATTATACAGTATGTACATATAAATATACCGTAAATAACCAAATAATAGTCAGGGCGTTTATTTGTTTCAATCACTTAACAGACCAGGCGTTTATTTGGGACCAGGCGGCAATTTGGGACAGGCGTTTGATTCCTTCCTCAAAAATACGGGATGAAAATGTCACAAACTTCGCCAGCTTCTCCGGAATTCTCTGGCAGTAGTTGTCTTCTGCAAGTGAAGTTGTTGCAGTGGAGGAAACAATTTAGCCAACCAGCCCTCACAGCAAACTCCTCATCTCTGCTGTCACTCACGGTGGCGTACATTTGTTTCACCATCGCCCTGATCATTTTGCGGGACACTCTCTCGTGGCGTGCCCATTTGCTGATAATTCATTCCCGCATGTTTATCCTAAGCTCCTTGCTAGCCTTCTTACCTCCACCAGGCAGCCTGGCCCTTTTGCTGTCCTCCTCGGACAGACGCTGAAGCTCAGTTTGATTTATTCTCTCACTCTCTTGGGGTCGACAGAGAAACGTCTAGCGGCTGCTTCTCCCGAGTTTTCCTCTGCATATTTTACAACAGGAGGTTTGAATTTCAAGTCGTACTTTTTATTTTTTTTTTGCTGTACCTGAGCCATGGCGATCATCAATGTGATATTGACTGACAGAAAGCAAGCATAATACGTGAAAAAGGCGAAGAAGAAAAAGTGCAGTGTCAGTGGTCACGTCTTCTTCCTTGATTTTTTAAAAAAAAAAATTAGACCAGGCATTTATTTGGAACCGGCGGTTATTTATCAAAATATACACCTGCACCTGGCGTTTAAAGGGGACCCTGCGGTTAATTGAAACCCAGCTATTATTTGGGAATTTACGGTATGTGTGATCTACTTTTACTTGTACTTTTGATACTTGAGTACATTTATTGTCAAAAATATATATTTTTTTAACTTAAAACAGAAATATACAACCCTTTAAATCCCCTTCCTCCTTGTGTTTTCCTGTGGTATCACTGTTGGCGCCACAGTGCACACACTGTCTCGAAGACAGTGTTTGCAACATGGCCACAGGAGCCCTGCTACTGTTGAAAGCAAAAATAACTGTGAGAATCCCAATAAGACCTAGAAACCCTGATCTTACTGCTATGAAAAGGCAGAGTAAAACACTTGTATTATTAAGTGGGGAGGCTTTGTTGCAGTTCTAACAGTTCCAATAAAGTTAATACCAAAGATTGTTCAATTTGGACAGAGTTACATTTCAAAAAAGAAATAAAAAACATTTAAATTATGAATATAGTCCAGCTTTCACCAACAAAAAATAATCAACATTTTAATTATATATATAATGCAACTATCTTTATTATATCGGCCTTTGAAAATCCAAATCTGTCAACCTCTAACCTGAATACTTCTACTACAAACTATTCATATGTGTGTAAGCTTCACTTCTACAGTAATATTTCAACACAATGTCCTTACTTTTACTCTTTAATCAAGTATAAGTTGTATTTATCACTGTTATTGGGCACATTTTATAGCAGTTATTCTTTCCTGTGTATCTTTCCCATCACTCTGCCTTTTCACCCGACAGGTCTGAATGAAAATGGTAAAGATGTCACATGGCAGGCTAGTGGGTGGCCAGCTCGTATCCTCCAGCATGAGATGGATCACCTAGATGGGGTCCTTTACATCGACCGCATGGATAGCAAGACCTTCATCAACATCAACTGGCAGGTGTACAATGAATAGTAGATCCTCAGGACAGACTACAAAGCTTTGTCATTAGAGTCTGTAAAAGAACTGGTTATCTGCATCATCAATAACTACTTGTGCTGGGAATCCATCAAGGCAATGAAAGTGTTTTTGTGATTGATAGAAACTTCATGTTTGATAAATAAAGAGGCAGATATGGTCATGATGAAATGAGTGAATTACATGCGTGACCTATGTCTGGCGCCAGTACAATTTAAAAAGTACTGCTCTGGACAAATTTAGGAAACTGGGGGAGCCAAGGTTTTTACCAAATTTTCTCAAAGACGTTAAAAGTAAAACATCTTTCAAAATTCTCAACATTTTAGCAGTCTGTTTGGTAAAAACTGGTAATTCTACAGGTTTTATGTGAGAATGTAGAAATTGATGAAAATAGAGCCACTAATTTAGCTGGGACATGAGTAAGCAGGATCCAGGAAAACCAAAAGTGGTTATAAGAGCTGAAAGACAATGGTGTAGTAGTATGGTCCCTTTCACTTGCCCCCAGGGTTCATGTTTCTGCATGTCGATCTCCATGACTTCACATGCTCCTGACCATTTGTCTTTTTTATGTTATTAAAATGGTTATTATAATGTTTTTGTATATCTTTGTTATGCTTTTGTGGGCAAGATATTTTCAAGACACCAAATCTGTGTATATGTATAATACTAAATGAAATGTATTGGAAACTGGACTTGGGTCAAAATAGCAACTGATTAGATTTGGATTTAATCCATCTGATGAAAAGCCTGTAACTTCATTCCAAATTAGATGATTTTCAGAATTAGAAATTGAAGGATTATTTAAGTTATTTTAGGCCGTCATGGCTTTATTTTACAGGACAGCTCAGAGAGGTGACATGAGGTGGGATGGGAGAGAGGGGGGATGACAGTCAGACTTAAGTCATCTGTACATGGGGGTGCTTTACCAACTGAGATATGCAGCACCCCGGGAATGTTCCCTTATATGTTCATAAATTATCTCACTACTGTTCAATTGTTTTATAATGATTGTTTTCCAGAAAAGGTCCAGTTTGGACATAGATCATAATACACTGCCTACACTGTTTTAAAAGGGGGTAAATACACTGCCTGGTCAAAAAAAGCTTTCTCAGTTCATTGCTGTGATATTAATTTTAATCCACCATACATGGCATGGTGAGAATGGCGTGAGAACATGTTAAACACAAACCCATAAACATGAGCATCCTAGTACTGCCATTGTGTTTCTGTGGGCATTTAGCTCAAAGAACAGCTGTGCCTAATCACATCCTGACAGATCTGCTATTGCATATGCAGCCTTGTTCGAAAAGAAACAGTTCACCCTAAAATGAAAATTCAGTCATTATCTACTCCCATTGAAAGTCAGTGAGGTTTTAAAGGGGATAAGTACACTGACTGGCTCAAAAAAAGTCACAAACTGGATTTAACTGAGAAAATAGGTAAGTACCTTCAATTGGATATTTACTTCAGGGATTAATTTTTCAACTGGCAACAAGTTACTGAACCCTAACTGGTGCAGTGAGTAGCTTTTGATTTCTTGAACAACCGCGTGGCATATCCTGTGTTCGTGGAAAAGATGTTACTCGTTTTCAGGGTTCTTGGCCTGCGTCAGGCAAAGATCGGGTTAAAATTGGATTAAGAACTGTCCTCAACGCATTGTGAAACTTGGAAGGATAGTGGTGAAACATCATCTTTGAGGAAGAAATGTGGTCAGAAAAAAATTTTCACAATCGGGACTGGAGACCACATAAAAGTTTGGTGAAATCAAATGATAATAAATCAACAGTAGAACTATTGGCTATGTTAAATAGTGAAAGTAAGCATTTCCACACGCACAATGTGAAGAGAACTCAAGTGATTGGGACTTAACAGCTGTGTAGCCTTAAGAAAACCACTTATAAGTGAGGCTAATCGGGGAAAAAGGGCTTCAATTTGCTATGGAGCATAATAATTGGACTCTAGAGCAATGGAGAAAGTTAATGTGGTCTGATGAGTCCAGATTTTACCTGTTCCAAAGTGGTGCCTACTATACAAGCCTCTGGGGGCAGTGTTATGATCTGGGGTTGATTTAGTTGGTCAGGTCCAAGGTCAGCAACATTATGTGCCCAAAAAATGAGGTCAGCTGACTACCTGAATATACCGAATGACTGGGTTTTTCCATCAATGGATTTTTTCTTCCCTGATGGCATGGGCACATTCCAAGATGACAATACTAGGATACATCATGCGTAAACTGTGAAAAGGTGGTTCAGAGAGCATGAGACATAATTTTCACACATGGATTGGCTACCAAAGAATCCAGACCTTAACCCCATTGAGAATCTTTGGGGTGTACTGGAGATGATTTTAGGCAGTGGCCCAACTCTCCCATCATCAATACAAGATCTTGGAGAAAAATGAATGCAACTCTGGGCAAAATAAATGTTGTGACATTGCATAAGCTTATCGAAATGATGCCACAGCAAATGCGTGGCTTAATCAATAGTAGATGTAAGTATTTTTGTTTTGGTCAGGCAGTGCAATATCTTTTCAAATCAATTTGGGATCTTGGAGCTTCCAGAGACTTTGATGATGTTGGAAGAGTTGTATGGAGCCATTTTACATTTTCTCCATTGTAATGTCAACTGAACCCTTCAAAGAATACTTTGTTCTAGGGCTGAACCGATGATGACAATTAATTTGTCAACAGAAAAACATTGAGACATTTGGATTATCCATTAAACATTTCATTTTATGTAATTTTTTAATTTTGGGTTTTTGACTGCCAGTTGGACAAAGCAAGCAATTTAAACAAGTAAATTTAGCCACAAGAAATTGCAATGGACATTTATTATTTTATATTTTTTTCAAACAAACGCTTGTACAAGAAAATGATCGGCAGATGAATTGATAATGACAATAATTACTTTGCAGCAAGAGTCACACACTTAACTGAGGCCGCATGGCACAAAACTTTTGGAATATTCCAAATAGGGCTTGATCAGTGATAGTTGTTCTGTAGATACTCTTTCAAAGTTACATGCATTATAACCCCAGTATCGTAAAAGAAGTTTTCTCATGAACTATAAAACACATTATCACAGATAAGTGACATAATGATCATTTTTACTGGAGTCTATGTGCAGGCAACAGAAAAACACCTCCTTGTGCTTCACACTAAACTACATTTAAGTGACATGAGTGCACAAATGTGATCACAACTTCAATTCTGAACACAATATTTAAAAAATGCTGATAATGGTAAATATGGGCACTTGCAGAATAACCGAGTACAGAGTGATGCATGTCTCAGAAAGAGGAGCAGATTAGAAGAAAAAATAACGTACTGAATTCTGGATCCAGTACGCAGATATATAAGGCACAGTGATTTTGCTAGTTGTGCCATAATTTAGCAGTACTTGATTGTACTTTTTCATTACAAATCACACAGGGGATGACTGGTCAAAGGTTTGGCCACAGGCACATTCAAGAGGACTTCTATACCAACAATCCCGACAATACTCCTTTCCACAATACCTGCACAGAACCAGAGGCTTTCTGGAACATGCCCTCCCACATGAGCACACTCCCAGCGGCTTGATCTCGTGGTAACTTTTACAGATGTTGATCTCTCTGCAGGAACTAGAGTGGAAGACACTGCACCAGAGACACAGGACCTGAGGGTCCGGCCAGCGAAGGTCACAGCACTCATGGTAGGTGATTGGATGATTGGATGGGGTTATTGCTTTAGGGTCATCGCACAGAGCTAAGGAGGACATTGCAGCACTGCTGCTAGTGAGAGTTGCTGATACACTCATCCGACTGACTCTGAGGCTTTCACCCTGTGGTGACACAGCTCTCTGTTCTCCCATTTTCTCATTCATATTGTCGGGGAGTACAACACAGTGATTCTCCTCCTGGCATTGCTGAAGTGAGGCACAAGTGATATCATGCAAGGTGTTGCACTGAACACAGTGTCTAAGACAAATAGGAGAAGACTGGAAACAGCTGCAAAAATGGCTGACTTCAAGATGGGTCTTGTAAAGCCCCATTGCTTCTACATGCAGACTGCATGACTGTGGGTCCCCCATGTCAAACGTTGTCTCTTCAGAGGGATGTTTGCCTTGCTTCATGCTGGCTGAGAAGCTTCTGGTAGTGTCTGACTCCAGTGGTGACGTCGTGATCAGCTGGCACTTGAGTGTAGAGGTGCGAATGTCCTCTCTGGTGGTCAGAGGGTTGTATGAAGAGGACAGAGAAGTCACTCCATTGCTTTGTGTTTTGACAGCAGGAGCTGATGCACTGCTGTGAGTCACCCAGGTCAAAGAGCGAGGATTCTCGTTGTCAGTGACATCCTTCTCCCTTTGCCCCCCATTAAGCTGCTCATCTGTGTACAGATCAACATCCAGTTCACCGTCAAACTGCTTAATCGATGGCTGATTGACCTCCAACATCTTCTTGGTGTTGTCCAGGGCGACCTGTTAAGATAAATGGACAATAAATCAGAAACAGTTCAATTGTATTTACTATTCACTACAATTAGATCTTTCTTATGTATTTAAGGTGGTGTTTCGGCCTCAGTGTTAAACCTAAATCCTTCTCATAATGACTGAAACGTTTGCAGAGCGGTGAGCACGTAAAGTACGGAAAGATAGCACTGAGAATTTCAAACAATACTCAGTGGGAAAAGGTCAGTTCCAGAGGATCAAAGCAAAAGAGGACACAAGTTCAAGTTTGCAGTTTGCAATTTAAACAAAATCTGTGAGGATTATTTTACTGAACATGTACAAATGTGTACATCATGAGCTTGTGTTTGCCACAGAACTGATTTTCAGCAATAATCCAAAATACAATTACAAATCCCTTAGGCTTTTTTTGAGGGAACCAGTCCGATCTTAAATTGTGTCCATCATTAACCCCTTTCCAACTTAACATTTTGCAAAAGTGGCATTTTGTGTTTCATTCATGAAATACAAAACAATGTGAATGCTGTTGTGTCACATTTAGCGAATGTTGTAACCAATAGAAATAAAACTAAAACAGTGTGTGATCATATCAATTACATGATCAACAATTTTTTTGTTGTGCACTCATCGCTGTGCTTGCATATTTTTGTATTTTCAACTTAGAGCTGCGCAATATATCGTTTGCGCATCGCCATCGCGATGTATGTGTGTGCAATAGTCACATCGCAGAGCCTGCGATGTAGGACGCAAATGAATTAATCTAATTTCAAAGGAACCTGACACACACTGTGCATGCAGACTCTGCATGCGCAGCGATCCACCAATCACATTAGTTCTTAATCAGTGTGCCGAAGCAGACCAGTCCCTGTACATGGAGTGAGTCGCTGGTAACAACATTGAAAAATGAGCAAGGAACAAGAGAACATCGGGAAAACGAAGACTTGGTGCCAAAAAGAAAAAAGCAACGTCAGTTATCTGGAATTATTTGGGCTACAAGAAGGATGATATTGACCAAACACATGTTCTGTGCCACAACGAGAGGTAACACAACTAATTTGTATTTACGTCGGTACCACACAGCAGAGTCCTGCACGGGTCTGTGCAAACCCGCACCCGCCCGTATCCGCCATACTTAAAACTGCATCCGACCCATTTTCTGACAGTAGCACAAATTACATTCCGCACCCGAGCCAACACGCTATAACTTGATACCGACGCCTGACCCGCACCTGAAGGACAGACGCAAGTTTTAAAAATGAAAGTAAGCTAGCGTGGTGAATGGGAGTTCTGGGAGGGCGCAAGCACGCATGAATGAGCTCATATGATTATCATTTTGATATGCAGGTATATTTTTGTAGATGTGTCGCTAATAATCTCCAGGCGTCCAAAACAAAAAACAGATTTCAGTCGTTAAATAACTTGATTATCACTCATTGTTAGTTACTTAATCTAATTATGAAGCTAGAATGTTCCATTTTAAGATGGAGAGCTCAAAAGGTTCAAAGTTTTTTTATTGTCATTCAATTCATGAATGATAGAAGGAAACATGTACTCAGGTCCCAGCACAATAAAAGCAAACAATGAAAGATAACAATGAGAATCTCTCTAAAACACAGACAGAAGCCATACTCATAACATTGACAATAAGAGGTGAGATCAGTGCAGGTTAATTGTCCACAAGATAGCAGCAGTGCAGCATAACATAAAGTGCTATTCAGGTCATCTGATGAAAATTCCTGTATTTTTTCACATCGCAACATATATCGCAGGGTTAAAAAAAATCGCAATGTAAGTTTTTTCCAATATCGTGCAGCCCTATTTCAACTGTTATTGTGCATTTAAGTAATAACATTAATTAGTGACAGGATATATGCAGAGGATATAGATGGGATGACTGAACAAATCTCCTCTCAAGAAATACATGCTGTCTGAGTAGGGCTTTAACCTTCAGACCCATTCAATCACATTAACTGACAGTATCATATATATTAGGGATGTTCCAATCCTGCAGATCGGCTCGGGACATCCCTAATATACTGTATGTATGTATGTATGTATACAGTACATTATGTTTTGAATGACTCACAAGTAATATTGAATAGGTTAATCACAAAGAGGAATAATCACAAAAGAGAAAAGCAGCCAACCTCCAAAAAGTGTTGATAAAGTTAGTATTTTTAAATACAGCCTGATTGACTAACTGATTTGCTACATCCCAGGCTGACATACCTGTAGTCTGTTTCCTCTCTGCCTCTCCCTCACCACATTCAGCTCCCACTGGGCGTCACCAGCTTGCTTACCCAGAGCCGTCAGAAGGACACGACACTCACAGCGGGCCAGGAAGAAGGCACATGACAAGCGAAGGAGGTCGTCCAAAGAGCCAGGACTGACTCTGGGTGACTGGAGTTGAAGCTGCTCATGTCGAGAGGAGCTGGGCTGGTATCCGAGCAGGCTGAACAGTTTCTCAATCTGTGGCATCGACAGCACAGGTTTGATATAGTGGGTGAACATCCCGGAGTACATCTGGAACACAAAGGACAAGAACAGAAAATAGATAAAAATGGGAAATACAGTTTATACAATTTTTACCATATTTAAAGTCTAATGACTTTGTCCAAACTGTCACTCGACTGTTCAATCAATAAGAGAATACATTATATTAATAGAGTTAGTGGGACATTGTGGGTGATAATCTGAAGTAAAATATAATCTAAACAAACCAACCTTGACAACTTTGTACTCCTCCCGCCAGGGGCCAAGGTAGAGGTTCAAGGCCGCTTGCTCCACAACCTCGAAGGCTTTAACCAGCCCTTGAAGGCCTCCTCTGGCTTTCATTTTCCCAGTGCTGGCTGCTGTTGTTTCTGCTGCTGCTGCTTCTAGTGACTCTTCCATCACCCTCAATGGATCCAGACCCAGGCAGTGCGTCTCCTGAGCATCTCCATCTCTCAACAGCCCCTCCACTTGCTTCCACAGGTCCTCATCTCTACACACCAAGTTGGAGCCTTGTCCCAGAATTTGCTGCTCCAAACTGCGATCATAGGCGGTCACAAGGTCCCTCTGCCTGGAGATGCTCATCTCTCTCAATCAGCTGAGAGGGAGACAAACAGCAAATTGAAAGGACGGATGGAATGTGGCCTTGTTCTGGGTTGATAATAACTGTACTGTAGTATTGAGCAAAAACTAATCCTTTATTTTAAAAGTTTCATTATTTTTTGGAACTGGAATTTTTAAATACTACATGTACACAACTGTGCTGCCGTGTCTACATTGCAGGTGGTGGTGAGCGGATTGCCCGCAGTACTTTTCCCTTTAAACACACTGGGTCATTTGGCTGACAGTTGTGTCTCTGGGATATGCAGAGTGGACAGGCAGAGTGTCTGCAGGGAGGGCTGGCCCTCTATACAAACTCAGCTTTAGCGACTTGGTTTCAGCAAGCCAGCTGCTCATGGAGGGGCAGCCAGTCCTTCAGACATGCAACCTGTCCGCTCTCTCTCTCTCTCTCTCGCCAGTAGGAGGAACTGCAATGAGTGTAGTATGTCACTACAGGTGACAATCCCGTTATAAGCTCCGCTGTGAAGCAAAGCACCACAGGGTACACCTTCGGTACCCTGTCGATTAAACACAGATGCATAAATTACGGCTACAGAGTAGGGAATGCACCTACGTAGAGGCTGTGCCATAGGTAAAGCATCGATTAAACACTGAAGCATAAAATCAAGCTTAGATGATTGATTTATGCCTCTGCGATGAATCGACAACAGACCAAAGGCGTAGCCTTTGTTTGCCGACTTCCCTAGCCCAGAAGTAGCAGTGCCGATCTACAGAAACGCACCGTTAGCCTGATAAAACTTAGCCTGAAAAAGGATTTCTCTGGGTTTGAATATTGTTGGAAACATTTGGGATGATCTAAGAACACGACTCAAGAAACTATAAAGTCAAAAATGCTTTTTTATTTTACAGCAGAATTCTTGCATATTATACTTGAAAGTATGTGTAGTGGCCATCTGTCAAATAATCTAAATCAGACTTCAAAATAAAAATCAAAAAAGCTACTGCTGCACCATGGGATTTTAGTGAATGCAGGCAAAAGAAGATAAATGTCCATTCTCTAAGAAACAAGCAGGCAAACAAAGAAAAAATGGATTCTGCATGCATCTCTTACACTGGTAAAAAACCAAAACACAGGCCTACCCAGGTGCATCATGGTCCTTCAATAAACCTTCTGCCTACACACGTGGTTGTTGGTACCCTTCCGTTAAAGAAAGAAAAACCCACAATGTTTACGGAAATGACTTAAAACTGACAAAAGTAATAATAAATACAAAATTATTGAAAATTAACAAATTAATCAGACATTGCTTTTGAACTGTGGTTCAACAGATATTAAAAAAAACAACTAATTAAACTGGCCTGGACAATAAATATGATTCCCCTAGACAAGATTGAAAATAATTTGTCCATAGGGGCATGTTAAACTAAGGTATGTCCTGTAATTAGCATCACAGGTGTCTTCAAACTTGTTATCAGGCAGTCTGCGTATTTAAAGGGTAAAAAGTAGGTACTGTGCTGTTTGGTATCATGGTGTGTACCACACGGAACATGGACCACAGAAAACTAAGGAGAGAGTTGTCTCAGGAGATTAGAGAGAACATTATAGACAAGCATGTTAAAGGTAAAGGCTATCAGACCATCTCCAAGCAGCAAGATGTTCCTGTGACTACAGTTGCACATATTATTCAGAAGTTTAAGGTCCACAGGACTGTAGCCAACCTCCCTGGACGTGGCTGCAAGAGGAATATTGATGACAAATTAAAGAGACAAAAAGCAAGACTGGAATTTGCCAATATGCATATAGAGCTCAACAGTCACCGCCCACTTTTTAAACGGCTCTGGTTCCAGAAGTGAATTTCCAATTCATTCACTCCATTGATGTTTCATAAAATCCTTATATAAAAAAGTTTTAAGCCTGGAACCAAGCCAATAAACTACGAGATAAATCATGACCATAATCGAGCTGTGGCTCAGTGGGTAGAGCAGGTCGTCTAGCAATCGGAAGGTCACTGGTTCGAATCCCAGTTCCCCCTAGCTGCATGTCGAAGTGTCCTTGAGCAAGATACTGAACCAAGCAAAGGTAGAAGTGTACATAATTATCTTAAGAGTAAAGGAACTACTCATCCATAAACTATTGCGAATTTAACAGCGACGTCTCTGATTGGTGGAGCTCGCTGTTACCATGGAAATGTTCACCGAACCCGAAAATTTCATGTTCGCTAGTTACTGCTACCACTGAACTCTACGATTGTTTACCATAGAGCTACCATGATTTCATTTTCTGAAACTGCGTTTTTTTAGAGATGAGGAGAAGAGTGTGGAAAGGGGTGAAAATCACTACAAGTCTCAGAGGTAGCAGTAACTAGCGAACATGAAATTCGCGGGGTTGGTAAACATTTCCATGGTAACAGCGAGCTCCACGAATCAGAGACGTCACTGTTGCACTATAAGATTGTGGGTAGTGTAGTACTTTTCCATGACATCGCGAATAAAACATGCTTTTCTTAAAACAAGTTTGATATCATACGGACTTACAGGATCATCTACAGGATCTATACCATCATTTCACAATCAACTCGTGGTCCAAGTCTACTTTGGATGGTTACGACATTATGGCCAATAATCAAAATCCTCTATTCAGAATATGAATGGCATTTTCACTTCCGGAACCTCACTGTTGAGCTCTACTGACACACTGTCAGGAGAATGTCAGTTGGACAGATGAGACAAAACTGGAGCTTTTTGGCAAATCACATCAGCTCTATGTTCACAGACAAAAATTAAGCATACAAAGAAAAGAACACTGTGCCTACTGTGGAGGAGGCTTGGTTATGTTCTGGGGCTGCTTTGCATCTGGCACAGGGTGACCAGGGTACAATGAAAACTTAACTATCAAGGCATCTTGGAGTGAAATGTGGTGCCCAGTGTCAGAAAGCCTGGTCTCAGTTGCAGGTCATGGGTCCTCCAACAGGATAATGACCCATAAAACATGGCTAAAAACACCCAAGAATGGTTAAGAACAAAACATTGGACTATTCTGAAGTGAGCTTCTATGAGCCCTGATCAAAATCCTATTGAACATCTGTGGAAACATGCAGTCTGGAGAAGGCACCCTTCAAACCTGAGACAGCTGGAGCAGTTTGATCAGGAACAGTGGGCCAAAATACCTGTCGACAGGTGCAGAAGTCTCATTAAGAGTTACAGAAATCACTTGATTGCAGTGATTGCAAAAGGTTGTGCAACAAAATATTAAGATCAGGTTTCCATCATTTTTGTCCAGGCCAGTTTCATTAGTTTGTTTTATAAAATGATTCTGTTAAACCACAATTAAAAGTAATGTCTAATTTTCATTAGTTAATTTTCAGTGTTTTTTTTTTATTATTACTTTTGTCAGTTTCAAGTTATTTCAGTGCCCAGTGTGGGTTTTTCTTCCTTCAAGGGTACCAACAATCTTGTCCACGAGTGTATATAATCTTGGGTGCCCACAGCCTCACCCAAATTCCTAAATAAAAAAAAACAAAATAAACTATGCTATAGTATAAACTATACATACTAACTATGCTATTGATAATGTATTAAACATCAACAGTACATCAAGTAACTAATACTCTCAGTAGTAACATTTGAGCAGAATACTTTGTATTTTCAAGTTTTAATACCAATAGTTTTACTTGACTTGATTCATACTTCATTTAATAATAATTACTCTTACTTGAGTACAGATTTTCAATACACTTTTCTCCACTGTTAAAAACAGCACCACTGTTAGCTATGATCGGTTTCCAGAGTAAACACGATCATAGTCACAACTGAAAGTGAAATTTTCGTCATTTCTTGGCCTAAATAAGGAAGGAATATAACATCCTACCCTAATGCGCAAACTAACACGTTGACCAACACCGTTATGATATTAAATTAGTGTGCTGTCATAAACTGGCTGTTCGTGTGTGATATCAGTTTGAGAAAACAACAATATTCGCCGGTAAACAAGTTTGGCGTTAGCATTAGCTTAGACCACTTCCCCGTGGACTAGCTATTTTTGCTAGGTTTCCTGTTGCTGTATTTGCAGTTACTATTTCGGACTTTTTTTTTTACGGCGACAACTTCACACCTCATTTCTCTACTGGAACTCACTGGCTTTTTAAAAATATTTTTTACTGCAGATGTGGGAACTATAAAAGTCTTGTGGGCGTATTTCTTTCATCTGTTTAAGATACGATCCATCGACCAACAAGTGCCAACTTTGGGCCAGGCTGCTCTGTGCCTGGGAAAGACAGGAAGTAACGGCAAACATTCTCAGAATAGAGTTCGATTTCGAAGATGAAGAAAGGGTTGTGTTATATCGAACATACGCCGATAAAAAGGACAACTGTCATTACTTTAGACAATGTTGCCGTTTGGATTTAAATGTCATCATATTTTGCTGGTACGCAAGGAAGTATTAAATTGTTAGATTTATGAATGGCGTCTCACTGCAGTAGACATTACGAATGTCTGAGCTAAGCTAACGTTATCTCGTCGCTTCAACTGAAAGTTTGAACAGAATATAAGCTTTGGTGGTACATAGTATGCACAGAAAAACTCACCTGTGCCTGGCACTTTTTCAGTGTTTATCAATCAAACATGTAGGACATATCGGGTCACGCAGCTGTCCCCTGCAGCCGATAGCTGTCCGACTCTCCACTATAAGGTAAACATTGTCACGTGGCACGGATTTCCCCAGCTTCAGACGGGTGCGCGTGGTACTTGTATGGGGACAGGCCGTAGAAGCGGAGTGCTGCTGTGGAAAGGTGAATTTAAAGTCAAAATACTGGATAAAATGACATAATAAACTAGACTACGGGAAGATCATCTGAAATAGACATTAAGTTGCGATATGAATTGCTTAAAATGACCTATTTGTCTGTGTTGAGTTCACAACTAGTCTCCTCAATTGTGACAGGTGCGTATCATCCACTAGGTGGCGGCGTACTACTTCGACGGCCCCTATCGACCGATTGCCTTGCTATCGCCCAGCCATCACTATCACACACAATCACAATCAAGTGTATGTTTGTGTGTGTGTGTGTGTGTGTGTGTGTGTGTGTGTGTGTGTGTGTGTGTGTGTGTGTGTGTGTGTGTGTGTGTGTGTGTGTGTCTGAGGACAGTGGTCTTTTGCTGACTGGCGGGCGTGTCTTTAGTGACACTGGGAGAGGGGCGTTACTGTGGCTCCTGAGTTCAGTTTAAAAAATGCGGGCTGGCTGAGTCTGCACCATCTCTTCCATCGTACTCAGCGTGTCACGTTCCATCCGTCAGCAGCCCTGTGCAGCGGCAGCCAGCATGTCAAACTCGGACAGGGTTGTGTTAGTTTTAGGAGGAGCGGGGACAGTGGGTTCCGGCGTAGTTAAAGCACTGCTGGACAAAGGTAAGCTGCCGGGGACACAAATAAAACCCATGTCTTCTTCTGAAAGGACATATACAGGAAATATTGCATATATTGACTATCTGAAGCAGAAAGAGATATTATATTTCCTGCTAATGCCGATTTCCAAAATAATGCAGACAGTGTTAAAACAGTTTTACGCACAGGTGTGTAGAGAAGACAGTTTGAGTGAATTTTATGTGTATTCGATAATTCATGATTATCATCTGTCTTTGAATTCTTGAATGACTGTTGTTTAATCCGATGTTGACGGAGCGTCTGCGTGCCTAAACTTTCTCGTTTATCGCCACATCTGTCACATATCGCCTCACTGACAGATCAACTAATTTGGCCCAAATCGAAAAACGCTGCTTCACATACTGGTGTTCATTGTTGCGGTCGAAATGTTTTCTGGCTGAAATGATCCTGCCAAAAAACAATGCCATCATAAATGGTTCTGGCTGCACGCACAGTGATATACCAACTGTTCTGAGCACATATGTGTTGTAGGCATGACATCATGAACCATTGTTAATGATAATGTCGTACAAATTATATTTTGAAGGGGCAGCAATTGTTTAGAGCTATGAAAGCTTAACTGAATCTCTAACCAAGATCGTTCAGTTTACAATGTCAAATAATAATCAGAGGAAATGATTCACGCCGGATCAAAGGTTTGATCAACAAGTGATGTGCGCTCTGGTTTCAAACTCTGCTACATCAACTAATTTTAAATAGCTGCTTTTGGTACCATCTTCATCCCTGTTTCAGTCCCACAGCTGAAATCTGCAGTCTCTGCATAAACCAATGACAGAGACAGTAGAGGACATGGTGATGAGAGTGCACTGATTTCGGATCTCCTTTGCATTTGTACCTTTGCTGTTTGAACTAAGCATAGAGTTAACTTCTGCTACTTTGTCACATTTATCATACTCATAACCTTTTCCAACAGGATTAAGACGATTTGGGACTACTAGTGAATGTTCATTTTCATGTAAGAGGGGTTAGTCCCACTGTATCTTTGTTAAAGATGCTGCTTTTATCTGTCTGCATGGTAGATTAATGTTGTATCTGATCTGGTGTGTGTGTGTGTGTGTGTGTGTGTGTGTGTGTGTGTGTGTGTGTGTGTGTGTGTGTGTGTGTGTGTGTGTGTGTGTGTGTGTGTGTGTACAGGTTTCAAAGTCGCAGTCATCTCCAGGGATAGCAGTCGGCTGGACAACCTCCGATCACTCATGTCTGCCACCACAAAGGATAACCTCACCACCATAGTGGGGAATGTGGGTAAGTCAGGTTCCTCCCTGATGATATTTGAAGCTACTGTGTACTCAGGAATTTGCCTCAGCCTAAGTGAGAGGCTTTACTATTTATTGGTATGGCTAGCGCTGATTAATAATTATTTTCATTAGTGATTAATCTGCTGATTATTTCACAGTTAACTGACAAATCGATGTCTAATCTGTATAATAGCAAGAAATTGTGAAATTGATCACCACAGTTTCCCAGAGCCCAAAGTGACATCCTCAAATTGCTTATTTTTTCCAACCAACGGTCCAAAGAGACTCTTCATCTTCTGTTATAAATGAGGAAAAAAGCAGCAAATCTTCAAATTTAAGAAGCTGAAACCGGCTAATATTAAATTTTTTAAAAAGAAATCATTGAAATAATTAATCAATTATCAAAATAGATTAATTATCTTTTGATCAATTATTTAATCGACCAATTGTCTCAGCTTTAGGAATGGTGACATACAGAATCAAGGCCTTCTTGAAAAGTATCTCTCGCAGTCTAGCAGAGACCATAAAGTTCATTACACCAGGACAAATGTGATGGATACATAAAGGTGATTTTGCTCTTATGAGAACTTTACCCATGCTAACATCGTTGTGAAGCTGTTCTTCAGCACAGTTGTGCATTGAGCTGAATTCAAACGTTAGAAAGCTAACATGCTCACGATGATAATCCTGAATATTGATGTCTAGCAGGTATGATATCCACCATGTTCACCATGTTCAAGTTTAATTTGTTTCTATGTTAGTGTTTGTTAGAAAGCTTTTAACACACTGCAGCTGAGGCTGGGGGAAAAGATAACAGCTCCGCAGGTATTTAGTCATAAATCAAATTACCAATTTTTACCGGATTGCAGAGTGAGATTAAAAGTCAGTTGTTATAATTATTTGTCAGTGTTAAAGGCTACCTACCACACTGACATGTCTACAATACATGTCATATCAGATTAACATTACATGTAAACAACCAGACTTTAATATCAGGAGGTGGAGGGGATAGTGGTTTAATTACTCACAAGCCAGTGATCAGAGTTTGAGACTGCATTTCAAAATTTGTAAGAATATTCATTATTTAAAGTAAAAAAAAAAAAAAACATTAGATACATGTAGTATTGCATTTCTACATTTGTAGGCATTGCACCACTGGGTGTTTTAAGGAGACCTCAGGACATCTCTAGCTGGGTCTGTGGCAAGAAAAAGAGGTATTTTAATCTGAAAGGATTCATTGTCTGGGAATGTTAACATGATTTGGCAGATATTTCGCTGGATAGATGAAAACTTTGGCCTGCTAACGGCACTACATGAAAAATCAGGGTAGTACAATTATATGTTGAAAAATGTTTGTCTGCATCAAAGTGCTGGACTAAACATCTGAACAAATGTTGCTGAGCCCCACAGTGCTTCAAATTATATTGACAGAAGATAGCAGCTTCAAGCAAACACTCAGTCAACATCAGCCATTAAAACCCTGTTTCATTCAAATCGCAGGCACACATACAGGTCTAAAATGCTGTTTTAAAGGCATCTCTACTTCTTCTGAAGGACAGTCTCGGCTGGACCACCACCTGGAAGTCTGTCTTTCCTCTTGTGAACTCTTCTCTCTGTTCCAGGCTCAGAAGAGGGAGCAGAGCAGGCAAAGCAGGCTCTGCTGAAGGCGGTGGGTAAAGTGACAGACATTGTGTCATCCCTGGGCTTCAGCTGGTGGCAGGGCGGACCCCCACACACTCAGACTCTCAAAGACCTACACTGGGTGAGCACAAACACACAAACCAGGCATTAGCTAGACTAGTAAATAAGACTGCCAGTTTTTAACAAATAATGAATTTTCTTTGCATTCAGTTACACACACATATGTATGTATATATATATATATATATATATATATATATATACATTTTGTTCCTCTTAGTGGCAGTTATGGAGGATTGTCCTTACTAAAATGAAAATAAAAATAAAACATGAACATTTTTGCCTGCATATTATATATTTAATTTCCTGTCAACTCTACAGGTAATTGAGACATTACTATTTAGCACATTTGTGTCATGGAAGACCTTCTTCCCCCTCGTGAGGGACGACTCCAATTGTACCTACACCTTCATAACAGGTGACTTTACTCATTTATCTCTATTAGCTGCAATGCCTCTGTCAAGTGTGGTGTTGGCTGTTGATCCCAACAGAGGATCAACAGATGAATTATTATTGAGCACAGCAATAATTAAAAGAATGATAGTCATTATAGTTTGGGCTTTGTGCTAAAAGTAAGCAAGCAGGAAACATGATTTGTTAAAGCTGTTTTCATTTTCTTTCTCTTTTTGGCCACTTGGGGTCAATAAAACCTACATTATTGTACAATTACCTTACAAAGTCAATTTGGCAAAAGTGTTATCAAACTGTTGCACACACATCCAACAGGCACAGAGAAGAGCTAAATAGTTCAGTGTGCTGAGGCAACCTGCAATCAGGTAATAATTCTCTGTCCCCTATCGCAAAACACGTTCATCAAGCCCACATACTTTGTGGAATGACAGCACTTACGTGGTCCACTTCCTCAATGCAGATCTGAGCCATAAGCAGGTATGGCTAGATGTAAGCCAAGAATGACCCGAGGAAACTAGAAGAAGCCCAAATCATGGCCAGAGCCAGCCAACCAAAATAAAAATGAACCAAGGCCCAGATTTGATCCAATGTCTGGTGTTTTATTCAATGTTGTAAGAGGTACCCAGTATTCATTCTTGAGTAAAGTAATGATATTGTGCTAAAATATAACTTTGGTAAAATGAAAAGGCATCCAGAATAGTACTTGAGTAAAAGTTTTAAAGAAGACAAGACATTTTCTGACAATAAGTCTACTTTATTATCAAAATTACAAGTTTGTATTATATACATTAATTAAAATTATTTAGTAACTTAGGTCAAGGAAATTACATCCATATTTACATGTATGTAACAGGGTATACTGGGATTAAAGTCATTATCAGCCTGGCCAATTATCAGATTTTATTTTTTTTTTATTACTGGAGTCAGTTTTTCTTTCTTTCTTTTTTTTTCTTTCTTTCTTTCTTTCTTTCTTTCATTCTTCCTGAATAATTGTACTTATTTACATTCCATCACTGCTTCCAGCTGTGGATAACAGTTAAAAAATGACTGTTATGTGCAGGTAGTTCTCTACCCTCTGCTGCTCTGTGCTACAGGAGGAGCAGGTGAGAAGTTGCTGATGCCTGGTACGGGCTTCCTGACAGTTGGAGCTGCCAGCACCCTGGCCTTCTGCCAGGTGCTACGAGAGGAGTACCCTGAAGTGCCCTGTAAACTCAACCAGGTGAGACTTTAATGGGATAACACAACAATTAACAAAGCACTGAAGTGGATATAGAATTTCTACCTGACCTCAGTCTCAAAGGGTCAGACCTGTTCATTCTGTTCCCCCAGCATAACACGAGATTAAAAAAGAAATGCCTCAGTTAGTGCCAAGATTCTGGGGTTTTTTAAACAGAGGAGTTTTGAATAGGAAATCCAGACCATGTTTAATTGGATGATTTCTAACTAGATAATTGAACAACTTATCACTTTGATTTGCTAAACATCCCAGTATAACTAAATAATTGGTTTCATAATAAATATATTTTATGATATTACCCCAACCATCTTTTCTCCTCCTTTTAGTGGAGTGTTATCACATTTAAAATATAGTAATACAATAATACATTTAACACATTATTTTTAACCATAAAAACAGATGACTAGATGTGATTTCAGTAGGGCTTAATGCTATGAAGTTGAGCAGGTCTTGGTGAAAGATGCACATAAGGGTTGGCTTTTCTCTCTACATCAACAACTTCTTAGAAAACAATCCTGAAACAAGACACCATATAACTTTATTATCCACAACTCATGCAGTTCATTTCTGTAGACAGTCTGTTTTGCCATGGTGACTGTCACTGCAGGTCAAACCGACGTAGTGGTGAACTGTTAATGAAACATACACTTCCTCTAAAACCCCATAGTGTTCCTCATTCATTCTATTTAAGCATCTTTTGTTTATATCCTAAATGTCAGTTTTTCCCTTGGCTTTGTTGCTTCTCTCTAACTTTCTCTTGTGTGTATCCGACATCTTAATCCCCTGTCTTCCTTTATTGATATGACCTGGCAGGTGAAGATCAACACAGGTGTGGCTGCTCCAGAGCGCATGGCACCAGGTTACCTGAACCACTTGGACCTAGGCGAGGCTGTTGCCACCCTTGTGGAAAGACGAAACACCTCCCACACTGTCTTTACTGTCAACTGCCCTGCAGACTTAAAAACTGTCCTTCTGGAGAGGAACCTTTAGACTTTGAAACCCTTCCTACTTTGTTGTGACAGGGATACAGGCCCCTGCTCTTGCTGAACATTCCAGAAACACATTAACAGTGTTCCCACAAACCCAGTCATGCACAGCTTTATGTGAATTGGTTGTTGTTTCAAATAATACTGTATATTCTGCTGCTAACAATCTGTTCTCAGATTGTTAGCAAGTGTTTCCTCTGCATGTGCTGTTGTGTGACGCGTATAGAACAGATTTGATTTGCATTTCAGGTCTTCTTATAGTGGCCTGCTTCAGTACAAAAATATTATCATTATCACTATCATTATTGCTTTCTTCATCATCGGAAGACATAATATCCATTATAACATGCATCTACTAAATATAGTTGGTATAAATGTAAACCTCCGAAGATCAAACCATTGGACAGAGCAGGTGAAGGTTGATGGCACAGGGGGAGAGATTGTTGTATGGATAGAGGGAGGTTGGCCAAGTTCCCTTAACCTGACACGCCATCTAGGAGGTGTTGCTAGAAAGGACAGGCTCTTTCAAAAACTGCTTGGCACCTTTTGTTGTTACCATCTATTAACAACTAACTACAAACAGTAAGATCAGATCAACAGTAGGAGAGCACTACCATCAGTGGAGCCATTTTGTAAATCAAACTCTTTCTGAAGTCAGTAGTTTTCCATCGATAAAAGCCTTCAGTGACGTTCTTTGCTTTTTTTCAATAAAATATTCTCTAGTTCTGATATACCTGATGCAATAGCATGTGGCCAATCTCTACACATATTGGGTGTGATATCAAGAATGCCATTTTAAGGAAAATTATCAAAATTGTTGAAGACAGCACCCCAACTTCCATCGTGTGGATGGATCCAATGAGCACTTCGTTTGAAGCACATTGACCCCTTAAAGATGGAAACCATGGCTTAAAATTGGCATGGCACAGTTACGAAAACTTCAGGACCTGAATGTGGCTAAACACCATAGCATGGCCCATTTTTGTAGAGCTTTGATTAGATCAAAATATTAAAGCTTAAATATGCATTGTTTTGCTTTCAAATACCAATAAATAATATATGTTCTACATTTTGGATCCTGTGTGTTGATTGCAGTATTTGTTATTTAAGTATTTCAATGTAATTGTCTCTATGGGGCTATTGTGGCACACAATGAAAACAATGTCATAATAATGATAATAAGAGAAAGTAGGTTGATATTTAGGTCGGGGTGGATTTGACACATTTACAAGCCTCTTAGCGTGACTCTCTGTCCCGTCCACAAGCACCCCCCTAGGCAGACCCCCTATAGGCCCCTTTATGTGTGTTCTGTTATTTGGGGCAGCACGTCCCTTAGATAAACTGCACAGGAGTTAGGGGGCCACAGTAAACTGCATTATCAGAGAGAGCATTGTTGGGCCTCACTTAACACGAGGCCTGATTAAGGAGTGTTTAACAACAATCAAAAGGGGATTTAGGTTAAATTCGGCTATCAATAATAATTAATGATTATTTGGAATAATTATTGATTATGATAAATAATATGATCCAATTTGCATTAGATCCCCTCGGGGCACCACCCTTGAAGAAGGGAAAAGATAGCAATTTTACTAAATCAGTCTCATAAAAATGTACTGAACTGTTTATAACTCTGGTTAATAATTAACTTAATAACTACAATCAAATTTACAATAACAGCTAGTAATGGTCAAAGGAATTTGGAGTTCTTGACAGTGTAGAGGTTGGCAACATTCACTCTTGTACAATATTAAATAGACAGCAAGAAGGTTCAAAAGTCTTTATTTAACACAAAGATGGAAACACACAATCTAACATGTACTATATACAAGTGCGTGTATGTGTGTGTGTGTGTGTGTGTGTCTGGCAGAACAAAGAAACAATGGCAGTCACTGATATCACATGTGGGTGTGATATGCTCTAGGCTCAAGGAACATGTGTGTGTCCCTTTGGGTGTGTGTGTGTGTGTGTGTGTGTCGTGGTGCCAGGTTATAGAAGATGGTTAGTTACATGCAGAGACCCTAAGTCTGGGTGAAACATAATTCGACTAATGTCGAATTAGCCGTCTAGGAAAGCAAACTACCAATAACTTGACTTAAGGTCACGATAACACCAAAACATTAAACAACACATAAACTGAACACATTACATCAACCAGAGTTTAGTCCTGTGCTTAGCCGTGCTATGGTTTGCTATCTAAGCCCAGTTCAACGTTACCAGTCTTTGAAGAGAAGGTGCTGGTGGTTGCAGGAGAAGGTTGGGGCTCCAATGTTGAACAAAGCTGCTCTTGCTGTGCAAGGTTTGATGAAAGGCGGCAGAGGAAGAAACTGGTCGCTCCTTTCCTTTGTAAGGATAGCAGATCGGTGCTAACCTGCTTGGTGTTCCTCAGATCCTCAGATTGACAGGACCTCGTGTCACTGCAGTGAGGAGAAGTTATTTGGGCCTGCTGCCAATGCAGCTTGTAGCTCTCCACAGCTTGTTGGGCCCAGAAGAAGAGATCTTTAAGGCAGGCAGCCCCGTGGGGGGAGGTGGAGAGAATCCCTTGAAGATCCAAAGTTGAAGGAGTAGAGGGCGTTGAGTCAGAGAGAGAGAACAATGTATGCTCTGGGGTTTTGACTACCTGATCAGCAGGGGGTCTGTCACCCTGACCATTAGAAGCGCAAACCTGAATTTTGCACCTAGGTGTGAAGAAAGGGGAATTCTGGGACACTGAGTTCAGTTCAGAGTCCATTTTGAAATCCACAATGAATGACTTCATCTGTGGGTCCCAACAGCATTGTTGTCTTGTATACTGTCCTGTTAGCGTGTTAATGCATCTACAACATTTGTTTATCATGCCAATAAAGATGCTTGAGTTAACGATGTGGGCTACATGCGGTCCCTGGTGACAAGCGTAACTGGGATTGGAAAAGAAAGAGGAGCAGGGAAAGCAAGAGTAGTAGAGGGTTTGTTGGGGGCGGGGGGTGTAGTCAGTCATAGTTTTTGCTTTGAACTTGACGGCTGACAGCTCAACTAGGCCAAATTATAATTAAACTGAAAGGGAGAGTCCATCGGGCCTCATTTTCTCTTCCTCTTCATCTCCTCCTCTGTCTCCCTCCCTTTCTCTGAAAAGGACGGAAACGGTCAAACACACCCACACCAAAGGCCATGTTCAGCCTCTGACCATGATTCATCTCATTCTAATAGGAAAAGAAAACTAGCTTTGTGTAAGGGGCCACAGTCTTCTCTATTAGACTCAAGGGTCAGTCCGAATGGAAACGTGGGTGAAAAGAGTAAATGAGTTGACAGGAAATTGGGTAAAACACTGGATTTCATTCAGATTCAGATTCAGATTCAGAATACTTTATTAATCCCCGGGGGGAAATTGTTTTTATTCCAATGCTCCGTGCAAAGTAGAAATAGAAATACAGCATGAATGGAAACAAGCGATAAAGATGAAGATGTAAATAAAGTAAAATATTAAAGTAGACATTAAATAAAATAAAATATCAACATAGGCAATAAAATGCAAATAAATAATAAATAAAATAATAAAATAAAATATACAAACTGAAATATGTACAATATACATGGAATGGTTGTAACGTAACGTTATAAGTTAAATGAGAATGGATAGTTATATTGTTCGTTTTGTTTTATAAATAGCCGATAAAGTCCGATCCTCAGAGGGAGGAGTTGTATAACTTGATGGCCACAGGCAGGAATGACTTCCTGTGGCGCTCAGTGGTGCATTTAGGAGCCATCAGTCTCTGGCTGAAGGTGCTCCTCTGTTCGACCAGAGCGTTGTGGAGAGGGTGAGAGAAATGCTGCAGTATCACCCGCACCTTCGACAGCATCCTCCTGTCTAACACTACTGACAAAGTGTCCAGCTCCACCCCCACAACGTCACTGGCCTTCCTGATCAGTTTATTGAGTCTGTTGGCATTGGCTACTCTCAGTCTGCTGCCCCAGCACACCACAGCAAACAGAACAGCACTGACCACCACAGACTTCTAAAACATCCTCAGCATTGTCCGGCAGATGTTAAAGGAGCGGAGCCTCCTCAGAAAATAGAGGCGGCTCTGTCCCTTCTTGTAGAGGACTTCAGTGTTCTTCGTCCAGTCCAGTTTATTGTCAATGTACACACCCAGATATTTGTAATGTTCAACAATGTCCACGTTATGCCCCAGGATGGAAACTGGGGTCACAGGTGTCTTGGTTCTCCTCAGATCCACCACCAGCTCTTTGGTCTTTGCTGTGTTGAGCTGCGGGTGGTTCAGCTCACACCATGAGACAAAGTTATCCACCACAGCTCTGTACTCAGCCTCCTCACCCTTGCTGATACATCCAACTACAGCAGAGTCATCAGAAAACTTCTGAAGATGGCAAGACTCTGTCTGGTAGCTGAAGTCCGTGGTGTAAAGGGTGAAAAGGAAAGGAGAGAGGACAGTCCCTTGTGGAGCTCCAGTGTTGCTGACCACTGTGTCTGACACACAGTGACGCAGGCGCACATACTGTGGTCGGCCAGTGAGGTAATCCACAACCCAGGACACGAGGGGAGGATCCACCTGCATCGCCGTCAGCTTGTCACCCAGTAGAGCAGGCCTGATGGTATTGAAAGCACTGGAGAAATCAAAGAACGTGACCCTCACAGTGCTCCCTGGCTTGTCCAGGTGGGTGTAGACACAGTTCAGCAGGTAGATGATGGCATCCTCAACTCCAATCCGGGGCTGGTAGGCGAACTGGAGGGGATCCAGGTGCGGTCTGACCATAGGCCTGAGCTGCTCCAGAACGAGTCTCTCCAGGATCTTCATGATATGAGACGTAAGTGCCACCGGTCGATAGTCCGAGAGACCGCTGGGCTGCGGCGTCTTTGGGACTGGAACAAGGCAGGACGTTTTCCACATCACAGGGACCCTCTGGAGGCTCAGGCTCATGTTGAAGACAAGGTGAAGAACTCCACAGAGCTGTTCGGCGCAGGCTCTGAGAACCCGTGGGCTGACACCATCAGGGCCTGCAGCCTTACCAGCAGGGAGTTTGCTCAGCTGTCTCCTTACATGAAGCGGTGTAAACAGTGCAGGTTGAGTAGGGGGAGATTTGAAGTCCATAGTGAGAGGAGGACAGGTAGCAAGGGAGCCAGGAGAGGTGTGAGGAGTGGGGGATGGGTGTGAGGAGCTCATAGAGTAGGATGAGGTGCTATCAGGAGGAGGAGGGGGGTCAGAAGTGGTGGTGGCTGGAGACATTCAGCAGGAGAGACAGCAGGGGCCAGGGCTGCAGTGTCAAACCTGTTGAAGAACAGATTAGACTCATTGGCCCCGGCCACACTGCCATCAGCTCCACTGGCAGTTGGTCTGAAATCGGTGATGGTCCTCATACCACTCCAGACCTCCCTCATGTTGTTCTGCAGGAGTTTCCTCTCCAGCTTCCTCCTGTAGCTGTCCTTAGCCTCCTTGATCTTTTTCATGTTGGTATATAGTACGGGGGGAAAATTTAATATGTGGTGGAAATGTAATTTATCATTAGCAATGTTATGAACCATCTGGAGATAGCAATGTCAATTTGTCCACCACTTTTACAGAAATATTATGTAAACTTTGGTGATCAGCGTATTCTAGCGCCACCATGTGGTTGAGTTTTTTGTGACATGTTGTACCAGCTGCTGGATGGATTGCCACACAATTTGGTAGGCTACAGATATTCGTGGTGCCCAGAGGATAAATCACTACTTCAGTAGCAGGGCTGTAGCCAGGATTTAGAAATACTGAGGTCATTGTTTAATGTATTTTGAGGGTAATTATAATCACTTAGGAAAAAAATGTTACTGACAATAAATATAGGAAAATTTGACTAGAATTCAACAGAAGTCACACATATGTCTAATTTGAAAATAACAGTTAAGTTCATATCAGTTCAGGTTCTTATTGCATTAACATCACCTTCACTTTGGGGCAGGAGGAAATAGATTTTGCATTTTGTGGTTACTACAGCCAGGAAAGGAAGAGGTGCTGGAAAACCTTTGACTTAGAAAAATTCTAATTTAAACTTATCTATTAAAGAAAAAAAAACTAACATGCTTTTGTATAGAATTTTTGAAAAGATACATAGTCCAACTATGTCTTAGAATTACATATATACTAGTGCATAATTTACAAATAAGAAATACTACAGGCCTAATGTACATATAATTCTTATTTGCAATAAAAACAACACTTTGGTAATTATCACTGAACACACAACTATCTGTTTACAGAGATTCTAACACATGAAGGTGCATTAAAGAGCAAAAAAAAATGTCACTACAAATCTTTAGCAGCACAATGACCCAGACATACTGAACTCTCTCTTATTCATATTTGGACAATGTCTGATGCGATCAATCTTCACTAGGTCTGGAAAATCAAGGTATCAGTATCGGCAAGTACTATATGCTCCTGTCCCATACCATGTAATTCATAAACGGGACCCTACTACTTCACAGTTAGCTCTGAAAGGTGAGTCTGATTGATGTAAAGCATTCTTACATACCTCCCCTGGTGTTTCAGATGGCTAAACGCAGTACAGTATAGTACAGTATGTCCTCGCTGGATCTGTTTGCTCGATAAGTAAGTTGGTATAGGTCAAAGGTGGGAGGGAGCCATGCTTTAATGTGGTGTAAGACCAGCCTCTCAAAGCTCTTCATGATGACAGGTGTGAGTGCTACAGGGCCGTTATCATTAAGGCTATCTGTGGCTGATTTCTTGGGTATGGGAATGATTGTGGCAGATTTCAGATGGGATGATGGCTTGTGTCAAGGAGTGGTTGAAGATGGTGGTGATGACCACTCTCTCATGCCATGCTCCTTTAAAGTGAGTGAGGTTCAGCTGGAGTGGGCTGAGGGGATATGGCTATGTTCTATAAGAGGCATATGTATCATAATGGTGGGTTTTAAACTGGTTCTCGAGACCAAATGAGTGAATACAAGTCAAACACAATGTATCACAAAAACATGTCAATTGTTTTCTCCATTCTACCAGCAGGGCTCACATCAACCAACTATTTTCTGTCATTGGCTGAACGGTATCTTTCAACAATGTTGCCAAAATCTGATGGCTGTCCGTCATTTTGACAGATTAGAAAACTGAGGGTGATCTACTATAACATTAGTAACTGACACAGAACACCTTCAGTAATCACACGTAGACCACTTGTAGTAATCTCCCTCACTACTGGAGGGAGCGCAAAAGTCATCATGTTTTGCATGGACACAAAACCTAATGACAGTCACCTCTGCAGCACTCTCCCTATATGCGTTTTATTAGGCCCAAGCGAGCCGCACCACTTTTGCATCCATACGACCAGGACAAAAGTTTGAGTACAGGCTAGGCTACTTAATTTCTCGTAAATGGTTTGTTCATATTCTAATTGTAACTTTCTAATTCTGTAAAAGTTTGTATTTTCATATTTAGGCTTAATGGCTGCAGTGCTTTATAGCCCTCTGCTGTTACTGTTTTATATTCCCTTATAAAGTCATAATCTGTAAGTTTCTTTTCTGTTAATTTAATGTGACTTAGTTCAAGTTTTATTTTTTTTTCAATAAAATGCCAATAAACAGGTAATTTCTCAATCATTAAAAAAATGAGTTACAAATTGGGGTATAATAGATTATAACAGAATTTTCATGACCCTGTCCGTCAAAATAAAGGACATTGAGAAAGTCTAACATAACCTCTGCCTACCAGTGCACCTGCAATTGACCTGGCCTATTCTGCTTCTGGTCTGAGGGCAGTTCCATCACCATAGTAGGTTCGGCCCTACATGAGAAGCATTACATTTCACTACATTTTGTTTTAGCTCATTCATGCTGCCAGCATTTGCAAGCAATGCTAATAGTCTTCCAGACTCATCGCTGGCTTGCGTGTTTAGCCACCACGCTACTTTGTTGCATTTCTCCAAAGCTGATTTCGTACCAATTTTTTCACGGCATGCAGTTCCTTTGTTTGTTTGTTTGTTTGTTTGAAGCATCCCCTGCGATCCACACTGCCTCAGCCTAAACACACCACAAGCACTCAAATAAATGGGAGGAGTGGTACATTCACCAAATGAGGCCTTAATCTACCACTCAAGAACCAAAAAAATAACAAACGTCTGACACATGCCATGTGTGGATCCAAACAAGAACCTCCAATTCACTTTAAATGGATCCCATATTTTCTTTTAGGAATGAGAGTGTATGCAGAGATGTGGTTGGCAGTGTTAAAGGTTTACAAATACATACATCAGAGTGAATACATTCATTGTGACAAACTGACTGAATATACAGTTGGTGAAAGCAAGATGATGACAATGAAGGAGCAAGTACAGTTCAGAGGAGAGGTGGGTGACAAATTGTTCCTCTGCTTTCGATTAAAAGCTGGAGTGGCTAAAACGAGAGGGATTAAACCAGATGGAAAAACAAGCCATGATCTTGGCAGTATGCCACTCTGCCTTTTTCTAATGGAGACCTCACCAAAGCAGCATTGAAGTTTTCATTTCTGAAAACCCACATACCACGTATTGGCACCACAGGAAAGTTACACAGGCTGGATGGCAGACGGTAGAGTAGTTAGAGATGAGGCACAGCCATGAAGGCAGGAGAGCGTGTGTGTGTGTGTGTGTGGTCCCCAGTAAGATATCATCTTTCCCTGGCCTGGAGACGAGTCAAGACATTGTGGACAAAGGGGATCTATTTAATAACAGCTGTCTGCATGCTTGTTGCTTTGGAAATTGTTGATATAGGCATACAGACTCCAGAGGCTTGTGTCATATCAGCAGCCAGCTTTGAGGTCAGGAAACCACAGGCAGAACTCTCCAGTCACGCAATCTCTGCCAGGGTGTGTCCCACCACACTGACAGGACACACACTCACTGACACTGCAGTAAAACATACTCGTAAACACAGATGTATCCCAGCTTGCTGCATATAGTAAAACGGCTACTATGAACTAATTGATTCAAAATGTGGTTAGGGCTAACGTTCGACAACATTTTATCATGGTTGCCATGTTTGAAGGGACACTAGATGACAGTCAGTACTTTCACCAAAATTAATATTTCTGTCATGACAGAAAAATTGAAAAAGCTTGGTTCCTGCTTCTTTAAGCACACTAGTGGTAATAAGTGGTTGATTACCTAAAATATGTGGATGCATGGTATATCTACAGCACATGTAAAAAACTTTTTTTTTTTAAAAAGGCCGTAGCCAGGATTTTAGAAATACTGAGGTCTTGCACCTTAGCTTACTTTGTGTTCCATAAATTCCAAGTTGTATGAAATTGTTGAAAAGATACAAAGGCTTGGTACAAAGGCTTGATGTGTCTTTAAAATTAAGTATATACTAAAAATATGCCAATTAAAACAAAAAGACATTGTAAATGTAATTCTTAATTGCAATAAAAGACAAAGTAGAGGTATAACTCATTTGTCATCGAGGGAATAGTTATAATGAGGTCACTGTAACATTTTGGTATCAATCACTCTCTATCTGTGCCCCACTTGCTGCCTGCAGAGATTCTGATGCATCGAGGAGCAGCCCGTAGAGCAGAAGGAATTAAGAAATCTTCTCATTACAAAATATTTAGCAGCACAATGACCCAAAAGAGATTGACTTGCATTTCATACATACACAAACACAGTTATTTCCCTGATATGATCTTCCATGAACCTCGGGCGAAGACAGAAACTAGCCACTTTTTGAGTAGGCAATAACAGACTGCGTGACTGTATGTATTTCTTACAGGTGCCCAGTAACCATAACAAATCTACCACGTGGTTCAGAGGTGATGTGGGATAAGATGAGAGGATTGTTCTTATTTATTGGTTATGAATGCTGGAGGCATTTTGGCTTTTAAATCACGAGCAGCATTAAGTCGCATTAGAAGGAAGGAGGAAAAATACCTTGAGGCATGCAAACACATCCACTTTTCTTAACTGCTCCACTATCCACATTTTTTTTTTAATTCATAGTGTGCTCAGTAGACTCTCATATTTTCTTCCATATCATCATTAAAATGAACAAATCATTGAAGTGGAAAATCTTTACCAATGTACGTTGTAATTTGTTGAGAACAAAATGACGAAAGTCAATGGAAGCCAAAATCATCAACCCACTGAGAGCTGGATTCAAAATCATACTTTAAAACATTGAAATCACAGGCTGATCCAACTTGTATGAATTTTTATCACAGCAACTCATGATGTGACTCAGCATGTATATGGCCCCTGCCTGACAGTCTGCAGCGATACTTGGCATCGTTGGATGCACGATACACAGTGTCCCATAGGTGCTCAATTGGATTTACGTCAGGGGAATGAGAGGGCCAGTCAATGGCATCCGGTCCTTCGTTGGTCACCCAGGAACTGCCGACACACCCTCGCCACATGAGACCGGATATTGTCCTGCACCTGGAGGAACCCAGGGCCCACTGCACTAGAGTAAGTTCTGACAATCGCTCTGAGGATTTCATCCCGGTACCTAACAGCAGTCAGGGTACTGCTGGCTATGACATACAGGTCTGCGTGACCTGCCAAGGATAATATGCCTCCCCAGACCATCACTGACCCACAGCCACATAAAATTCTCCACGGTGTCTCCAGACTCTTTTATGCCTGACAGGCCTGCAGGTCAATCTCACGCTACCAGTAGTGACATGGACATGAGCAGAACACAAAACTAGAGAAGAATCAGTCAGGAAGGATAAGAAGAGAGCAATTGTCTGTGGCCACCACATGCAAAACCATTCCCTTTTTGGGGTTGTCTTGTGTTTGCCACTCCATTGCACCTGTTGTCACTTTCATTTGCACCAGAGCAGGTGAAACTGATTCACAATCACTTGTGCTTCCTAAATGGACAGATTGATATCCCTGAAGTTTAACTGACTTGGTGTTATACTGTGACAATCAAGTGTTCTCTCATCTCTTTATACTCCATTAGATTTTTCTTGATACAAATTAAAGCCAGTATTGCAGCTTGGCTCACAGTTTATACAATGTTCTTGAATCCTTCATTCTCACCTCACTATAAGGACACTTAATACTCTTCAGACAAGACTGTTAAAGCCACAAATTCAAACACCTAAAATATTCCACATTTTTCATCTATTGTTGGCATTATTCAAAGTTTCAAAAGAAATCAATGTGCATTTAGTGTCAGCTTTTCAAAAGACAGCATCCACAACCACAAGTTATTCAGAACTTGCCTTCTATAGTTAAAACTGCAGTTCATCCAGACCTAAAATAGAAATTTGAATGGAATAATTGGCCAACCTACTGCTTGCACGGATGAAAATGATCTTGGTTTCTCAGGTGAGTCTCCTGGAGAAATGCAATTTTAGCATTTTCAAATGAGTCAACACTCCTCCTCACTTCATTGCATTATTACAGCCCTTCGTGATCCAGTTAATAAATAACACTAGGTTTTCTCCTTTAGCACAGGGGGATATCATAGCCAGCAGGTCCTGTTCCTATTAAATTTAGTGTATAGAAATCAAGTAAAATTCTAACGAGTTGCACTGTAAAGATATTAATAACACACAGAGAGCAAACTACAACAAATACGACATCCGCTATCCTTCACTGCTTTTCCCCAAAACGAAAGCAAAAAATAAAAAATCCCACTTTAGCTAAAATCCAAACCCTGTGTTGTCACTACACCAGCTAAACTACTTCTCAACTTCTGTTTAGCTGCAGCTTCCATTTTAGAACCAAGAGTTTGACACAATTAAAATGTATGTAAACATAACCAGTGATGCCAGTAACGCGTTACTAAGTAACGCGCTACTAAGTAACACGTTACTCTAATCTGACCACTTTTTCCAGTAACGAGTAATCTAACGCATTAAAATTTCCAAAGCAGTAATCAGATTAAAGTTACTTATTCAAGTCACAGTGCGTTACTATTATTTTCATCATTTTCCTCACTAATATATATATATTTTTGCTTTCTTCTTGCGTCTCGGGGAGTGGTGTCAGGTACGCAACAAGTCACATTTTTCAGCACGAGGACAACTAACGTGTTACACCACGCAGCGACACAAACACAAACAATGGAGGGAGGAGAAAAATGCACGTTTTGTAGCTGGAATACAGTCATTATTTTGAGTTCGTGTCAGCTAAAGATGAGAATATTAAGGTTCGTTGTACTCTCTGTGCTGGCGACAAAGTACTATCAAGCCTCAAAAACTGTGGCAACACTGAACATAGCTACATTACCATAAATTTCAACTGTATTATCACATAACAGAGGAAGAAGTTGAGCTGAAATGCAAAACCTTAGGTTTTTTCACATTTCAGTCAAATAACACAGCAATGTTCTTAAGATTAAAATATAATTAAAGTTGCAAGCAGTGATGAACGGGCCCTCACAGTCCACGCGCGTCGGGGCATGCTGCTGTTGGGGTGTGCCACGTACCCGGCCCCATTGCCCTATTATTGCATAAGCGTGTCTTAACTGTCCGTGTTTCGGACAGTGCAGGAAGGGGTTAAATGTCATTTCCTGTGTCCAAGATGTGGCGCTGTGACTATGACTGTATATTGGCCTAGGTGTTCATGGCTGGACTCTTACCAAACAAGTTTGGTCCAGATTAGGGGTGCACCAATCCGAAATTAAGATCGGATATCGGCCCCGATATTGACAAAACGGCTGGATCAGGGATCGGTAAAATGAAACAGATCCACGGCCGATCCAGTTTTTTTTTTGTTTTTTTCGCCGTCGCAGCACATCCTACGTCATTCGTCAGCGTCAGTCTGTCGCATGTTGGAAGAGCACTAGTTGTTGTTTGACCAACTCTTTATTAGTTTATTCTCAGGTTCAGCTGCTATGTTTTATTTTGTATTCCTGTTTGCAGGACGCTGCACTTACCCACGTCACATTTCTCCGCTGATTAGCTAGTAGCCCCGCCGTTATTAGCCTCACCGATCAGCTGTTAGCCTAGCAACGCTAACTTTCAAACCAACGTACTCAGTACTCTGTGGGCTGTCCATCGTTGCTCCGTTGGTCCTCCCTCCACCACAACCTCAGGGTTATTCACTGCCGGGCTGCTTTGTCTCCTCCTCTGCTGCTGCTGCGGTCTCCCCGGCTCGTAGCGATGCTGGATGGTCGCCCCCGCTGTGTGCACGGAGCCTCCAGACGCTAGTTTGTTTACGGATGGTGCTACTGACTTCAGTGCTAGTGTTACCTCCGTGCTGACTGACAGGCACTACATTCATTCTTTGTTTTGTTTGTCCCACTTTGTTACGTGTGTCCTTGGGTACCCTGACAGGCGCCATATAAATTAAATGTATTATTATTATTATTACTTTTATTATTATTAATGTTACACGTTTACAATGTTCGGTAACTGTTTGATTATTTTGTCTTAGTTAGGAAAGTCTGATGCCTTTAGTCCCTTTCACATGGTGGAAGGTATACAGTTTATTATTAATTCAACAACGGTATTGGATCGGTATCAGGTATCGGCCGATACGCTCAGTCCAGGTATCGGTATTGGGATTGGATCGGAAAAAACTGGATCGGTGCATCTCTAGTCCAGATAGGAATAAGGAAGTTGTTCCTTTATGATTTGGTGGACTGCTCCTGCCGCTATTAAATCATGTACGCTGAAGTCAGAAGAACTCCCTGCAATCTACATAAAAACAAAATGGACTACAGCTGAAAAATACCTCAAACTAATTAATCTGTGGTCAGTTATGTTTTGATTATTGATTCGCAGTCCACATGCATCGGGCGGCGATGCTGTCGGAGGGTGCACAGACCTTTTAGTTGCATGTCATCTTGTAGTGTATGATATGGAGAAAAAAACCTATAAATATTATGTAAATAGGATATTTGTCGTAATACTTGTGTCCAGTAGGTGGCATTATGCATATGACACAGTATTAATGCATGGAGGTATTCAGGGCGACATCGTATAAATGTGTGATGAATGTGGTGTACGTGGGAAATTGTATGTTGAAGTTATAAGGAGTTTATGCTTTATAACCAAGCATGAAAATGGATCGGACCATGACACCCACCATGTCTGAAGTAGGCGAAAGCTTTTGACAACTTTTCACCGTCAACGTTTGAGGATGATACTGAGTGAATTGGAAGTGTGTGGTTTTCAATCTGTAGGAGGAGTTTGTTAAAGTACGAGGCATGGATATGTATGAAAATGGGGGTGAAATGGGAACTTTGAATGAAAATGGCTGACTTCCTGTTGGAGTGACAGTTTGGTACCCTGATGTTTTTTGTGCGTCTGGTCATGATACATATGCATAGCGAATGTCATTCATGTATGTATGCATGTAGGAGGCGGGTCTTGGATTTTTAATATTCCACGGGGCGCTATAGAGTTCGATGGTAACACCTTTCATCAGCTATCTTCAGGAGGGCATTGGCAATAATTGTACCCTGTTTCGTGTTAATCCGACCTACCGATGTGGAGATATAAAATCCTTCAATTTAAAGAGCACCACCTAGTGGTATTCTGCCAAAATTCTGCACAGAGCCTTACCCTCAATTTCCACTGGATACGTCTCCGCTGCGTTGCGTCTCCGCCACGCCAGCGGAGCAGATACGTTTCACTTTAGTCTATGAGTCAATCCCCATCAGGTCCGCTGCGCTGCGTACCTGCTCCGTCCCAGCTCCGGCAGTCCGGAGCCCTCCGGCACAAATACGCAGGACTTCTATTTCTGGCGGATGCCGGAGCACGACGCAACAATTCAGCGGAATTTAGCAGGGAGCAGACAGGAAGTCAAGCGCGAAAATAACAAACAGTATCCGGTTACCTTTCAAAATAAAACACTCCGTGTTGACACCAGCACACAAATCTCAAAAAAGAGACAAACACAAGCTCTTCTGCTACTCCTTCGGTCGGAAACGCTCCGTGTTGTTGTTTTTAATAACACAGACCTATAACTGCGGTCGGGAGTGATTATGTGATTATCGTGGAAACTCCTCGTCCTCCTGACGCCAGCTGTCTACCGTACTGCGCCGTGGCGCACTCAAACCGCAACCGGTGGGGATTGGCGGATGGCGGAGCAAAACCGGATCGGAGCTGCAACGCAGCGGACACGTATCCAGTGGAAATTAGGGGTTAGTGGCTCATGGGGAAGTAGTAACCTGAGTTTCATGTCATTCGGACAGACCAATGTGGAGATATGCAATACTTCCTATTTTGAGCAACTTGTACAGGAAGTTGTTATTTAATAACTTAAGAATTGTTTGGAATATCACAATTGTTTTAATAACTCTTTGTCAGGAGGGTCCACAGATGCTGTGTGCAAAGTTTCGTGGCAATCTGTGAAATCACCTGGGAGGAGTTCGAAAAAGTAGGTTTGCAACGCTTCACGAATTTGCGGTAAAAAAAAACGTAGGCGGAAATGGGCGTGGCCTATATCACGAGATGTCGGCCTGCTCGGGCCCTAAAATGAATAAAAAAATAGAATAAATCCACAAGAGAGCTATTTTTTTAATTTATAGGATTAAAAAGTCTATTTTTGTTCACTCTGGTTTATCAGCCTGATTGCATGAGTGATCTGTGGAAGTGGACTCCATTGTCAGTTATTGATTTACTTGTTTGTTATGAGTCTGGCTGTTTGGCGTGAATGAACACTCACAAGAGTAATGCAACTAAACAAAAATCAAGATCCCCCTTTAAACTCACACAAATAACGAAAGATGAAAATTTGTGTCATTTCCATGTGAACACACTTTAAAGCCTTTTGCCGCTCCAGAGGAACCTGTGTGTACTCTGATATATTGCCTTGAGTGATGTCACTCAGTGGCTATGTTGCATTGTGGGTAATGAGGGCACTGGATTTTGAAAAGCACTGGTCGAGTACTGCACTCTGTTAGACTCATTATGGTCAGTTTCAAAACAAATGATAAAAGTTGATACAGCAGAACCAGAGATATCCCCTTTTATATTCCAAACAGTCTTTTCAAAACCTGCTGCCTACATTACACACAATGCAACCTAGCCACTGAGTGTTATAACAAGAGGCTATTTATCAGATTACACGCAGCTTCCTCTGGAGCCACAATAGGCATTATACTATGTTTTTCACATATGCAGTAGTACTCCCTAAGATCTGTAGACACACTTTCATGTGTAAAATTGGTGGTGTTGCCTTTTACGGTGAAACTCTCGCCAAAAGGCAACCTAGGCTTTATTTGTGAATGTATATGAGTCAAACCTTGTAAATGCATAATTACGACCAAAGAGGCCGCCGTCATGGCAGACAAAAAGTGTCGATCCCCAAGTGAGACCTAACAGGAAGGAGAGTAATGGTGGACCTCCTACCTGTTAGGTCGCACTCGTGTTGTCTGCCATGACAGCGGCGTGCGAGAGATGCTACCGCCAACGTGAGTTGTGCCTAAAACTGTCTTTTTAGTAAACTCTGTGTACACAAACAATGTTCTCAATGCTCATGTTCATGTGTAGAGGCCCTGGTGATACTACGAGCAAAGTTTCATGTTGTGTCGAGCCTTCTTTGTGTTTTAAAAATAGCGATTTTGATGCTAGCATAAGAGTGCTCCTGCACTCCATTGAAAAATAGCTTGCCCGAAAACGAAACTACGGTAAATCTTAAAAGTGCCTCTTTCATTGTAATTATGCTTTTACATGAAGGTTTGACTCATATTCAATCACAAATAAAGCCTAGGTTACTTTTTGGCGAGAGTTTCACTTTAAAGACGTCATATTATGCTAATGCTAGGTTTGTACTTTTATTTGGGGGTCCTTGTAGAATAGGTTTACATACCTCAATTGTCAAAAAACACATTATTTTTCTCTCATGATGCATTGCTGCAGCATCCCATTCCACACTGTGTCTCAAACGCTCCATTTTAGCTACAGAGTGAGACATCTCGCCTCTGTTCAGTCTTTGGTGGGAGTTGCACATGCCCATAACTTAAGGGGCAACATGAAGTCAATCAGAGGCAGAGCAGGGTGGGACATGCCCAGTAAGGAAGTGTGATCTAAAATAACACGGCTACAGCACTAGCAACTGTGTGCCTGCTGACTGACTGGACTAATAGCTAGTTTAAGGCTAGGTAAGTTATTCTAAACATATATTTTTTATCCTGTAAAAAATCTTTTAACATCCTGACAACAATCAATAAATCAAATGCTCAGAAAAATAATAGGAAAAAGATCCAGTATTGCCAAAGCTAGTAGCAAGCTTGTAAGAAAAAGCGTAGCTTAAATTTCCCTATACTAATATGCTAGCATGTGAAAAAACAGTGAGCAATAAGCCTGTTGAACACCTTAGCCAAACACTTCTGTAACGCCTGTTACATAGTGACAAGCGTATTTTTTTATGTATATATGATATGTTGTGTATGTTATATTTTTATATATTTTTATATATTTATTATAATATTACTAAGTACCCAACTAATACAATTGAAACTGCAATGTTTGGTGGTAAATCCTGAAGCAGGAGGAGATGACCCAGCTGACCTGGAATGGACCCAGAGAACTCTGAAACTGTGGTTCAACTGGTATGGGGGCGACAAGTTAAGTGAACTGGAAAGGGACAAAAAAGAACACACAGTGAGTAAGAAAATGAACACTCACAGAGAGAAAAAGCAAGAGAATGCAAGCAATAGGAGGATGACATGCTGGGTGCTGTTGGGGCTTCTGGTGGTGCTGACTGAATCAAAGTGGCATGTTGTTTTTTCTTCTGCTGGTATTCAGCCATGTGCCCATCACGGCCTCCACATCATTCAGGCATCACACACAGGCACCCTAACAACTGGCAGCAGAATTAACAAAAAACTTCAGTGCACATCAGTGCTTGTCATTATTTGGTGTCAAGAGATGGAGACTTTTTATTTTGTTGCAATGTTGTCAGTGCTGATTGGTGGGGAATGAAACAGGTCTGATATGTTTCAAAGTATTTTCATTTCAGTTTAGAGACAGCCATGAATTGTTGTAAGTGTTTATTATTTAAAAGGGACCCATACACTTCTCTTTGTAGGAGACTTGTCATGGGAAAAAAAGCACAGATGTATTCAATAAAATCAATCGTCCCATTCCATTAGAGTATCTCCTTTAACCTTTAAAATACAGCCTTGGTTAAAATTATAAATTACACCCGTGCTTTTCCTGCTGGCACAATAAAATCTCTTGTGAAAATGCCTCCATTGTTTGTATATGAGCCAGTATTTTAAGTAGAAATTGTTATGTTTGCTGCCTGTCTCACAGAACAGACATTTGTAGGTCAGCCAGCTAACTTTTGTTCAGAAAAATAATTTTCCATGCTCTAATTATCGTTAAACAATTAGATATTACTAATGAATGTGGTCAGATACAAATGATGTCGGATGCATGCTTGGTTGGGTTTTCCCTCCGATGGACGTGCAAGGGGAGTTTCAGTGATAATCATGAGCCTGCTAAAAAAAAGCATGAAACCTCACCCCATCTCTTAAAGAACAGCTTTAATTGCATGGAACATTTTTAGTATAGTGAGTTATGCAGATAGGCATTTTGAACATTCAAGCACTCAAATGTTCAAATGACAGCTTCCGATCTTAATGTCAGATTAATTCTCTATGTTCTGAAACTGGGTTTTTGCCTTTTTGCTCACAATGCCTTCATTTATCAAACGAACGTACGGCAGAAAACCGTGCGTACGACCATTTCCACGCAAACTTCGGCATTTATCAATTTGGACGTGAGCGGAAGCTACGATCAGATCTCACGTCAGGTCTGAGCTTGTGTACGCAAATCTGAGTCTGTGGATTTACGGTGCAGCACAGCAAAATCTGGCTGAGACTGAAAATAATTATTAAACAAACCTCAACTGTCATTAAGCATAAGCAGTCACATTTTTAGCACAGATCAAAACAGATTCTTAAAACAAATAAAACAAAATACAAACATTTTAATTCTTTTAAAAAAGCCCAGGTTTTTTCCTGATACCACTTTTTTGTAAAATAAAATACGATAACATTACAACTAATTAACGGAATACCCAATAACCCCACTGGCAAACCTGCTACAGAGCAGGAACGCAGATTCAATAGTGCGCACATGTAACAGGTAGGAGCTACCCATGTTGGCTCTCTCCCTTACTTGCTACTCAGAGGAACAAACCACACCCGCCTCAAATATGCTCGACACACAGTAGATATAATGTAGAAAAATTATCTTTTTATTAATGCAAAAATAAGTTTTCTTTTAAAAAGAGTCTATTGTCTGAAGGGGAGGAGGGGGGAGCAGAAGTGCAGGGTACCGGCAAGGGTGGTCAAGTCTCTTTCTCTCTCTCTGTGTGTGTCTCAGCTGGAGATGTAGGATTCAGTCCGCTCCCTCTTGGTCGCTGCTCTAGGACTGCGTTGTGGCCCAGAGCCAGCCGGAAGTTGCTACAGCCCGCCTACACAATGATGATGGTGTCCTTTTAGGGCAACAGCACACAAAAAAATCCCAACACTGGTGAAAGCAGGCAACCACACAAAAAGATCCAGATAAGGCAAATCACACTCCACACGGTGGTGGTATCAGGAAAGGAATACCACTATCACGCTTAAGGTCGGGTCCCCCAACACTCCATTAGGCGGCCAGGGTGACGGAGTAGACACAGCAGTCCATTCTCATAAGCAGAGGGTAATATGGCTGAGAGAGAGAGAGAGGCACTTAGCTCCGTACTTATCCGTCGATTCCGCCTTGCATCGGTTCCTCCAAGCTCCACTACACCTTCGGCTCTCAGTCCCCTCCACCGCCAGCTCTTCTCCCAGTCTGCTCTGTGATCTGCCAAAACCGCACCAGTCGAATACCTGAAGGTATATAAAGCACACCCACACACAGCTTGTGGCCCAATTGCCACACAGTCCCACCACTGCACACCAGGTTTGATGGGTCAGTCAATGAGTGCTTAATTGCTTCTATATTGATTGCAGCTGGAGGCAGCCATCTTAGAGCACCAGGCAAATCCTCCCCTGAGACCCTGGGGGCAGCCATCTTGGTACATCAGGTTAGTCCTCCCCTGGGAACCTCCCCCCCATACTTAAGTTCCCCCATAGTCACCTCGTGACACCTCTCCCCCACCAATTGGTTGTAGTCCCTAGAACGTCTGTTTTAGGAGGTCCAGTTACCGTACCTCTTGGAGGGGCATACCTTGGGTGTCCCGTTGGGAGCATCGAGGCTGCGGTGAGGGGTCTCCCCCTTCTACCGCAGGTTCAGGGCCGACAGGGACCAATGCCCACCCCATCAAAGGTCTTGGTGGGGCCTCTGGGTTGACCTGTCTCTCCCCAGCGGCCGTTGGAAAGTTAGGACAAGGTCGGAGTAGATTGCGATGCAGTACACGTTCATGACCTGGCTTCCCTTCAGGTCGCACCGTGTAGACGGGTAGGTCTGGTCCACGGCGGCCCACCACGACATAGGGCATAGGCTCCCACAGGTCGCTCAACTTGCCTTTTCCTTTCCGTCGATTGTCTCTGACCAGCACCCGCTCTCCAGGCAGCAGAGGACAGTCGTGGGCTGTTTGATCGTACAGGCACTTGTTCTTGGCAGCAGCCACAGCCAAATGCTCGGTGACCCGTTGATAGGCGGCGCAAAGCCGTTGATGGTGTTGGCTCACCCACTCTGATTTACTTTGGGCCCCATCAGACTGTCCTGTGCCTAAGAGCATATCAATGGGTAGGCGCACATGCCTCCCAAACATCAGGTAAGTAGGGGCATAGCCCGTAGTGCTGTGGATGGTGTTATTGTATGCTTGCAATAAGGAAGGGAGATGATCCACCCACCTGTCCTGCTGTTCAGCTTCCAAGGTCCCCAATAGACTCAACAGGGTCTGATTAAACCTCTCGCATCCTCCGTTCCCCTGCGGATGGTATGGCAAGGTGTGGGTCTTCTGGCACCCGTAGAGTTGGCATAACTCTCGAATCACTTGCGATTCGAAATTCGGGCCTTGGTCCGAGTGGAGAGTCTCAGGGCACCCAAACGGTTGGAAAACAGTACTCCACAGGGCCCTGGCAGTGGTGGAGGCAGTCTGGTCGGTCGTGGGGATGGCCCAGGCATATTTTGTAAATAAGTCTGTGACCACCAAAATGTTCTGGTAGCGATCAGTCGGCCTGCTCAGGGTCAGAAAGTCCATGGCAACGATGTGGAGGGGGGCCTTGGACTGCATGGGGACCAAGGGGGCTTTACCATCTTGTCTCGCTTTAAAGAGCGCACATCATGAGCAGCCCCGGATGTACGTGCTTACAGACATCTCCATCTTTGGCCAGTAGAAGTTTCTCCTCACCAGCGACAGCGTCCTCTCCTGGCCTTGGTGCCCCATCTGTGTATGGTAGGCCTCTAGGAGAGACTGTATCTGGGATTATGGGACTACTACCTGGAACACAACATCGTGAGTCACCACATCTTGCACAGAACGGCAGATTACCCCCTCGCGTAGACTCAGCCGACCCCACGGGCTCAGTAGATGCTTCAACCTTGGCGCCTGTGCCCCTCTCTCTGCCGCTGGCGGTAGGATACCTCGTTGCAGGTAGGTTGAGACTGTCACCAGGCTGTTGTCACTCTCCTGCAACTCCCTCCAACGGTTTGGATCCCACCCCCAGCTAGCAGGGACAGCTTTGTTGCTTGAACCTGGTGCTTCCACCACCCCTACCAGAAGTTCATCATCAGGCCGAGTGGATGGAGTTGGGGCTTGGGCCGCTGCATCTGCAACAGGGAGTCTAGAAGCACATCAGCATTAGGGTGTTCTCGCCCTGGTCGATAGCGTATATGGTAGTCGTAATTAGCCAGTTGCGCTACCCATCGCTGTTCCACGGCCCCCAGTTTGGCTGTGTGCAAATGGACAAGGGGATTGTTATCAGTCACCACAATTACCCTACTGCCCCATAGGTAGTCTTTAAACTTTTCGCTCATGTCCCACTTCATGGCGAGGAGCTCCAGTTTAAAGGAACGGTAGTTGGAGTCGTTCCTCTCTGCTGGGTGAAGACTGCGGCTTGCGCAGGCGATGACTCTCTCCTCCTCCTCCTGCTGCTGGGCCAGCACTGCACCTAACCCAGAGTTACTGGCATCGGTATAAAGTACAAAGGGTTGTGAAAAGTCGGCGTAGGCAAGAATCGGAGCCTGCAGCAATTCATGTTTGAGCTTTTGAAAGGCTGTGTCACACTCGGGACTCCATGTCACAGGGGGTGACCCTCGACCCCGAGAGCGGCCGTTTCCCACCAGTAGTGCATTCAGGGGCTTGGCAATTTTTTAAAAGTCTTTAATAAAGCGCCTGTAGTACCCCACAAACCCCAAGAAAGCACGCACTTGTCTGACCGTTTTGGGGGGCTGCCACTCTTGAACTGCCCCCACTTTGGCTGGATCTGGTGAGACACCCTGGTGGCAAATGCGGTGCCCCAGAAACGTCCCCTCCTTCTGAAACAGTTGGCACTTTTCCAGCCGCAGCTTCAACCCATATCTCTCCATGGCCTGGAACAGTTCCTCGATGTGTTGGAGGTGGAAAGCAAAATCTGGGGAGAAAACAATCACATCATCAAGGTATACCAAGGTAGAATCAACCAACTGCCCCCCCAGGCACCTCTGCATTAGCCTCTGGAAAGTGGCTGGAGCATTGCAGAGGCCGAAGGGCATCCTTTCCCACTAAAAGAGCCCAAAGGGGGTGGTAAATGCTGTTTTCTCTACGTCTCTTTCCTCTACCTGGACCTGCCAGTAGCCACTGGCCAGGTCCAAGGTGGAATACCAGGCAGCCTGTGTCAGGGTGGTCAGGGTCTCCTCTATCCGTGGAAGGGGAAAGGCGTCCTTCTTGGTTACGCTGTTTAGTTTCCGATAGTCGACGCAGAACCTCCAAGCTCCACTCTTCTTCTGCACCAGCACTATTGGAGCTGCCCAGGGGCTGCTGCTTTCCCGAATAATGCCCCCATCTAGCATGCCCCGCAGCAGAGTGCGAACCTCCTGATAGAGGGTGGGGGGTACAGGGCGATAACGCTCACGGCTGGGGGCTGCGTCGCCCGTGGGGATCTGGTGTCGGACAACGTCTGTGCATCCATAGTCCTCGTCATGGGTGGAGAACACATGTTGCCACTTGGCCAGGAAACATCGGAGCTGCTGCTGCTGGTCCTCATCCAGGCCATTTCCCTACAGAGACTCACAGCACAGGTGTTCAGGCATTTCCTCACTCATTTTATTCTCCCCCTGGCCAACCTGCATAATGCCCACCTCGACCACCCCTGGACTTACTTGGTTAAAGCAGACATCGCTGTTTTCTTTCAGCTGTTGGGGCCCTACAGCCGTGATGCGTGCCAGACCCTGGCGACGGTGGAGGTTAACGGGGTAGGGCTTGGTGTTGCGTACCCCCACGGGCACACGGCCCCTATGCACAGGGGCAAGGGCTCGGGCCACCTCAACCTCCTGGCACTCGCTGTGTGGCTCGACTAACACCCAGTTGTTCGGTCCATAATGCCGGGCTGGCAACCTAGCCCAAACGACTGCTTCGCTTTGGGCAGGGACGGTGCCTCGCTCTGGCCTTTTGATTTTCGAACAGCACCTCCCAGCAGGCGGAGATGACATTCATGCCTAGCAGGGCTCGGTGGGTACCCAGGCATTGGTCTCTGACGATAACGGCACCCCTCTCTGGCACTGTGACGCCCTGCACCTGGAAGTCAGCCATAACATAGCCAATGTATGGGATATCCAGCCCGTTTGCGCCCCGCAAGGTCAGCCATGGTGCCTCCACCCCCTGTAATTGTTGGACATCAAACAGTTCATTACACAAACTTTGTGAAAACAGGGTAACTTGAGAGCCAGTATCAACTAGGCATCTGACCTTCTCTCCATTGACATGTACCTCTACAATAGGGCACTGGCCCACTAAAATGTCTCTGGGGGAAGGCGAGGGGTCGGTTAAAGGGGTCCCGGCCACTTGGCTCACAGTGGCCGGGAAAGCTAAAAACCCTCTTGGGAGGCACGTCGAGGCCCACACTGCCTGCTAATGTGTCCTGCTGCACCGCATCGATTACAAATAGGCCTCCCCCTGTCATCCCACTGGAACTTTAAACCAGGGGGTCGGCCTGAGCGTCGCTCCTTCTCTGGTGCACCCTCTGAGTAGGACCTTTCACGGGAGAAGGGCGGGCCAGACGGTCTACCCCGGCGTAGCTCATCCAAGAGGGTCTTGGAAAGCTCAGTCATCTGCTCTTTCACATCCTTCATTATTTCGGCACGGAGTTCCTGCTTCCAATTAGCTGCAGGGGGAGGAGTGGGGGTACGGGCACTGCTGGTGGCCATACATGTAGGTTGTCCAGCCGTCTCTAGCTGGTCTAGTTCTAGGGCCAGGGCCTCCTTCCGAATGTCTTCAAAGTTCAAGTCTGGGTTTTGACGAAGCTGTAGCCTCAGGCCCTGGCGGATTGGGCCATCACGGAGCCCCATGAGGAACTGATCTCGCAACAGCGCGTCTCCATCGTGGAGGCCATGGTCCCTTCTCCCCTTCAGTCAGGCGTACAGCTCTCGTATCTGCAATGAGAAGGAGCGCAGAGATTGTTTAGGCCCCTGTCTACAGTTAAAGTACTGGGCCCTCAAAGCAGTTGTTGGCGTGTTGTCCCCATACAGCTCAGCCAAAAAATCAAAAACAGCTTTGGGGGTATTGCGCCTATCTTCTGGCACGGCCTGGACCTCCCTCTTCGCCTCGCCCTCTAGTGACCCGAGAACAAACTGCAATTTCTGTTGCCCGCTCAATCCCTGCAAGCCAGCCAAATAGTCTGTTTGAGTTTTCCACTCCTGCCCACGGAGCTCCCATGAAGACAGGCATCACTTGGGGTCGTGCTACTGGTGCCTCGTCATCAGACATATTGAGGAGTTGTGGTTGCTCAACTCAGAGTAACAATCCTGTCGGGGATGCCACTTGTAACAGGTGGGAGCTACCTATGTTGGCTCCCTCCCTTACTTGCTACTCAGAGCCACACCCGCCCCAAATATGCTCGACACACAGTAGATATAATGTAGAAAAATTATCTCTTTTTATTAATGCAAAAATAAGTTTTCTTTTAAAAAGAGTCTATTGTCTGAAGGGGAGGAGGGGGGAGCAGAAGTGCAGGGTACCGGCAAGGGTGGTCAAGTCTCTTTCTCTCTCACTGTGTGTCTCAGTTGGAGATGTAGGATCCAGTCCGCTCCCTCTTGGTCGCTGCTCTAGGACTGCGTTGTGGCCCAGAGCCAGCCGGAAGTTGCTACAGCCCGCCTACACAATGATGATGGTGTCCTTCTAGGGCAACAGCACATAAAAAAAATCCCAACACTGGTGAAAGCAGGCAACCACACAAAAAGATCCAGATAAGGCAAATCACACTCCACACGGTGGTGGTATCAGGAAAGGAATACCACTATCACGCTTAAGGTTGGGTCCCCAAACACTCCATTAGGCGGCCAGGGTGACGGAGTAGACACAGCAGTCCATTCTCATAAGCAGAGGGTAATATGGCTGAGAGAGAGAGAGGCACTTAGCTCCGTACTTATCTGTCGATTCTACCCTGCATCGGTTCCTCCAAGCTCCACTACACCTTCGGCTCTCATTCCCCTCCACCGCCAGCTCTTCTCCCAGTCTGCTCTGTGATCTGCCAAAACTGCACCAGTCGAATACCTGAAGGTATATAAAGCACACCCACACACAGCTTGTGGCCCAATTGACACACAGTCCCACCACTGCACACCAGGTTTGATGGGTCAGTCAATGACTGCTTAATTGCTTCTATATTGATTGCAGCTGGAGGCAGCCATCTTAGAGCACCAGGCAAATCCTCCCGAGACCCTGGGGGCAGCCATCTTGGTACACCAGGTTAGTCCTCCCCTGGGAACCCCCCCCCCCCCATACTTTAGTTCCCCATAGTCACCTCATGACACACACACGCACACAGGTCACAGTGGAGCTGCTTCGGGTTGCTGAAGGGCAGGTGGCTCCGTCTCGGACCAGCAGGGGGAATGCTGCTGTATACCCCTGAGAAAGTGTGCCATATTATCTTGGACTGTTCAGTTTTGCACAACATTGTATTCCTGAATGAAGTGCCTTTGATGTGCTGGCGCTGCTGGGATGAAGATCTCCATCTGGGAAAAGTTTATCTTCTCTCCATGTTTGACTTCAGTGGGCGAGGCCTCTAAACCAGGAATATTTAAGGGCGTATCATGTTAATGACGATCAAATTCAGCCGCCGCATTTATCAAGACCCGATCATTCATACGCTGGAATTGGTCAGATACTAACGTTTCATAAATCACACGTGTGTCCTGTCGTAAGACCAATTCTGCGCTCAGATCTGCACCCGTTTTCGCGCAAGATTGACAAATGAGGGCCAATATCTCCAAATAAATTTAGCTTGTTTCTTTTCTGGTGTACAAACTCATTATTTATCTTATCATGTACAAGTGTACTACATGGAGTTTTTAAATGGTTATGAAATAGTCTTAGTTTAAAGGTAGCATACGTAATTTCTAGTGGGCTCTCTATCAAAACAAGATACAAGACATTTTTAGAGTGTTTTGTGGGGAGGAGCTCATGTCACATCATCAACATCTTCATCACATAGAGCCTGAGGATGTTGAGGCTTAGTAATACAGATCCACAACTGGGGTCAGACTACAACATACAGTTCAAAATGATTTATAGAATTCTCTGTTCTCTTTATTGACCCAACACACATTTGACATTCTCTGTTTTTATATATCCAACCTTTCACATTGCCAAACAATGAAATAACACATTCACTTTTCAAAATGGTATGCAAAATGTACAATTAATAATTTACATAAATGTAGTGGCTTTCTCCACTTTGCAAAATATCACAGCATCCTGCCATTTTAATTATAATTGCATAAACATTTATTACATAGACATACATCTGTTTTTGGTGTCAATGTCACAAAATATAGCAGTAGTAAATCCATTTTAACAGTTCTTAAGACATTTCTTTCACATCTTTTGGACCTATACAAAATAAAAATTAAATTGTACATTCAGGCAAGCAAACAAATTAAATTAATAAAATGACCATTTATAAAACTGTAGTTATTCAGTTGCTAAGTGTGCTTTAGGAGTGTTTTCAAAATACAAACCAAACTACATTTTTGCATTTACTAGCATTTTTACACATGCAGTAAAATTTAAGTTACAGCCCAACATTTACTGAGACACACCATAGCTGAAGTTATTTGAATGTTCCTTGCACCCATCTGCCAGGAGCAGTTGGTTTCCATTCATTCCAGTGCATTACAAAAATGGATTTAAGGACTTGAAACCTATGCGAGATCAAGGTTGTAATGACATCATCACAAACCTTTTTGTCTAAAAACACATGCTGTGATTAACTTGCTGCAAGTCTCAGATGTCAGAGTTGAGTTTTACCAACAAAGGAGTGCCAGAACAGCACACTTTAAATCCATTGTGAGGTTTCAGAAGCATTACTGCAACCATAAAACAACTTGGACACAAAACAAAGCAAATATCTAGAATTTAGAAGTTGACCTGTACACCGTGTTCAAAGAAACAGAAACCAAATGCTGTCTGGGATAGATGAAAAACACACTTTTTCTTCAAAGAAGAAAAACAGCATGCTATAGAAATAGTGACGCAAGTAAACACATTTTGCAAATAACAAAAAAAAAAGCTAAAGCACAAGACCCTTTCAGGTAAACATCCACGCTGGTCTCTGCATGTATTTAAAACCAAACAGCATGAAGGGCTTAACAGGAAAGTCTTTAAAAAATTGAAATATCAGTGAAGACCTCTGTTCAGTCTTGTCAGATCAAGATCATACCACCACTTTAACATTTTACATCTAATGTTTGCTAAATGCCACAAGCTCTCATTGGATAATCAATTTCCAAATTTAAAGGTTATCATTTTGAGCCAGTCTTATGGTTCTTATGGAGAGTTTGTTGATTTTGAACCTTGGTGTTAAAAAATTAATTTAAGGCTAGAGGAAGTGTATGCATACAGGCAAGAAATTAAAATCAAGGTCACTGTTGTATACCTAAAACACCACCAACTCAAAACTGCCAGATGTGGACACATGTACCTGCAGTCACCGTGGCTTGGTTTGCAAATTGTTTGCAAAACACACACACACGCCAACTTAAGTCAATTCTTGGGACATCACTTAGACTTACATTCAATCCCATCAGACTTAGCATAACCCCTACCCTAAACATTACTTGTCTAACTCAACCACGACCCCCCCCCCCCCCCCCCCCCACACACACACACACACACAATATTACTACCCAATCATGTAGCTGTAGACCTAAATTCAATGTTAACCAACATACTGTTACATGCAAACACAGTGACTGTCAAGAGAAGCTACAAATCCCGTTTTACAGTACAGCTTGGAAACACTGCTTCTGTTCTGTTGCCAAGACTGTCTGTTGATTTACTGTGTGAACTCAAATCTATTATCCAGTGTAGCCTAACCGCGCAAAGCTTCATCACCGAAAGTGCATAAATTGCTATTTTTTAATCCATAGTCTGTGGATGGATTTTACAACAATTCTTAAAAAACAAACACACATACACATGCGCACACACTCTTTAATTTATGAGTTTGCATGTTTTTGTAAGAAAAAACATAATGCCACATTATATGTCCTGAAATGTTCAATGCAACGCAAGAGAAAACATCTCAGGAAAACCTGCAATATGGTTTGCAAATATATTCCCTCATTAGTAAACTATATTAAAAGTTTTTCTTCTGTTAGCATTCTCAGTGGCATCACTTCCAAACTTAAATCACATACAATAGTCCCTTTCAAAATCCAGCGCTAGTTAATGCAGCAATACTTAACACTTTGATAACACTTTGTTGCTGTGATTGAGTTTAGCTCCATGCAGGATTTGGTTAGGACCCACTCATAAGCACTGGTTTAATCCTCTATTGGAAAGAGAGCAAAAGGAGGTCCTACTGTGAAATACAGTACAGTGCTTGTGTGTGTGCACAAGATAACATGCCTCTGCACAACTTGCAGAGAGCTGCAGGTTCAGCTGTAACAGCAGGAAATGTGGGATGAGCGGTCAAGATGGTTTCTTGTGAGAGCAGCAACCTACAACAGAAAATGGAATATATTATTCACTGCACTGATAATACATGAAAAATGTACAAATGCATACAAAATAATGTGTTACTGTTAGGGGTTTTCTCTTTTTGTTAAAATAATAAGGCTAGAAGCATTCTGTATTTTCTTAAAGTCCTCTTAGGAAAAGACTTAAACCAACAATAATGTGTGTCAACGCAGATACTCAGCCAGCCTGTGTAGTGAAGTCTTTATGTTTCAATTGTGTAGTTTCGTTTTTTAAAAAGGTCTCAGTAACTTCCAAAAACCACTGGCTACTTTAGCTTTAATTACATTTTATTAAAAGGAGAATAAAGACTCCTTTTGTTGTGTATATGTGTAATCATTTTGGAGATGAGAGCACTTTAATGTCTTCTGACCGTATTTGTTACACTGAAGATGACCTTTTGGTATAGAATTAGATCACCTCATTGGTTTATCTTATGAGACATTTGCTTCAAGTTCTGTCATTATTTGAGTGGTGTTATGGCCAAAAATCGCTTTATTATTGAGTCCAAATGGACGTTTGTGCTATATTTGAAGAAATTCTCTCAAGGCTTTCCTTAGTTGTCCATTTGCCAGAACAGGACAGAAGCACAGAGAGAGCCGAAAAAACAATGCTATATTAGAAATGACTGTGGTGAAAATGTTGCTTAAAAGTTAAAGGGATATTCCGGTCTAAGTTTAATCCATGGTCTAACACACCGTGAAACTGTGTTAGACTCCCTCTCGAGAGATCAAGTTAGCAGAGCGCTAGTTCACATAGTTTTAGCATCCTCAGAAACGACCACACAACAACAATACACTGCAGTAAATGGATCCAACTACAAAGCGCCACCAAAAAGCCACAAATAATGCTCAGAACAGCACCAAACTCCAGCTAAGCTAGCGGAGGTTAGATGCCGCGGACTATGTACTGAGACCCTATTTGTACTGTTGCTGAAGTTTGGTGCTGTTCTGAGCATTATTTGTGGCTTTTTGGTGGCGCTTTATAGTTGGATCCATTTACTGCAGTGTATTGTTGTCGTGTGGTCGTTTCTGAGGATGCTAAAACTACGTGAGCTAGCGCTCTGCAAACTTGATCTCTCGAGGGGGGGGTCCTACTCAGTGTCGTGGTGTGTTAGAACATGGATTAAACTTACACCGGAATGTCCCTTTAAGTCATGGGAAGTCATGCATGTAATTGTATATTGTAATATTGTATAGGGCATACTTTTAAAACTAGATCCGGATCTTAAGTATGAAATAACCCAGAATGCTTATACTTTAATCCAGCCACCCAGCAGATCAGCGGCAGTTAAAGCTAAACATTTGGCTGGAGTGCAATCATTGTGTCACTGAGAATTTTGGGGGGTGCCAGTCGAGGATGTCACATTCTATAACATTCAGTGACATCGTCCCCTTTCCCGCCGAGCAGCAGTGTGGGCGCCAGACAAGCAATTCAGCAGAACACTCATCCCTCAGTGTAATGCATCAGTCTCAGTCTACGTCACTCCATCCATCCCTACATCTCTTCTCTGCTGACAAAACTGCTTCAACAGTGGCCTGTGCTTCATAGCTCAGTCTGTTCTAAAATCAGGTCTAACAAATAGTACAAGCAGAGACACAGGTCATCCTGTCAAATCCTTTTAGATTATTGGTTTGCTCACCTCCAGGTCAGCTGAGTCTACATTGAATTTGTACAAGAACAAAACAAGGACTTTGCAGCTGTGGCTCCATCTCAGTCATTTATTAAACTACATACAGCTCAGAAAAGGCAACAAATATCCCTCAAATTTGTGAAGAAGCACAAAGTCCAAAGTTAGGACACAAGAGTGCAATCTGTAATGATGAGGTGCAGTCCACTGCAGGGAGTGCATGCATGGTGGTCCATGTGTTCTTGAGCATACTAGACACCAAGTGCATTTCTGTCCACATCCATTATCCATCCATGTGCACACTTTATATTTGTGTGGATTCATTGCACAAGAAATTTGAGGTATGATATCATAAAAAGCTTATCACACTTGGTTGAGTCCAATGCCTTCAGTATTTTGAGAGGATTTAACTAGGACAGTAGACGTATGTTTGGTATTAAACTTAATGTCAGCAGATCCTCATTTCGATCGTTCCTAGTAAAGCACAGGATATATAGGAAAAACACATATATAGGAAAAACACATATAAACTTAAGGTAACATTTATTTTTAACATGTTTTATGTTCCATAAAACATGTTAAAAACAAATGTTCTCTTAAGTTTATATGTGTTTTCTGTATTTTTTTGTGCATACACCTTTTAAAAAATGTTTTACCCTAGACAGGCGAGGAACCATATATGGTCACTTCATTGATCTTGATTTTTAACATAAAAATAGAATATTTTTAAAAAGGTCACAAAAGTAAAAAATTCCCTTTCTTTAAACAAAGGTCAGCAAAAGGTTTATCAGAGCATTAAGTATGAACTTTCCTTTACCTTTTTTTTTAAATGAGCTTGTCTGCAGGAAGTTGAGCTTTTCCTGTGTGCAATGACTCAATGTAGGCCAAGGCACTCTGCATGGAGGTCAGACAGTAGCCTTCCTCTCCTATTAAATAGCTAAAAAAAAAAAAAAAAAAAGAGAACACATGTTAGCTGATAAGAAGACATCTTTAAGTAAACGTCAGAAATATAGTGGTTAGTCTTCCATGTATTTTAACTTTATGAAGTCACAGAAAACAGTGAGAAGGCGAAGGACTTGGGCAGAAACGTCTTTATTCCGACAGAACTTAACAAATGAGGCATGACTGCCCACAAGAATCCCAAACATCCTTCAAAGAACAGAGCGCCAATTTATTTGTTTTTGCTGAAAACCACCACATCAGCTTTTTCCAATAGTGACAAAAGGACCAATCATCTCCACTCTTTCTTCACAGTATGTAAGTGAAAGAAATATGCTCTTTTATCCACTTTAAGGGCTGTTATACACTTATTAAAGGGTGATGGAGAGAAAAGGTGGGAGTGATGGATGGAGGGGTGATATGAGAGAAGAGAAAGTGATGAGGGAGATTTGCTCACAGACAGCAGACAGGAGATAGAACGGAGCTGGAGAGCAAGTTAAAGCAAAACTCTCGCCAAAAAGCAACCGAGGCTTTATTTGGGATTGAATATGAGTCAAACCTTCGTGTAAAAGCATAATTGCGACAAAAGAGGCACTTTTAAGATTTACCGTAGTTTCGGTTTTGGGCACGTTAATTTTGAATGGGAGTGCTAGGGGCATGATATGCTAGCATCAAAATCGCTATTTTTAGAACAGTAAGAAGGCTCGACACAACATGAAACTTTGCTCGTAGCATCACCAGGGTCTCTACTCATGAACACGAGCATTGAGAACATTGTTTGTGTACACAGAGTTTATGAAAAAGAAGGTTTTTGAACTACTCACGTTAGCTGCTGCATCTCCTGCGCGTCGCCGTCATGGCAGGCAAAAAGTGTCGATCCCTGAGTGCAACCTGACAGGAGAGTAATGGTGAACCGCTCCTCAAGCGTGCCTGTCAGGTCGCACTCAGGGATCGACACTTTTTGGCTGCCATGACGGCGACGCGCAGGAGATGCAGCGATTTTGATGCTAGCATATCATGCCCCTAGCACTCCCGTTCAAAATTAACGTGCCCAAAACCGAAACTACGGCAAATCTTAAAAGTGCCTCTTTCGTCGCAATTATGCTTTTACACAAAGGTTTGACTCATATTCAATCCCAAATAAAGCCTCGGTTGCTTTTTGGCGAGAGTTTTGCTTTAACCCTGGCTGACCTTTAACTAACAAGAGCAAGACATGAGACTCAAACGTTGCCAGGATGCTGCACTGCACAGGAACAGAAAGAGTAAGAGACTTAGAAAGGAAAGGAGACAAGAAAATGCTTATCTCTTGACTGTGGTCTGGAAATTATTAATCAAATTTGGCTCATGTGGTGTTAGCTTCACACAATAGCCAAATGTTCATAATATGGGCTATTATTTATTAGTGCAATCTACAAATGATGTATTCAATGCTTTAAATTTGATTCTTCTTTATGTGGGATGACTAAATAAAGATATAGAGGATTTCAGATTCAAGTTTCCAGAGGGTTTAATGTTGCTTTGCCATCTTTTATTTTACATTAATTGTTAGCAATAAGTAGGGCTGTAACGATACACCAAACTCACGATTCGGTTTGTATCACGATTTTTGACCCACGGTTCGATACAAACCTCGATAATTTTTTTTTTCTAAATTAAACATTTTATTTATGTAACATTTCAATAATTTATGTATATGATACTTGTCTGTCTGATAGTATCAGATGTGCAGTATTGTGGAGGGCGTGTCTATCTGATGGTCTGTTAACTGCACAGGTCCCTCACTCAACTTAATACAGAGAAATGTCCCACAAAGCAACGTTACAGAACCAAACTAAGGTAACGTAGTAACTGTAACTGTCTTTGGCAACAAGGAAAAATACCGCAGCTGTACGTGGAGAAGCGCCCTTCCTCCCACCCGTCCTACCGACTCCTCATCACATTTCAATTCTGCCCGATAAACAGCGTCTGTCACCGGCAAAAAAACTTTAACTCACCGAGTGTTTATTATGAAAAAAAAACTCCGCGACAGTCAGCCCTCCGGACCGAGACTTCAGTGAACTTTACCCCGGAAGCCAGCCTCCGTCGGGTTTTGATTAACAGGGGAGACACCGGGGAAACCCCTGGCAAACACACACACACGTCATCATCATGACGTGTACCGCCACATCTCTTTAGGAGCTGCAGCGCAGGCTTTACAGCAGTGTTCCGCTCTGTGTGAACGAACAACGGCGGAGAATTGGCGAATGACCGCTGTGGTGTTAATGTGGTTACAGCTCATAGGGCTGATCTGGACTGGAAGTTGTGTCGCGATTCTGCCTTCTCACAGCGCGAGACAGGTTCATGGATCTGAGTGTCACGATTTCGGCTTCGATACATGCATCGTTACAGCCCTAGCAATAAGTGCAGGATTAACTTGTGTGCTGTCAAACTAGTGGGCTGTCAAATATGTAATCCTTTCGTCCTCTAAAGAAATATCACGCATTAGTATCATTGGGCATTTTGTCAAAAGTTAAACCCAGACACAGAGCAGTGTTTTAATTAACAGGTAAGTAAATACAGCTTCTGAATGATCACTCAGCTCAGCAGTGGAGATCACAGGTAGCTAGGGCTGTAACGATAAACCAAACTCACCATTCGGTTCGTATCGCGATTTTTCACCCATGGTTCGATACAAACCTCGATATTTTTTATTTTTTTTTAATTAAACATTTTATTTATGTAACATTTCAATAACTTCTGTATATGATACTCATCTGGTAGAATCAGAGGTGCACTATTGGCGTAGAGGGCGTGTCTGTCGGATGATCTGTTAACTGCACAGGTCCCTCACTCAACTAAATAAAGAGAAATATCCCACAAAGCAATGTTACAGAACCAAACTAAGGTAACGTAGTAACTGTCTTTGGCAACGAGGAAACAAATACCGCAGCTGTAGGTGGAGAAGCGTCCGTCCTCCCGCCCATCCTACCGACTCCTCGTCACATTTCTGCCTGAAAAACAGCGTCTGTCACCGGCAAAAAACTTCAACTTACCGAGTGTTACCGAGGGGGGGACACCAGGGAAACCCCTTGAAAACACACACACGTCATCATCATGACGTGTACCGTCACGTCTCTTTAGGAGCCGCAGCGCCGACTTTTTGTGTGAATTACACAGCGGTGCGTCTTTACTCCAGCAGTGCTTCCTCTGTGTGAACGAACAGCGGCGGAGAATTGGCGAACGACCGCTGTGGTGTTAATGCAGCGGCCAGCGTCGCTATGTGAAAGGGGCTACTTATAGCTCAGAGGGCTGGATCTGGACTGGAAGTTGTGTCGCGATTCTGCCTTCTCACACCGCGAGACAGGTTCGTGGATATTTCGATACGTGTATCGTTACAGCCCTACAGGTAGCTGTAATCATGTGCACAAGAAGAATAAAGTGATTACAACATAATTAGCATGCATAGGCCTGTTTTTCTAAATTGCTGGAAACCCCTCTTCATAACTGACTCATTCCCCATTACCAGTGGATGAGTTTGCCTTTCTTTTTGTTTTTCCTGGTGCGTCACATTCACTGTCACAAATGCGCCAGAAATCAGGGTACAGTAGATAATATAACTCATTAGAATGCATCCATAATACATTAAAACGTGTTATCACAAGAAACCATAAAGCCCCCATACAATGATGTAAATGTCATGAGAGGATGCTTCAGATCTGCTGCTCTGTGTTTGCAATGCAGGTGGCAGTGACACTACATGAACCTGGCTAACAGGGCAAAGCCAATTAACATGTTAAAGCTAACAGAAAACAAACGTTGCAGTTTATCTCTTAGTCCAAGTGGACATTTGTGCCAAATTTGAAGAAATTCCCTTTGTGCTTTTCAGAGATTTCGCATTAATGAGAATGGGAAGCCATAAGATCACAGTGAGCTTGACCTTTCAGCACCAAAATTTAATTAGGTCATCCTTGGTCCATGTGGACATTTGTGGATTTTGTTTCCCGCCCCCAAGGTGATGATGGAAGTAGCATAAGACTTAACTGTGCGTTCTTGCTTCTAAATTTAGAGGGCCCACTCGCGTTAAACACCACCACGCTACTACTGCTGTAGCAGCCCATCTATTTACCGACATCGTTGATCACGGAAAGTTACTTGATAAAGTCATTAAATAGCATGCTACGTTGCAACGCTAGTATGCAATAATTTCTCTCCTTTCTTACAAACATATTACACAATTAAAATCTCACCAGGCAAACCAACGACTAGAGCGACCTTCTTCCACGCATCAGCCATCTTTAATGATCCTTATTAGAGTTTAGATTCTCTGCCAGAGCCCAGGCCTGACCCTGACCGGTCGATATTTCCCTCCACTATCCTCGGCCGGGCCCTTGATCAAGCATTTGTATGTTGTAATAACTCAAAATAATGACTGTATTATGTTGTTTGTGTCGCTGCATGGTCTGACACGTGAGTGAGTTGTCCTCATGCTTAAAACGTGACTTATTGCACACGTCACATCACTCCCCGAGACGTAAGAAGAAAGCAAAAAAATGTAATTTTACTAAGGAAAATGACAAAAATAATAGTAACGCACAGTGGCTTGAGTAAGTACTTTAATCTGATTACTGGTTTGGAAATATTAGATTACCCCTTACTGAAAAAAAGTGATCAGCTCATACTGTTAATGGGCCGGGCCGGGCAGGCCGGGCTCGGACACAACGTGCACGGGCTCGGGTCGGGTCTGGCTTGATTTTGCGGGCCGATCTAAGCTCTAATCCCTATACGCGAACAGGGTGAAATCGTAGAGGACCGGGTGTTCTGCTACGGCAGCAATCAACATTTTCAGCGCCATCTCGGAAGGAATGTTTGGTAGGAACCAAAGTTACGCGGATGTTTCTCTGGGACCGACCTGACCGAGGGACGACAGCAGAACGAGACATCCCGATTGGTTATCGGATGGCTTTTACCCCTTTTCCACCTAGACGCGTCATAGCTCATTACATAAAGTTGGAGGATTTTTAACTTTTTTTTTTCCTCCTAATCCGCCTATTCCTCCCGCCTCCGTCTTTTCCAACTTTCCCTCCTTGTCCGCCTGGCTCCCAATACACAATGAATGACTTCCGGGATCTTTTTCCTCTTTGTGCGCTTTTGGTCTGAACGCACAGTAAGAGCTCTCGCTTAGGTCTCATCTCTGTTGAAAGTTGCACATGAGCGGTACTCATGAGCGGCAGCTGACAAAGATCAGGAACTGACATGGTTACCAGTGACAACGTTATGGTGGTTACTTTTTCACATGTTTCACTTTAGTCTGTTTTTTCAAAGTCAATGTTCAATGAGCAATGTTTGAGCGCTGCTTAAAAGGAGACATCCACAATGGCATTTCCATTTAATTTTGATACAAAGGATAAGAATAGCAAGAACAAATTTCATTAGACCTAACTAGGCTTAATTCATTTTTGTATTGTGTAAAAGTAACATTACCCACATTACTTCTTAATGTTCATTTTTAGGGTTTTAAACAGTATATTACCTGTAGTCATGACAATATATACTTGTGTACATATACTGCTGACCAACCAATTCAACCAATCATTTTAACTCTTGGCTTTCTCATTCACCGCCTCATGAAAACAAGAGCCTATCAACCTACTTATAGCCTTGTGGCTTGTCTTGGCTCCACTACTCCCTTCACTTGAACCCTTCCAACCCACTGAACTACATAAACATCAAGTGGAACCTTATTTGTATTTTTATAGAGAAGAAAAACCAAATCCCGAATATCCTGACATTCCTTGGCCTCCGCCAATCTAACCGGCTGGCTTTTACAACCCACTGTTTTTATGGCTGTAAGCAGACCTCTTGGGTGTGGTTTTAACTGACACGCAAAGATACTCAGTATGATGAACTATTTCAACTCAAGACAGCTAACCCTCCCCAACTGTTCACTGTTTATTGAGGTATTTGCTAATATGTATTCAACCTTATGTAGCAGCTGTGCTTAAGTTGTCATATTTCTGGTTTGAAATATAGTCCTTAATTTATTTATTCATTCTTTCATTTAATCATTCATGTTTACCACACTATTTTAAGATGGTGTGCACAGTGCTTTCTGTAGGACATAGAGTGTAATGCAATCTTTAGGCTCGAAGACCCTTTAAGTAGAGAAGCTTTTTTGCAACTCTTTTGCATTATATTGATCCAGTTCTATATGAATGGTTTCATCATCATTTGTTTCTCAAGATATATTACAGATTATATGATGCCATTCTTTCCTCCCCCTTAGCGATTTCTGATAACTAAACCTGTGTATTGGCTAGGAATGTAACAATACACAGTGTGATAATATCACAATAAATGTTATCATGAAAAAAACAAAAAAACAAAAAAATAAAACTGATCTGTGCAGCATTTATTATTTGTAAAAGTAATTGGACTATGTATAATTTCAAACACAATACAGCAGCCAATAGCAATCCTTCCCTTCCTCTGATTGTACAGTGAGAGTACCAGGGCACCAACTACCAGGGGGTGTGGTACAGGAGGACAGCTGATAAAAGGCACTCGGCCGCAGGCCCCAACAATTTTTCTCACTCTTGTTGTCCTGCACACTACCAGGGCCACATAAATATTTCCTATGAACTATGTTCAGTGGTTGTCTAAGTGTTCAGTGTTAATGGTTTGACAGGTTTTTGTCACAGGTGGATTGTAAAAACAGTCACAGTGTCGCTGATGGAGCATAATGTGAGCTGTAGTTTCCCCTCCAGAAAACTCAGCGTCACTTTGGCTGTTGCAGCTGCAGTGTCTCTGGGTTCCCTAGGTGAAGCAGACAGGCCAGTTGGCGGGGCAGCAGCAGAGCAGTCTGCCCTGCGGTCAGCTGGCCTGTTCGCTCAACCTGAAGAGCCTTGAGACAATCTGACAGTAAATAGCAGCTGTCTTCTTGACTAGTATGATTACGCCCTCTACTGTTCAAACAGTACTATACAATGACAAGGAGAGGTAGTAGAATGCATTTATATTGATTTCCTTAGCTTTCCATTAGCTTTACGATCAAAATAACTTGATATGTTGGTAGATATCATCACAGTCTCATGACGGTATCGCAAATTATCTCGATATTGTAAAATTCAATGTATTGTATTGGCCAATACCAAGTAGTTATCCAATCCAAATTCTATATCTGTCTAGGGACAGATTTAATCAGTGCGTTAACTTCCGAACTGTGCAGGATAGCCACAAAAATGTAGAGTTCTCTAGTACTCATCAGGACTAGTACTAAGAACTCATTTAACCTCATAATGACTACTTATGTTTTTCCACTGGCAAGTCAAACAGGGCTACATCAATTTGCTTTTCCATCACCAGTTTTACTGTGCCAAGTTGAGCCGAGCCACGTCGGTGATGGACTTGCTCCAAAGAAGGCCAAAGCCCGGCCCATCCCGCCTCGGAAGTGGGCTGCAGTGACATCTCGCGACTCCAGCCAACTCATTGCAAGCCTTTGTCTCACCAAAAATCGATACTCAACTCATGTCTGTGCAGGGAACCTGAGAGAATGACGTTTTTTTTTTTTTGTGGACATGCAAAATCCCTGCCACATCAGACTGCTGCGCCGAATCAAACCGGGTAGAGGCAGGTTGTAAGATATAATGGGCAAATGGTTTTAGTAGTCATTGGTTGAAACTGTGAAAATGTTGACCGTCATCACTGCTGGCGTGCTTCCATCGCAAGATGGTCTCTAGTTTTTTTATATATTTTTAAATATTTTTCAAACAGCTGTGTCCTACTTAAGGCGAGTGATTTTGTCCGGTCAGATCTGCTCGGAGGCCTCGGAAGGAGAGATCGTAAATAATGAACATGTTTAAAATTTGCGACTAGAAATCCTGTAGTGTGTGGGGTTTTCTGAGAGGAGCCGAGCACGCACAGCGTGTGATGTCACATGTACCGGACCAACAGTCAATCAAGACGCGAGCTGAGCCTTTTATTTACCTGTTGCCACGGTGACTCGCAGTACCGGGGGCCAGAGCGCACAGCGCTGCTCTCGAAGCTATCTGTAATACTTGTGACAATTTTTACTCACCTCCAACTCACGCCGTCTCCATGACTTTTTCCATATTCGTTTTGTTTCGGTTTTGTTTTTTTTCAGCCAGTAATAGGCCTAAAACAACCACCACTGCGTCTTCCCGTTCATCCGCCATGTTTGTTCACAATGAAGTCACGTTTGACCACGTGAGATTTGTAATATTGAGTGGAAGAACCTGATACTCTGCTGAAGAATCGGTTAGTGTGTGATGTGCACTACAGAAAACACCACACACTATAAAATCAGCAGAGAGAGATCTTGTGCGATCTGTCTTTTGTTATCATCAAGTGTGTGGTCTCCTAATATGTGAAGGTTTGAAAAATCCTGTAGTGTGTACCTGCCTTAACCTTGTATGGTTGTGATATGATAGCTACCATTGCCGTGCAGCCTGGCTGAGGTTAAACATGAACAAATACAGAAAATGAATAGCATAGAACTTTCTTATTATTTATTTGGTTTGACAGCCAGTCACAATTGGAATAGAATACAAATGTCAACAAGATTGCTGACATGACACTTAGTAAAAGATTCAGATTCTGCTAGATTCAACCTGGCAAAACTCTGATCTACCCTGGAACCCTAAGGTCAGTCAAAGCAGTAACAGAGATGAGAAGTATTGTGCAAGCTGGCTCAGATTTCTATTCGGTCCACTTTCCATGTGTTCAGTCTAAGTAGAAGTTTCGACCTAAACCTAAACCTCAATTTTTGTGTATTTGGTGCAAACAAAGGATATGTTTATTCAGCATCTCTCTGACATCATCATGATGACTCACCCTTCATGAATGAACTCCTCCAGTGCAGCGCATTCAGACACCAGCTGAGGACACTGGCACTGCAGAGCCACGAAGGACAGAATGGGCAACAGGTCATCCGCACCACTGTCAGACCAAAGGAAAAAGAGGCAGTGAGATCAAGTAAAAGAGGAAAACACAAGTAAATAAATAGAGCTGTAGGGGGAAAATGTAGTGTGACACTGACAGAGTATGTTGGTATGTATTCCCCAGGGCACTGAATGGAAACTAAATCAAATGTAGCTCTTAATGGGAGCAAGTTCAGGGATGGAAATGATAAAGCTTTTTTTCTCTCCCAGAGATCTGTTGGGAGGACAAATTGCAGTCTGGGAGATGATGACAGTCTGATAGCATTCTCCCTGTGTGCAGACAGTGACCATTTGTTTATCAGGACTCACACGCAGGGCTAACTGCTTGCTTGGTAGTTTGCGTGAGAAGGTAGGTTGCTGGCCCTCGACTGACCCAGCCGCATGCAAGTAGATATTGTCCTCCCACAGGTTCTGGAAGGTGTGGACAGGCTCATGTAACCACTAAGAGCTGGACCTCCCACCCACCCACCCACACACACACACCCCCACACCCACACACACACACACACACACACACACACACACCACACACACACACACACACACACACACACACAGACAGACAGACAGACAATCACGACGGAATTATAATCTTCTGAGTTCAGTACTGTAAACACACACACATCAATCCACTCACACGAACACTGGTGTCTCTGCACTCCAAGGATACAATACACTATTCCAAAATGCAGAAATACTGATTCCACCAAGAAGATTATGCTCCATTAAGTATTTGAATTTAATGGAGACTAAAACAAGTCAGAAAACAGCAAAAATTGGTAGAGGGGTAAAATATTCTTAATCGACAGGAGACAGAGAATGAGTGGTGCTCAACTTAGCAGCACAATAGAAGAGAGAAAAGAAAGGGAAGTTGACAAAAGAACACAAGCGAACAAATGACCTCCTAGTTGGTCAAGGACAAAGAACTGACAAAAATGGAACTGCTGGTCAATGAGTAAAGGAGGGCAGCCAGAACAATAATGCGTGTTTGTGTGTGTGAGAAATTAGAAACTGTATGGTGGGGCAGCAAAAAAAAAAAAAAAGCAGAAACAATGGGGGAACCAAATATACAATGTAAATATACAATAGATTAATTCCTACTGAAATCTGATGAGCTCGTCTGTCAGCTGAACAATGAAATTAGTTATAAATCCACATCCATCCATCAGGAAGGCCTTGATCAAAAACAATATATGAGTCACAGTGACACACAGAGAGGCAACTTGTATTTAGATGACTAAGAACAGCAGTCACATATGGGCAGTTTTACAAGTAGTCAATGGGTATGAGAGACTTAAAACTAGAGCTTTTTAAGACCTTTTCAAGATTAGGAAACAACAAATCATGTCTTTCTTATTCAAGCACTACAGATAATTATCAAATCAACCCATGCGTTTGTGGTCAAACACACAGGCACTGTACTAAAGAGCGTCGTTTGACAATGGGTCTGATGTTGGGGTCTGTACATATTGTAACATGTTTCTTTACATCTGGAGAACAAGATTTGTTGAGAGAATTCTGGAGCACTGCAGTACTTAATTTTAATGATGTTTGTCACACATTTTACTTGAATCAAAATAAGTGCAGCTTCTTGCGATTTCATTATTGCTCTTGGCCATATTGCGATTTCTATTATATTTAGATTTATTGTGCAGCCCTAAGTTGGTGGAAATTAAGATCATAAGTTCAAATTTAAGACTATCTCATGTTAAAGGCCTAACATTTATAAAGAGAGTCTGAATTAGAAAAACAACTGTCCCTGCTGGCTTTGATTCATATATTTTCTATTCTGGCCAAGCTGCAATAATTTTCACCAGAGATGATTGCAGATGATAAATCCTGGGATGACATGATGCATGATTGTTTTCTTGGTCTCCAAAATATCAACAAGAAAAAAATAAATCATCTTAATGTGGTTTGGCCATGTTCAACTCATGTTTCTAGGTAACAAAACAAATTTGACACAACATGATTTAGTTTTCATTTCTTGGAACTACACTGTGTTACCAAGTTATATTTTACTGGGACTTGGAGCACACACACAAAAATCCTTTGTCACAACTATTTTGGGCAGTAAGGTTTTAGAAGCACTGTTGCCCAGCCAACTCTACTACTCTGCTTTCTCTGATCATTTCACACTCACAAGGAGACAGATATGGAGCAGGACACATAGCTTCAGCTAGTCTCAAAAATCATTAGTGCATCTAACAAGAGGGAGAAAGGGATGAGAGCAAGAGTGTATGAAAACAGACGATATCAGATGACTCAAAAATAAACTGGCAAAACCATGTTCCTTCTCCAGAAGGTGTTTTTGTGCTGGTCTACACATATAACGGTGTCGACATATAAAGTATACAAAGAAAAGCTTTTAAATGTTGGTAACATATCCCGTGGTAAGCCCCTTTACAAAGTGTCTAACCTTAACCCAAAACTGGTTTTACAAACCACCCAGTAAATGCTCCTATTCTAGGCTGAGATCCCCACCCACCATAATAAAAAAGTTGGCTCTGGGTTTCATTACTTGTGTGTTTACTGGTAATCTCAGTTCCTGCTTGTAAAATAGAGTTAATTAGGGTCCGGGCAGCTAAACTGCCAGGACACTATTGTATTCCTAGGAATTCTTTCTTCTTTCTTCTTTCTTCTTTCTTCCGAGGAAGTCATACTTCCCATGGGTGAAAACTCACCAAACTTTACAGAAATGTCTGACCCCATGCCAGATTTACTTAATTCCAAGGACATGTCAATATTCCTCCTGGGGGGGGGGGCACAATAAGCGTTTAAATTTAAAAACTTTAAAAATACCTACAAAATCAACAGTACATGCTACAGTTTTGAAACTTTCACCGAACTGTAGCCCCAATACTGCTGAAACTTTAGTTCACTTAAACTCATTACAAATTATGAAGTCCATCACTCAGTTTTTTTCAAAACCTGTAAAACTTCTCTCCTCCCACAATTTTTGCTCAATTGTCACCAAACTTGCTAGAGAGCATCTTCAGAGCGTCCTCCACAAAACTTGTTTCTCGGATTTTTGATTTATCAAAAATTAAGCCTACAGTGCATCAAAATGTTTGACTGTAAACAGTACTGTAAACATATACTAACAAATTCTTGCTAAATACATTTTCAATCTTCCTGAAAAAAATTGAGAATATTTTGGAGTCATGGTTGATGAAGTTTGGCAAATATCAGAATTTTATCTCAAAAACTGAATTTTTGAGAACATTTTGAATTCTGCTCTCATGGGAACAACTGGAGTCAATCTAAGAGTGGCATTTTTAAACATCAGATTTTCTCTTATGAAGCAAAACACTTAGAGTTAAAAACAAGTCACCAACATTTCCATGCTGTCAAGATGCAATTTATGTATTATCAGATTTTTGTTAAGGTAACAGAATTTCTGACATTTTGACCATTTTTGAAATCTGCCTTGACAACAGCTGCCTGGACAGTGACTCCCTGAGTCGACAACTGAAGCTACACAGCAGGTCTCACTTTCAGCCAATTAGCTCAGTGAGTTAGGAGCTGGTTCTTGGTGTCAGGGGTTGTGGGTTCGAGACCCAGCAAGGATGATGATGATGACAGAACAAAATGTCAAATGTCCTCAACATGAAACACAAGACAATTGTCCTGATGGTGGCATCACAGCAAGCCTCTAAATCAGTGTTTTTCAACCCTGTTCCTCGAGGAACACTGCCCTGCATGTTTTAGATGTTTCCTGCTATAACACACCTGATTCAAATGAATGCCTCCTGGTCAGGCTTCTGCAGAGCTTGATGATTGGCCGATAATTTCAGTCAGGTGTGTTGGAGCAGGAAACATCTAAAACATGCAGGACAGTGTTCCCCGAGGAACAGGGTTGAAAAACACTGCTCTAAATTAAACAAAAACAAATAGCTTGGACCGGACCATGGGTGAAAGCTAACCAAATTTTGCATAAAGGCCCAGTCTCATGCCAGATTACCTTAGCTGTAAACCCAAGCCAATAGTCCTGATGGTGGCGCTACAACAAGCATCTAAAGTTCAAAACATTGAAAATTCATAACAAATCAACCCGCTAGAACTTCACACTTTCATTAAATTGTAGCCCCAATACTAAAGAAACTTTTGTACATTTAAACCTATTAAAAATTATGAAGTCCATTACTGTTTTTTTTAAACTGTAAAACTTATAAAAACTTATCTCCTCCTACAATTTTTGCCTACAGTGCATGAAAATGTTTGACTGTGAACACTACTGTAAACATATACCTGCAAATTGATAAATAAATCTTCAATGTTCATGAAAAAATTGAACATTTTTAAGAGTCATGGTAGATGATGTTTGACAAATATCAGAATTTTACCTAAAAAACTGAATTTTTGAGAACATTTTGAATTCTGCTCTCATGTGAATAATTGCAGTCAATGCAAGCAGCATTTTTAAACATCAGTTATTCACTTATGGAGCAAATCAATCATTTTAAAAAACAAATTAACAACACCTCCATGCTGCAATATGTGTATTTTCAGATTTTTGTCTTGATTCAAATCTGCCTGCACGACAGCGAATGCTTACTCAATTTGTGAAGCCACTGTTGAATTGCTATCTTTGGGATGTTGACAAAACAAGAGTTTTGAAGACGTCATCTTGGGCTTTGGAAAAAAAAAATTTTGTCTGACATTTCATAAAGCTCATCACTTAATCAGAATAATTATCAACAGGTATTGTACAAAGAATTGTTAGATGCAAAATATTGATGCAAAAATGTTCTCAGTCCAATTACTTTAAGATAAGTCTTAAAATATTCTGTTATGAGGTTGATGATGACTGGTTGATCTCTTGGATGTGATTCAAGAGACGATACACATTAAAAACAAGTTTTCTCTGCATATTCTTATTTGTCAGTATTTCAGTCAACAAGGCAACACATTTTGTCAACATAGACCCATTTAAATTCCACTGCACACTGTATGTTTACTATTATGGGTGCTTTAACCCCCTGAGCATTTATCTGACTCTGTGCATCATCAAGGACTCTTAAATACCTCCATCTAATATTCTTCTCTTCCTCAAGATCCTTGTTGGGTGCTGGATCTTTTCCAAAACGAAGACATGGCGACCCACTTTTAGGCCTGGCCAGGAAGAGGCACTATAGGGGGCAACAGACCTAGGAGAGCTCCTGCTGTGCCAGGCTTAGCTGAGCACTGATGAGTCCTGACAGGGTAGCTACCAAGGCAGAAAGCCCTTAAATAATGTTTGGATGCTTCCAATGGACTTTGGGGCAGCCTTTTCCTCCCTATTATAAGCATGGATATAATGCAGAAAAGGCGTTTATTTTTAAGTTTAATCAGGTATCTCGTGTAAATTTAACTACAAGAATAACACAACCCCTAACAGTCCTACTCTGTACTTAACAATGTTCTTACCTTTTAACCATCAAACGGTTTTAATTTAATTACAGCAGAAGGAAACTGTTCAGTTGTTGAGATATATTGAGATTGTTTAAGTTGATGAGATGTGAAATGGGGCTCAAAATGAAGAAAAAGGGAAAATAAAAGTAAATGTTTTATTTCAAGAGGGATTTTTTTTCTCCTTCCGATTATGTATGTGGTTTACTCCACTGAAATGAGAAAAGAACATGTATTCATAAATACATTCAAAATATGAATGATGGCGGAACATGTTGAGGAGAGCAGGAAAGCGAGACCAAACAAAATAAAGTGTGGGAACATTTTCGGGCGGTAACCTCCTGTCTTCAATATATGATATTACATTTACGTGTGACTCTGCAGTAGAGCTTAGATCGGGCCCAAAAAAATCAAGCCCGACCCGAGCCCGTGCATGTTGTGTCCCAGCCCGGCCCGGCCAGACACATTAGCTGTAATTATGAGCTGACCACTTTTCTCAGTAACGAGTAATCTACCACGTTAATATTTCCAAACCAGTTATCAGATTAAAGTTACTTATTCAAGTCACTGTGCGTTACTATTATTTTTGTCAATTTCCTTAGTAAAGATATATTTTTTAACAGGCTGGGGCAGAGAATTTAAACTCCACTCTGTAGTAGCCTACAAATCTACAAGCAAATCAAACTGAAACAGATTTGCATTTTTTTTTTAGACATATTCATCCATTAGTGTGCAACCAAAAAATTATTAATTAAAATTCATAGTTATTAAAAATACAACAGATCTCGAATGACAACATGTGCGGTTGTTGTGAACTCATGCTCCCCCATGTGTCATCAGACAAGAGGCTGGCTGGAGACAAGCTCTTTGAACACATTCATTGGTTAATAATGTGTACAGACTTTAAGGGTGGCCAGTAAATTGAATTATGAAAAAATAAGTCAAATTTTCAAATAAGAGGTTTCTGTCTGACAGCAACAATATCAGTAACAATTCATGTGTAGGATTATTAAATCAGTACCAAAAAGTAATGATATAAATTGGACACTGAATAGTAAACCTCCACTTAATGCAATGATTTATAACATAATAATTCATTTGCAAGATATGTAATCAAGTAAAAACTGCAATAATTAGTATTAATTAGTTCAATTGATATATTAGGAAAAAAAGTTGTGTTTCACAATATTATGTTTTCAAATGCATGTTTCATGGGTTTTTAATTCGCTGAGAATATGAGGTAAAACCAAAGTCGAAATAGATGCTGCCAAAATAATCCTGACTAATCGACTATCGAAAAAATAATCGATAGATTAGTCGACAACCAAAATAATCGTTAGTTGCAGCCCTAGTATATAGTATAGTATAGTACAATGCATGTGATGCCAAAGCTTCAAAAAGCTGCCACTTGTTGCAGCTGATATTTTACTTACATGGCAGCTGTTTTTGGTGTTGAGTCTACCTCATGAAGACACCTGTAATCCTCGGCACAGGCACAGATCAGCCGTAATGTCCTCACTGTAATGAAACATAGTAGCAGAAATTAATATAAACCATACTAAAGCCTTAACCTTGGACCATATTTTAAATATACAGACACTGAAAGAGAGCACCGGTGTAGCTAAGCAATTTAGAAAAATGGCTTTCTGTAATTAAAAGCAACTACAAAATTAACTGGTCCCAGAACGCAGAGCAAAAAGACAGGATCAATTAAATATTAAATGTGGGCGATGATAGATGATCTGCAATCTGACCAAACCAATCAATGTTCCATTGTTGTCAACAAATGGTAAACGGTGCATTAAACCAGTCAGAGCTTCATTGAACTGATGCATCAAATGTTATCAAATGTTGTACACTTACAGAAGCTCACACTTCATAAAAAATCCCCAAAAAAGGACAACTCAGTACTACAAAATTGTGCATCCCAATATAAGGAATGCATTCCCAGCAGGATTTAGACTCCAAATGCTAATTTCCCCTCAGTTGAAAATACAGTTATCTATCTATCTATCTATCTATCTATCTATCTATCTATCTATCTATCTATCTATCTATCTATCTATCTATCTATCGAGGAGATCATCCTCCTTGGCTCTGAATGAGAATGTATCAGGTTACTGATTAATATTTCCATATTTTTTGTATCAATCTGTAATTTATCTTCACTGCACAGGTTAGTGATTTGTCCCTTTTTTTTTTGTTTTGTTTATTATTAAATGAAAGTGTGAGTGACAATATATTAAAAAGGTACAGTGTGTAATATGTAATGGCATCTAGCAGAACAGACTTGGCAGAAATAGAATATAAGAGTGGGTCTCCATCCATGGAGGTCGCATTGTTGGACCCCCATGTTTCTGCAGTAGCCCACAATGGAGCTTACACACTGGTAAGGGCCTTTTGCATTTCATGTGGCTGCTGGAAATGACTGGGTTGGAAGAAGACGAATAAGAGGTGCTAGTCACTGATGTTTCCTGCTAACACTCTGTATTGTCAAACCACAATTTTACTGGAGCAGGAGGTGCGCTGCAGCGCGTGTCTGTGTGTGTAATAACGTGTGCAGATCTCAAAACTCTGATTGTACTGGACAGGTCATAAGAACTATCTGAAAGGAAACTTTTAAATCACTGAAAGCAGCCTCTAATCATGTACATGTGTTGTGAACCTGCCTATGAAGGTGCCTCTCACTATATGAATACCAAGCCCTCTATATAGTCGGTTAAACACTGTGACATTGTCTTAAAGTCTGTGTAAAGCAAAATCAGCCATTTTCTTCTAAACACATTAAACAGGTCATAAATGTGTTTACTTAAAACATGTAAAAGCCATTCGACCATTTAGAATTTAATTTTGGAGCTAGGCTCACAAACTGTTTTTCAACATTTCTGCGTTCAGGATTTAATGGGCGGGTCAGAAATCATGGCCGCGTTACGTAACGCGGCCATGATTTGCATAAAACCCCGCCCTGCTGCGGAAGTGGTATAAATACGTGCAGCACATCAGCTTCAGCGGTTCTCCCACTCGCTCTCCAGTCTTGGATAGCATTGCTTACAATAGTTTGCAGCTAGCTAACCAGCCAACCAGTCAGCTAAACAGTCACATTTCCTCCTCATCGCTCCTGCACCTTTCCTGGATGCCACAGTGTGCAGGGTGACTGCGCTGTTAGCTTATTTAAGTTTCCTTCAGATGACAACGTAAAGAAACGGTGGATCGATTTTGTCAAGAGGAGCTAACGTTACTGTGGGGAGTTAAACACCACCACCAACACCGTCTCTGCAGTGTCCATTTTTCTCCCTGATCGTTCCAGCAACTGTCACCAGGTAATGTCTGGATTTCTGCAGAGTCCGTTCTGTCCCCGGCTTGCATCCTCTCCTCCCGCCGACAGCAAGTGCCAACGGCCTTATGTGGCCGCAGCCGACCCCCCTCGACCTGCTGATGGCGGGTGCCGCCGGCCTTATGTGGCCGCAGCCGACACTCTCCGTCCCGCTGACAGCGGATCCCACCGGCATAATGTGGCCAATCAAGTGCCCGTTGACATTTATTACTGCAAACGCTTTCTGCTGCACCGAGATGCGCAAGCAAAGCTCCTGGTCACACCTTTTTAAAGACCTCCGGTCCAAAACTAGCAACAACAATTTCACTATGTGCCCCCTTAGCCACCCACACCCAATCACCTATTAATCAGAATCATAGTTCATTTGACCTGTCCGGTCCGATCAGAGGACTGAGATCCATGCACCAAATTATACACTGCAGCACTCCTCCTCCTGTAGTAAAATAAAGCATTTTGCTCATATACAGTCAAACAGAGTTGTTGCCATAATTTGTATTGTATTTGTTTGTTGATCGCTATCAATATCTCAATATCAGCATCGCTGTGCTGACTAATGAGAAGAGGACAAAATTTGTGCGCACGGATTGTGAATCTGAGAGCATGGTTTGACAAATCCGAAAGCACAGATTTTCTCATCCAGTTTTTTTTTCTACCATATGACCCTAAAGAGGATCCATAAATACAGACTAAGTCATTGAGGAAATAAAACAGAGGGAGGAGAGAAACTCAGGGCCTTGATGTGTTCACCATAGTCTCAACTGCTCATGTGTGCCACCTGGTGGCTGTTGGTGCGCACTGCAACTAATGCAAAATAAGCTGGATAAAATAAAGTCGCCCTTCCTTTTTGCCTTGTCGTGGCACCTTTCAAGCCGCGATAATGGCATCACCTGAAATGAGAGACATTAGTATTGCACTAAAAACAGATCTGTCTATAGAAGCTTGGGTGATATGAACATTGCCTTGCATTCCGTAGATCTAATTGTAATCATATATGGTGCCTCATGTCATTTCAACTGCCTACTTCAGGAGTAATTAGATCCCCAACAAAACCGGGCCAAAACCTAGTATATGGCTGGACTATGTCTGGTCATGGTGCTGAAATGTGGCCAGTTCGTTAATGGGGTCGCCAGTGAAAAAGTTTACAACATGCATTTCTGGTATGCAAATACTCAAGTGTAAAAAACGACCTTTTTCGGCATACGATGTTTTAGGAAGGAAATTAGTTACTTGCGCAGCTTAATTTTGAAAGGCCATCAGCCAATGAGCAAACGCTACTCAACTGCCTTGACCAATCATGTAACTTTGTTTCGCTCACTCACTCACTCTTGCATTGCATAGAATGCAGTTTGATAACAATTTCACTATCGTACCATCTAAAGTACAAAGATATTACGCTGTCAAAATAATTCCACTTCTAGTTTATGGATGAATACATCTCTTTACAGCATGCAGACAACAGAAAAAACATTTCATAACTAGATTACTTGTGTGAAATAAATACTTTTTAATACCTTCCAAGTCCTTTATGACTTGTTGAGGGTTAACGTGAAAAAAAGAGTCTTAAGTGGCTCGGATGAGAGTCAGCATTAAGTCTGAGTTAATGGTACAGGAAAGGGTGGTTGTCCTTGTTGGGATTGAATGAATACACTCCAAGAGAAGCCATCTGTACTGAAAGTCAGCCTCTGTGTGAGTAAGAATACAATCAACACAATCTGACTCACCAATACATTCCAACTTCCTCTGTGGACAGCAATCTGTAATGAGAAGCTTAAGCTCCTGAACAGCAGACTCATAGGGGTAGGAACCAGGTTCTTGGGGGAATAGTTTCAAGGGAACGCCAACAACTCCAGGCGAGGCATCCTGGTACAGTTTCATACTCGTCTCAAAGGCCTGCTCTCTTTCCCTGTTGACCTTCCTGAGAAATAAAGACAAACGTTAAGAGAGTAAAAACATGGGACAAATAATAATTTTTACAATGGGTGTTTGTAAGTGAGGCACACAATGGGGCATTCTGGAAGAAGAAGGGTATTTTAACTAAGGACTAAGCTGCTGTAGCTGACTGGTTAATTTGACAAATTCCATTGGTGCAGATGAGCCAAGCATTCCAGATTTAATTTTTAGCAAGATGAAAAAACATCAATGGCAAGTTGATGACAGGAAAAACATTTGCAGGGGGACCTTTAGGTAGCTTGGGTATTTGTTCCAACTGAACAATATAACTGTGCTTATGGGTGAGAAGCCCGCAGCAGAGGCTGCAGAGACATCACAGGGGGCCACATATCGTCAACCTTGCCTTATTAACTCTGGCCTGAAGAATTAAGGAAAATATGAATCTGTCTTTATCAGTTCTTGTGCTCCTTAAACCTGTAACAGGTCCCTGTCAGTCCACGATGAGGCCGTGCCAGGTAACTTTTTGTGGCATTATTTTGATTTCAGATGGGTTAGAATGAGACCACCTAACAAGTCAAGTCAAATGACTTCTAAGTTACTCTCAAACAAAAAGGTACTATCTAGAGTAGGAATGACAGAAAATTGAATGACACATTTGCATATGGTATTGCAAGATGTCCTGCAATCATGTGAAAAGAGGTAGACACATTCAGTAAATGTCGATTTTGCTGTAGTAAGCTGGGAAGACACTAACAGAGTAGCACTGCCACATAGGGCTGGGCGATATGGCCTCAAATCAATATCACGATATATTGACCAACTCACCTCGATAACGATAAATGAACGATAAGTAACCCCCGCCCCCCCGCACCTAAAAAAAGGAAAACAAATCCTGTGTATTTACAGAAATGCCACTTTAAAGGACTGTAAAACTACATTGTAGTTAAGATTTATATTATTTATTTAGTAGTTAAGAACAACTGATAAGCACACGATTGAACAGCTGAAAAGCACAGATTACTTGAAATGACAACAACTGAACAAGTTTAAAAGTATAAAATATACAGTCCCTTATAAACAAATTCTAAGCTTCTCGCTTTTTTATTTCTTCGAATTGAATCACGTGGTTGTACTGCAGGTGGTGGAAGAGGTTGGATGTAAATAAATAAACATTTTGAGGACTTCAGAATCAGAATCTAAGACATGAGACAAAATAGTGGAGAAGTTGACATTGCTGCTTAATAATATGTTAACCTCTTGAGCATTAGAGAACCTTTTTTACCATTATTTTCTTTATCATTATATATTTTTGATAGACACAGTATCTGTTTCAGAAGTCAGTGGGTCACATGACATGGAAGCTATTGAGAAAAAAAATCAAGATTTCTGCATATTAATATTCATATAAAATAGAGGAAGCACTTAAGTACAATAAACATAGCTGTGTCTCATTCGTCCAGTTTACTAATACAATCTGCTGCTGGAGTCACTGGGCCCCATGACATGGAAGATATTGAAAGAACTGCAATTATTTTGTATTAATATATTTATGCTAAGTAATTTGATGACAGTCCCTAAATCAGTTTCCAGCGATTCAGTGCCATGTTCTGGGAGGTGAGCTAACCGTCATCCTGCTGCTCACACTGGGTGAACCTCAGTAAAGTCGCGGCTGGACCCGAGTAGAGCTTAGAATCAAGCCCGACCCGAGCCCGTGCACGTTGTGTCCGAGCCCGACCCGACACATAGAATGTAATTATGAGCCCGAGACCGATTTAAACCCGACAACCGTTTAATACGTGGGCTGTTATAACTGACGTCTTCGACTACAATTATGAGTTGTTTGAACTACAGAAATCTTAATGAATAATGCAACAAGTGCCGCACTTAATGCACTCGACAAAGCCGACACATGTTATTATCACGGCCCAAGACTTGTTTAAGATGGATCCACACCTCCGACTTTCCTCCACACTTGCTCAAAGTTAAAGATGAAAAATGGAATATGAGCAGAATGCCGCCATCTAGTGTCTCAAGATCGTAGTCGCGACAACAAAAAAGTAATTCCTGCGGTCGGGTTGCCAGGTGTGTTGCCGAGAGTCAGAATTTATACATTTGATTTCACATAAACATCCGATGGAATATCACAGTATGCTCATTTGACTTAGCTTTCTATTTTGAGACCTATGTAAATACAGATAGCTAGCTAGAATATTCTTTATTATAGCCGCTGACCGCAATGGTGAAAGTGAACCAGCAATACTGGACTGGGCAGGAGGATTGAGCCGCCTCCGTTTCCTCCGTTTACTGGGTGTGGAGGTCGATGTGTCACAATCAGTATTCTCATATCTAGGATCATCTTGATATAATGAAAATAAGTATAGCAGAGGAGTTTGACTGACAGGTAACGTTAGCTAAGTTAGCAAGCGAGTTAGCTTACCGATCCAGGAGAAAGTTCGCCTTTTCCGCGTGTGTTTTGATGCCTTGGAAATCCTTTACCTGAGTCCATCGAGCGTATGCTTCACCGATATTTACTCTGGTTTTTGCTCTTTTCCGGTCACTCAGCTGCTGGGACAGATAACGCACCGTTCGCTTGGGCTCTGAAGAGCTTGCAGACTCCGCCATTTTACCCAGTGTCAGCCTTGCTGTGCTGAGCTTTGCCGAGCTTTGCCGAGCATTGCCGAGGTTGCGAAATTGGCAACCCGCAATGCCGGCCGCTATTTGGCTAGTACGATGTAAACAGGAAGTCATTGTCGAACCCGTCAAAATTTCTTAAATTATTTATTTCAGACTAAATATAATTTTTCAAGGAAACGCATTACTTTTAATCTGCGCCCCTCTAAACGCCCCGTGGATGTATTATTTTTGAAAAAATATAGCTTTTAATAAGCATATTACATATTCAACCTTTAATTCTACTGTTTTTCTTTTTTTCTTTACATCTTCATGCTCCATGTTGCACTTAAGCTACACAATCAGTGATGCCGGCAACACGTTACTAGTTTTGTCAATTTTCCTTAGTAAAAATATATATTTTTGCTTTCTTCTTGCGTCGCGGGGAGTGACGTCACGTACGCCACAAGTCACGTTTCTCAGCATGAGGTCACTCATGTGTCAGACCACGCAGAGACACAAATGCAAACAACAATGGAGGGAGGAGAGAGATGCGCATTTTCTAGCTGGAAATACGGTCATTATTTTGAGTTAAAACAAAACACAAATGTTTGATCAATGGACGGCCCGGCCGAAGACAGTGGCCTGTTGCAGCCTTTGAACGCAGTATCATTATACAAACTGTCTGCGACTCACAGCGAGAGTGGGTTCACTTGATTACTAACCTGGCATAGCTGGTGTTCCATCAGCGGGCGGAGTTTGCCATCAAATTAATGTAAACTAAGCACATCGGTATATGCCGGGGTAGATTAATCAAGTGGACCTAACATGTCCCCTTGTCCCTAGTGGATGTTATGCCTATGACACCGAATATACCGACATGGCCAAAATGACGTTGGTTATCGTCGTAAATTTCAGTATCAGTAAATTTTCGGTTTATCGCCCAGGCCTACTGCCACATGCTGGTCATCAGAGATCTTGACCCACACTGTATTTCTAGAACACAATACATGCGATTCAAACGTAGGTTTTCACTTTATGTGCAGTATAATGATAACTATGAACAGAACGGACTGCCTGAACTCCTTCGGACTTCCTAAAAGTCCACCATGTTTGTGCTCTCATTAAGTTAAGTTAAGTCAGTTAAGTTTGTTTTTTTTTAAACACCCAATGAATTTAAATGTACACTAATGCAATCCACATAGGCTGCACCTTTAACCATCTTGTATCTACTTTGGTTCATTTAAATTTCACACAGCATGCCAGATGATGAGATGCCAGCAGTGGCAGTATCTCCTCAGGAAGCTCAATACTTCTGGTCTGATCAAGCATTCAAATGTTACAATCCTTAAACCTTTAAAAATGTCATTGTTCATGTGTATAGTGACAATAAAGGAATATTCTATTCTATTAAACGTTACCTCATTGACACATCCGACAAGTTTTAAAACTGGTTCTTCTGGTGTAGTAATTATAGATTTTCTATAAGCCAGTAGTGGAGCTGATGCAGCAGACTGTGAGCTGTACCAGTTGCCCTGGTAAACAAACCACCGTGACTGGTTCTTGCGGCTGTAGTGTCTCTGGGCTCGGTAGGTAGAGTGAACAGACCCGGTTGGCGGAGCAGAGGCAGGACCGCCCATTGGCAGCTCGCCTCTCCACTCTACCTAACAAGCCCAGAGGCACTGTGACAGCAGAAGACTGGGAGAGAGGCTGAAGAGGTCAGTCTGTTTATCCACAAAACTAGAGTTTATAAACCTCCAAAAGACATTACCAGAGCTACTGTGTGTGTCAACAGTTTGAGCCAAGCTCAGAGAATGCAACTAACGAAGCCAACCAATTGGAGGTGAAGTAGGATGGGTCTTGTGAAAAGATCCATAATTAACTCTTACCTGAAAAGAGCCAACAGGGCGCTCCAAAGTGGCGTGAAGAAGGCTTCCTCTATGCTGGCAAGGCACAGGTCTTTAGAGCTGGCAGTGTTTAGACACTCAAAGGATAGCAAACACAGTGACAGGAGCTGATCTGTAACAAAGACACACCACTCCCATTTAATATCCAGCAATGATTCCATTGACGGTATGTAAAATTCTGCCATAACATTTTAAACAGTAACGGGAAATTGTTGTTCACATGTGAGACATGTTCAGCATGTGCTATCACAAGCACATCCATCCACCACCATAATGCTCACCAATTGCAATATGAATGTCTTTGACAATGGCCTTTAGGTGTTCTGTCAGTGCTCGCATCTCCATCTCCTGAGTGTTTCTCTCGTCCTGCATCGATTGATCGTAGGTCAGCTCTAAATCTGAGCCAGTATCATCTGCGCTGCTGTGGGGCTGGGCCCAGTCCAATTGGGTCAAGAACTGCTCCAGATCTTCAAATGAGTTCTCCCGATCCACCGAGACCTGTGTGTGAGGCTCCCCTACTTCCTCATCGTCATAATTGGAGTCAAGGTCATGAGAGAGTGAAGGGGAAGAGCCAGTGCTGAAGATCTGTCCACTAGCGCTCTTGCCTAGAGTCCCGGTTGGCTTCCTCAGGCTCTCTGTATGGTCAATAAAGTTGGCAAAGGTATTAAAGAAAAGGCAGTACATTTTACTTAATTGATTTAACCTATAGCTACACAAGTTAACAGCATGGCTCCTTTGCCATTACTTGGTGGATTACAATAATAACATGTGCATTCCTTTTAGCCATGACAGTGGCGTGGCAACACACCATTTTGCATACCTTCTGATTTAGCAGGCAACTGAAAATAAAATAGAACCGGAGATGGAACCTTGAGGAACACCCAAGGGGAAAGTAGCAGAGGATGAATAATCAGTCATACCTATAGTAATTTGTTGTTTATGATTTGAACCACTCAGGGCTTATCTTGAATGTCTTGTACACGTTTAAGACAAGCAGCTGGGGACTTCCAGTTCCGGCCATGCCCGAGTCAGACGCCTAAACAGATCGCTCTGCCAATTTCAGTCTAAAATAGCCTGAAAACCAACCATATCCCACTCACAACTTTAAAGTGACCACGAAAATGAGCTCAAGCCAAAAACAGACTAAAAAGGACACCAGAGCCGGGAAAAATGATGATCTGAAGGCGACACAAAAGCAACTAACACTCGATGCTAATTTAGCCAACAGTGAGTCTGGGCCCGAACAGCTAATGCTAAAAGAGCTCCGAAAATTCAGACAAGAGTCCGGGGGGGGCACAACGACTAATTCAAGACTCCCAGACACAACCAAATTGAAGATGAACAAGGCTGTATTACACAGAACCCAAAAGAAATAAATGAAACTTTTAAAAAGTTCTATATTGATTTATACAAGTCAGAATCACCAGAGGATCTGTCCATGATAGATACATTCTTAAATAATATTGAATTGCCTAAACTGAACCAGGATGACCAAAGGGATCTAGATTTACCGTTTACCTCAAAAGAAATCGAAAACGCTCTTTCTTCACTGCAATCTAATAAATCACCAGGGGAGGATGGGTTTCCCCCCGAATTCTACAAAGAGTTTAAGGACCTGCTCATACCTCTGCTTATGGATGTGATTAATCTAGCATCTAAGACACAAAGCCTCCCTGATTCATTCTCAATGGCTATAATTACAGTGATCCATAAAAAAAACAAAGACCCCTTAAAATGCTCCTCGTTTCGACCAATTTCACTTTTGAATGCTGATTATAAATTGATTTCTAAAGCTTTAGCTAACAGACTGAGTAAATTCCTACCAAAATTGGGAAAACTTGACCAAGTGGGTTTTATCCACTAGAGATCCTCCGCCAGTAACATGTGTAGGCTACTTAATTTTATTCATATGGCAACCTCCAATCCTGAACCTAGTATAGCTGTTACCTGGACGCAGAAAAGGCCTTTGATAGGCTTGAGTGGCCCTATTTACTCAAGGTTCTATCTAAGTTCGGATTTGGCCCTTATTTTATTAATTGGGTCAGAACGCTTTATAAGAAACCACAAGCCAAAGTAATTACTAATGGACAAATGTCCACTGCTTTCCCCCTGAGTAGATCAAGCAGACAAGGGTGCCCCTTGTGCCCTGGGCTCTTTGTTATGGCCGTCGAGCCTCTGGCTGAGACTATCAGACAGGACTCGGAGATAAAGGGTGTAAAAGTGGGCCAGACCATACATAAAATCAATCTATGGCAGATGATATAATTCTGTACTTAACAAATCCATTTGATTCCCTTGCTAAATTAAAAACTGTTTTGCATACATTTGGAACTGTTTCTGGATATAAAGTAAATTACAACAAAAGTGAAATTCTCCCACTCTCAAGCTTTGACTATGCGGAACATCAGCAAAGAGGCCCATTCAAGTGGTCTCCAAGTGGGATAAAATACCTTGGAATTACCCTGGATAATAACCTTAAAAATGTGTACAAACTCAATTACTTACCGCTAGATAGTAGAATAATGGAGGATTTACAGAAGTGGATACATTTACCTATTACTCTGATTGGCCGAATAAGTTGCAATAAAATGAATATCCTGCCAAGGCTGCAATACCTCTTCCAGTCCTTACCGATTCCAGTACCACTCAGTTTTTTTAAAAACCTGAATAAACATATCAGACAATTTATATGGAATGGTAAGACTCCAAGAGTCTCAATAGAAAAACTTACATGGGATTATAAACTGGGGGGTCTTCGACGGCCTAATTTTGAAAAGTATTTTTTGGCTGCCCAAATACGACTTATTTCCTTTCTTTTTGAGGGTGACAATGTCCCTCCCTGGGTTTCAATTGGAATGTATGCTCTTAAAGAAGATATCCCTGCAGACTTTATTTATAAATGGACTCCTACAATTATTTCCAGAAGAACTGATAACCCTGTCTTGATTCATATCATCAAAATGTGGCATGAAGTCCGGAAAAATATTGGATTAAAAAACATATTTTCACCTAAAACACCATTGAAACAGAATGAACTCATACCTATGTCAGTGGATAATAAGACCCTGGAAATATGGTACCAGAAAGGGATTTGTCATCTGGAGGACTGCTATGAGAATGGATCCCTGATGTCTTTTGAGGACCTAAGGAAGAAGTATGATCTGTCCAGCAGAAACTTTTTTTGTTACCTACAGTTAAGATCATTTCTTAAATCTGTTTTGGGATCTGAAATGACTTTACCCATGCTTAGTGATCTGGAAGGACTGCTTCATGATGGTAATGCACCTGGCCTTATCTCAAAAATGTATTCTCTCTTGATGAATGATGCTAAAAAAACCGGGTTTACATAAATCAAAGGAGAAATGGGAGTCGGACTTGGGTGTGACAATGGGTACAGAGCTATGGTCTACATTGTGTCAAAAGAGTCTAACTGCCACTATTAACTCCAGATACAGGCCAACTTATCACAACTTTCTCCATCAAACCTATCTTACACCACAGAAATTGCATACATATAATCCTGAGATACCCAGCCTGTGTTTTAGATGTAGTATGGAAGAGGGCTCATTCCTGCACTGCACCTGGATATGCACTAAACTCAATACATTCTGGCGTGACTTTTCTGATATCATGACAAAACTTCTAGGAGTACATCTCCCATTAGATCCTCAAACCTGCTTATTAGGAGACGCTACAAATATTGATACACGATTAAGCAAGGCTCAAAAGAAATTTCTTTCATTGGCCTTGTGTGTTGCCAGGAAGTGCATAGCCATCACATAGAAGTCTGAATCCCAACTTTCTATAGGAAGATGGGTTTCAGAAATGAACAGCTGTGTTCCTCTTGAAAAAATTACATATACACTCAGGAAAGACTATAATACTTTTACAGAGATGTGGCAGCCTTATTTGGCATATATGGACATATTGTCCACTTCCACGATGGATGGGTTGTAGGTTCTCTGCTGTCAGTGCTTATTGTTTGTCTATGTCGCCTCTTGACCGCTCTTATATGTTTAAGTAAGTATGTGTGTATGTACGTATATGCGTATATATATTTTTTATTATTACTATTATTTTTGTCCTCTCTTTGAGTTTGTGGGTGGGTGGGTGGGTTGGGGGGTTAGGGTTCTGGAGCTGTGTGTTCATGTTTTCATGTATATTTTGCTGAATTAAAAACCGAAAATAAAATATTACAAAAAAAAAAGAGTCCCAGACACGGATGGAGACGTCAATGGCTGAGATTAAACAGCGGATAGACACACTTGAGGAGAGGCTGTCCACTACTGAAACCAGAGTGAGTAACACCGAAGACCGGGGCTTGCGGCAAGAAAGAGCGCTAGCTTACTTGCTAAGTAAAGATGCAAAGCTAACCGCCAGACAAGACGACCTGGAAAACAGGCTCCGCAGGAACAACATCAGAGTGTGCGGAATAACGGAGAACGCAGAGGGTAAAGAGATAATTCCGTTCATAACTAATTTCTTTAAGTCAACTCTGAAACTGCAAGAAGATATGGACATATGTCTGGAGAGGGCTCACAGGGCCACTACGCCGAAGCCGAAATCGACAGCGCTGCCGAGATCAATAATAGTGCGGTTCTTGGATTTTAAAGCTAAACAAATGGTGCTCCAACAAGCCTGGGCCCAGCGAGACGTGGAGTTTCAGGGAAAAAAAGTTTATTTTGACCAAGACTACTCCCCAGATGTCTTGAGAAAGAGAAAGCAAGTGCTAACGGCTCAGGGAATGCAACATCAGAGCTCAAGCACCTTACCATGCACAGTTAAGGGTATTTTTGGACTCCGGGGTCAAAACCTTTCCCTCTCTTTGTGAAGCTCAACCAACTCTGCAGGAGCTAGGAGTGGAAGTAAACGTGGATGAACGGGACCTCCTGGAGAGAGAGCTACTACAGGACAGATGGCTGACCAAGGGCAGACAGGGGAAAAAGGGGCTCATGCTGACTCCCAAGGAAATCAAGACCATCATGGGCGCTGCAGATCATCACGGAAACGATTGAGACTCAACTAACTCTGCAAGAACCGGGACTGGAAATAGACGTGAATGAGTGGGACATCTTAGAGAGATAGTTACTACACAACAGATAACTGATCCAAGGCGGACAGGGGAAAGAGAGACCGACGCTGACTTCGAAAGAAACCAGGTTCACTATAAGTGATTTAGATCAACACTGAAAGGTTTGACAATAAGAAAGTAGATACCTTATTTTCCCCTTTTTCATAAAAGATTAAATGGATAAGGTAATGTGAGAGTAGTAAAAGCAAATTAAACTCTAAATGTTAACAGGCTTGACAAAATCAAAATCAGGAGCTTGGGCAAGAAGGTCCCATTGGAAGTTCTACCAAGTTACTGGTTGGTTTCGGAGTTTCGTATGTTCTATGTTTTACGGCAAGGTTACTCTAAGAATTATTTCGGTTGTAAAGGTACCAAGAAAGTTAAGAGAGAGAGAAATGGTGAATTACGTTACCCTTATTTTTCTGCTTTTCACATAGTACAATATGACCATTCTGAAATGTGCTAGTTACAATGTAAACGGACTAAATCACCCTATAAAGAGGAAAAAAATGTTGGCACAATTAAAGAGGTTGGATTGTTCGATAGGGTTACTGCAAGAAACCCATTTAAATGAGGAAGAACATGCTTAAAAAGGGGGTGGGTGGGGCAAGCATTTAGTGCATCATATGAAAATCTTAAGAAAAGGGGAGTAACGATTCTCTGCCATAAATCACTATGTCTGGTTCCAGAGAAGGTTTGCCAGGACAAAAAAGGTCGCTGGATCATAGTCATAGGTTCCATTGGAGAAGTTGAATTGACAATTATGAATATCTATGCACCCAATGAGGATGACCCAGGGTTCTTTAAGGAGGTGGCTCAACTCTTGGCAGGGAACTCAAAAGGAATAATAATATTAGGGGGCGACTTTAATTGTGTGATAAACAAATACATCGATAAATTTCCACTCGAACAAAAATATCAAATATCCAAATCCAAAGCAGTGTGCAATATGCTAGATGAGCTCGGACTGGTTGACATTTGGCGTGTAAAAAACCCCAAGACCAGAGACTACACTCACTTTTGGAGAGTCCATAAGAGTCACTCAAGAATAGATTATTTCTGCATTTCGAAACAAGAAGCTCATAGAGTGGATGAATGCCAAATTGAACCCCAAACTCTTTCAGATCATGGTCCAGTGGTTATGTCGTTATGTATAGATCAAAATAAGACTCGAAAATTATGGAGATTAAATGTGTCACTCTTAAATAATGTGGAAGTGGTACAGGATACAAACGATAACAACAAAGTCTCCCCTTCCACTTTGTGGGACACAGCGAAAGTAGTGTTGAGGGGCAAAATTATATCGTTATCCTCTAAATTAAAAAAAGAGTGTGAAAAAGATCAACGATTATTAGAAGAACAAATTAAGAAATTAGAGAGAGAACACAAAAAAACAAATAATAACACTATCTTCATAGAGCTAAATAATTGTAGACAGCAATTAAATGATTTACTAATATACAAAGCAGAGGGGGCCTTACGCTTCACTAATCAAAAGTATAACGAACAGGGAAACAAAGCAAGTAGGCTGCTCGCTTTCCAATTAAGAAAAGCACAAGCAAGCCGAACAATACAAAAGGCTACATGTCCGAACTCAAAAAATTTGGTGTCCCATCCTAAAGCAATAGCTAACATTTTTTCTAAGTATTATGAACAACTTTATGATTCAACAACCTCCCCCGATAAATCAGAAAAAATTAAACAATTTCTCCAACGAATTAACCTTACCAAACTGGACCAAAATGAATCTAAAGCTATAGTTGAATCCATCACTGAAGAAGAAATAAAAAACATCATTAAAAAGCTCAAAAACAACAAATCACCGGGCCCAGACGGATTCCCCGGGGAGTTCTGTAAATGTTTCCAAGCCGAGATCGTTCCCCTTCTACATAGAGTATATAATTATGCGCTGAATGCTAGAGATCCACCTAAAACATGGGGAGAAGCAGTCATCTCGGTCATACACAAAGAAGGGAAAGAGCCCACACATTGTGCCTCATATAGGTCAATAAGTTTGTTATGTAACAACGTTAAGATATTGAGTGCAATAATAGCAAGAAGACTCCAGAAGACCATCAATAAGTTGATTAACCCAGATCAGACGGGCTTTATTCCTGGAAGACAGGGAATAAATAACATTAGGCGCACGCTTAATATAACATCAACAGCCCGATCTCAGTCTTGCCCATCAATGCTTCTCGGTCTTGATGCCGAGAAGGCATTTGATCGGGTCGACTGGCTGTTTCTGGAGCATGTCTTAAGTAAAATGGGATTTGATGAAATATTTATCGAGTGGTTCGAAGTCCTATATAAAAACCTCACCTCCAGAGTTCGTGTTAACGGTCATATCTCGGACAGTTTTCCACTAAAAAGAGGAACACGTCAGGGTTGCTGCCTATCTCCAATTTTGTTCACTATAAGTATTGAACCCTTAGCAGAACTAATCAGAAGTAACCCATCGATTCGTGGTATATCAGACAAGACAAAAGAGCACAAACTGTCATTGTACGCAGATGATGTCATTTTGTACATTAGGGATCCCAGCATTTCTATACCCGAACTTTTAAAACTTTTGAAAGACTTTGGTGAGACCTCAGGCTATAAAGTCAACGAATCGAAATCTGAGGCCATGATGTTGAACGGGTGCTGGCCATCAGAATTATCTGATAAGGTCAAATTTAACTGGTCACCTCAGGCATTTCGATACTTGGGTATAACTATTTCCTCGGATGCTTCCCAACTGTACAATTTGAATTATGGGAAATTAATAGAACAGATACGAAAGGACCTGGAAAGATGGGAAATATTGCCATTATCCTTCCTTGGCAGGATTGAGACAGTCAGAACAAACATTCTGCCTAGACTGTTACATTTGTTTCTGTCTCTTCCTATTTGGATTTCAGCAACTAAATTCAAGAAGTTACAAAAAATGATCTCCTCCTTTATTTGGCAGAATAAGAAACCCGGAATCAAATTTACACACTTGACCAGCAGTAAAGCATGCGGTGGTCTAAATGTACCAAATTTGAAACTACATTATTGGGCTGCACAATTACATGGGGCAGTAGAATGGTTAAAACAAAATAAAGAAACAACATGGCTAACTCTAGAGCAAAATTCATGCCCTGGAGTCTCACTACAAGTATTACCATTCTGCTCAAACGAGATATGGACAAAGAACAAAATTTCAAATATCTGGATGAAGTGCACACGCAAGGTTTTAAACTCTGTAAGAAAAAAAATAAATGCACCTCAGTCTATATCTAGGGAAATGAAAATTTCCGAAATAACAGATTTCAAACCTAGACATTTTGATTTAAGATTCAAGGGCTGGGAAAATAAGGGCCTTATTTTTATTGATGATTTATTTGATGGTGAAACCCTAAAGTCATTTAGCCAATTACAGGAAAAATTTGGTTTGATATCCACAGATTTCTACAGGTTTTTGCAATTGAGAAGCTATCTGACTTCAGCCCTAACCCTGCCTTCTGAATTAGAACTTTTCTTCATCAAGATCATAAAGAAAGGGGATGGTAAAAAAAATTGTATCACATTTATATAAATTACTACAGACAATTGTAACAGGGAACTCTCTTGGAGTACAGGAAAAGTGGGAACTAGAAATGAATGTTATGATTGAAGACCAGATTTAGGAACAAGTGTGTGAAAATGGGCATAAACTGACCAGCAGCCCCACATGGAAAGAATTCTTATGGAAAGTGAATCTTCGCCTTTTCAAAACTCCACTTATCATTTCCAAATTTGACAAAACAAAGACAAATCTCTGCTGGAGACAATGCGGACAAATTGGAGATCACACACACATTTTCTGGGATTGTCCTAGATTGAAAAAGTACTGGGAGGGGATTCGGGCGGAACTTTCTAACATCTTACAATTTAACATAAATAATGACCCGCTGATCTTTGTTCTTGGAGTGCTTCCCTATGATTTTTTATGTAAAGAAAAAATGTACCTACTTAAAATCCTAATAATGGTGGCAAAAAAGATGATAACTATGTCCTGGTGCAAGCCATTACCCCCGACTGTAGACCACTTGAAAGAGCGACTTATCAGGGTATACACAATGGAAAAAATAACGGCAAAGCTCAACCTTGACATGGCCCTATTCAAGAAGAGGTGGAAACCAGTAATTACTTACTTTGGACTAACATTACAGGACACCTAGGTGATTCAGCATCATATAGGCACCTACAGGCCTGGACCCTCGAAAGTAAAAGGGTGTGTTTTTATTTTTTGTTATGTTTTCATTCATAAGTATCAGTCACCATGGTAATTCTACTCAATTTTATTTATACATAATTACCAATATTATTATCATTTTAATTTTCGGACCTCTGATACTGTCATGAGAATATGGAACCACCTTGCCGACAGGTTCTCTGTTCATGCTGTTTCTTTTTTGCCTTTTTCACTCAGATATTGATCAAAAGAATTTAAAGCTTTTAATAAGAACATTCTGTAAGTGTGTTTTAAGTATGTAAAGCTTGAAACATCAATAAAACGCATTTGTTCAAAAAAAAAAAAAAAAAAGACAAGCAGTTGATTAGATGAACCAAATGGATGTGAACCTATTTTTTTCTTGATCAATCCACCACACTAGCACCAGGCTTGGGTCCTACCTGGATGAAGAAGGTTATGAGTGCTGCGTGATGGGCTCAGTGTCAGAGCAGGACTCTGAGGGAGGCCTTTACTGACGATGGGGTAGAGCCTGTTGTAAAGTCGGTACTGGTGTCTTCTCAGCAGCTTCACCACTGGATGGTCAGACCGGCTAAGGACATAGTTTAAACACAACAAAATGAAACAAATAAATATAGAAATAAAAAAATTGATACATGGCTTTAGAAACTCTAGGAGGAATCTGTAGTAGCAACATTGTTCATTTGCATTTAACCGCACATATTGTTACCTTGGATTACCTTGCACAGTTTTATTTCACGTAACTGAACTAAAACCTTGTGGTTTATTACACCTTTTCTCACTCCGAATTATGACTTGGCCTAACTATGAACCGTTTGACTTACTTTTTAAAACAGTGACCTTGTTGATTAATGTGAAAGTGCACAGTAGCACTCTGTGCTCCCCGGACGCATGTCTTGTGATGTGGGTACATCCAAGGCTCCCTGGCCAGCTGGATAGTTTGGAGAAAATCTCCCTTTCTCAAGATAACTCTGAGTGTGCAAACTGTAACTTTGTCTGTTACTCTTTGTCAGTCCCTGCCAGGGTTTGCTTGGCGGATGTGGCTGGATTTTCAGCTGAAGTTGGTTAACTCTTTTTGCCCTTTGCTTTACCACACAAATCTATTAAATTACACAAAGACAACCTTGTGTAAATCATTTATTATTTGTTCACTTCTAAATAAGCTTTTCCACCACAGAATCCAGACATACAAATGTGATTTTTATGTATATATTCTAGAGGTGGGTGCAATTCATCGATGTGGCGATGCATCGCGATGCCTCACGTGACGATTTGGCATCGATTAATTAACGTCGATGCTTTGCCGCAAGACCTGAACAAAAAACACGTAACCAGAACCTTAGCGTGCGCGCCGCCCGGACTGTTTAGTGACTGGGACCACAACAAACGGAGCAGTAACGAGTGTTGGCTGATCTTTATTGACAGATTGTCACACTCTCCAGCCAATGGTATCGTTAACAGCGTGTGCTGCCTGACCAATGACAGTGTAGTGACCCACACAGGGCGGGATCTAAACACGGAGCGGCGCTGAAGTTTAGCTGCTTAGCTAGCAAGGACTCGTCGCGCTGCTACGTTACCAATTAAGTTTAGTCAAGACGTGAGAACTCGTCTGACACGGAGAGTCTCCTGTTGTGTGCTACATGTGTGAAATAACAACTACAGTCTGGACTTTGTCTGCAGTGTATCTGTGTAAACGGCTTCATTCAGCATCTCTCCCTCCTCTCTGACACCGTGAGTTACCATGGTTACAGGAACGCCCTGAAATTTTATAATGATGATCAATAACAAGTTTTTGGTTAGTTCGACTGTACAAAATCATAAACGTTGCCTGATTGTAGCTCATTACAGATATCTTGTTATTAAAACATATGGAACAAATGTAAAGCCTCAGAGCTTCTTTGATTATTAACAGTATGTTAGTGATGACAGAAAGGTGATAACTCGCCATCAGACTGACAAGACTGCAAATGTTGCTGTTTGTATGATGTATTTTTCTGTTAAACGATAAGAGGCTCACTTTAACAATACTATTATTCATAATAATTAATGATGATGATAAGAAGAAGTAGAAAAATAGCTTGCTGAAAAGTTCTGTCGATGGTTGATTATTTGAAAGAGTAAAAGCTTGGCAAAAAAAAGACACAGTTTGATTTCATAGATTGAAAGTTACATTGAAAAGACAAAAAACATTTTAAGTGTGAATAGAACAGCTGTTCAGATCATCCTCCTGTAAAACACTGTTGGTCAAATATTTAAACTTGATGTCTGCATCAGAGAACATGGTGTGGGGTGAAGCTGTAAATCTTATCTTATTTTTTTAGCACGTGTCAAGTAACGTGCCCTGTAACCTGTTTCACAAATTACATATTGGGAATATGACTTGGCTACAGCTCGAAAAAACTTTTCAGTCAAAAGATTTTTTTTGCTTTAATCCATGAGTTCAGTTGAATTATGCACTTTTGTTCAGAAGAATGCAATTTGTTCCCTTGGAATATGGCAGCTTTTTTGTAAAGTCATCCTATCCATATTCCAGACTGAATAAGTTGAATTATTTAATTTTAAAGAATGCACTTTTGTTCCCTATGGCAGCTTTTTGAGTTAATTGATAGGCTATTTATTTACAAATTAAGCCACACATGAAGACAAAATTAATCTTGTATGGAAAAAAGCATTAAAAATAGCAATAATCGAAGAATCGTGGCACCAATAATCGAATCGAATCGTCAATCGTTATAATCGAAGAATCGAAGCTCCCATAATCGTAATCGAATCGAATCGTGAGGTACCCTTGTTGGAACACCCCTAATATATTCTGTATATTGCAGAGCTGTTGTATTGGCTTCAACTTAAGTTTGTTGAGTAACAACTTGGGTCATACCAACACAAGACCCCCCAAAAGATAACTAAACACAAACACAAACACTTCTGAACCACTGTGTATCGACAGGGATTATGCAATAAAGCAAGACTGAGTTGACTTTTTGAAGCATCAAACAATAGCCCTTTTCACAAGAGAGGCTGCATTATCGCTGCAATGCAGTTCACCAATTCTCCATCGTTGTTTGTCCACACAGAGCCAAGCAACTCCCCTGTAAAGGCGAACCAGCGTGTAATTCACACAGAAAGCCAGCGCTGTGGATCCTAAAGAGGCGTGATGGTACACATGATGATGACGTCTGTGTTTTTTTCCACGGGTTTCCCCAGGTGTCCTCCGGTTGATCTAAACATGTACCCGCTGACTGTTTGTAATCAGTAATGCTGAACATCGCTGTGATTTTTTTCAACACAAACACTTGGTGAGTTCAAGTTTTTTGCCGGGGATAGACGCTGTTCTTCGGACAGAAATATAACGAAGAGTCTGTACAACAGTCAGGGTGACAGACACTTCTCCACGTATAACTGTGGTATTTTTTTCCTCACGTAAGTTGCCAAAGACAGTTACAGTTACTACGTCACTGTTTGGTCATGTAACGCTGATTTGTGGGACGTAGGGCTGGGCGATATGGCCTAAAAATTGAATCTCCGAAATGTCCCTTTTTGAAAAAATGCTTCTGTAAACATACATTTAACATGTCAGATTGCTTGCTATTAAGAAAACAGATCAGTTTCCTCATTGGGATTGATAAAGTGTGAACATAACTTTCATTAAATACTTTATTTTGCAAAGGGTGCCTTTTGTTTACATACAGTATTTTATATCCCTGAAGATATGTAAACTAAATTAAACATCTGCATGCATTACATAGTAAACATGACATGTTGGTAGATATACAGGACATGAGGTGTGTGCTTGCTGTCTATTTTACACATTTTTGATCAGAAAGATGAGCCAGTCTACTACCTCTGGTTTGAGACATACCCCATTGTGGCTTCGTAGCACAAACCTGGGGTCAAAAGTTTTCAACATGTAGATGAACCTCAGGATTTTCCACAGCTGGCTTGACCATAACTTCCTCTACAAGGAGACGGCTGGCCTCATCGTCAAGACCAAACCATTGTTTGTCCTGGCCAAGCCGTGTAATTACACCGCCATGTGATGCGCTGGGGACTTTTTCCTAAAAGCTAACATTGTGAAAGACTCAAAAAATAAAAGCCTCATAACCCCCACAAAATGACTAATTTTATTGTCAGAATTTGAGCATTTCGTTCCAATACAATTTGGAGAGTCTTGAGGAGCCTCCCGGTTACATTTTATCCCAATCCAAGTTAGCTCGCTAAACCGGAAGTTAGTCAGCGGAAATCGCATGTGCATGCTCTATGGCACCCCAGCTGGACAGCCACCGCCACAATTAAAGTCTGATTCTGTGGGAAACACCAAGTAGTGACAAATATTCTACAAGTTTGTATGAGAAAGGTCTTTCAGGTCAAGGGGAAATACTCCCTGAATTTCAGTTTCAATAAAACCATTTTACTTCTCTAAACCGATCTCCAGAAAAAACCCTGATTTACTACATCTAAAAACTGGATTACGTTAGGACAAAAACTAAAATTTTACCTTTAACTATATTTGAAATGCTCATGTTATAGACACTTACCTAAACAGATACGAGACTAGACCTGACACTAATGTGACATCGTCAGGATTCTTCTTCATGTTAGCTTTCCAGAGTTTGGGCCAATCCTAAGGAGACAGAAATATATGCACAAAAAAAAATCAGTGGCAACTACATGTAGTATTTCAAATAACTGATTGATTGGTTGACTAATTTTAATTTAACTGATCAATATAAAATTAATGAATACAAAATTTGACAATTATTGTCATCAGTTGAGAAAAATAAAAACAGCTACACATAAGTCTAGATTGTTTGCCTTTAGTGGTACATGTAGTCATATATTGAATACTCAGGCTTTGCTGGCCAGACCAAGCAAGTGCTACTAAAGGCATCACTTGGAGCTGAGGTAACTTGTGATGGCTTCTTTCAGTAGTTTTAACACATTTATAATGATTACTTGCAAACTTACATGATCTTGCTCATACTCCAGTACATTTGTATAGAGAATACGCTGCTCTTGCTCCTCTGCAGTCATTGCGCCAGATGCTGCAAATCTCCTGTAATTACAAATACACAGACAAAATATTTTGAACATCTTCTTACTTCACTCCGCTGGAACCAATGGTAACGGCATACCAGTCAGCTAACCATGTATTATTGAAACATATTGACCAGTTATCCTTATTATTATCCTAAGTATCAACATTCTTGCCAGCCATAATGCATTATTTTGGAAGTGACTGAGCAAGAGACTCTGATATACCCGCCATACATGTACCATCCACAGATACAGTTACTACTTCTTTACTTCTACATGTTGGTTTAAATTTCAGACATGTCTATATGAATTGGTCAATAATTAGTAGCTATTCTAATAGCTTATTATTGTATACATGATAACAGGGTATGAAAATACATGGCACTATCGGTCACCCTCAACCAAAAATATGGACATGCTGATTTATTTCACACATTTTCTGTGTGAATGCAAAGTAGAATGCCAGTACATGTACTAGACAATCATATCTCACTTTCTGTTAAAAAAAAACAATCTAACAATACTCACAATTTGAAAACATTAACCAGCGTTTTCCCTCTCTAATATTTTTGAGTGGGTATTTTTGGTGGAATAGCAAAACCGAATTTCTAATATTGACGTAACCCTTTCCAAGAATTTACTGAGTGCTTTAATCTTAGATAATAACATTATTTCATTATGCCACAGACTTTTTAGCGAGGCGTTTACATGCACTTTTTTTTATCTAAAAGCTTAGGAGATGCTAGAAGGAAATAACTTGAGACAGGGTACATAAAACAATAGCTAAACTGAATTTAGTCAAAGTCAAGTCAGCCAATGGCAATTTTATGTTGCAGCTATGTGTTTGAGTAACATGCGTGCTTGTAAATAGGCATTCACACAATACTTTCTAGTGTGGATAACCATGGTGTACCTGTTGGCCTCTTCTTGTAGTCTTAGTCTTCTCTCCTCCATCTTTCGCTGGAGCTAATGTTACAATGGGCATTAAGAAACTGAAGTCCTAACAAATAAGGGGAATCATTACAACAAACCAGAAACATCAAAAACAGCCAATGACCTAAAGGCCAATGTTCTATAAGCATAATTCCATTTCGTCAGCTCTAAGGAGTCTGTCTCCTCTTCTTGACTGTTTCCAAGCAATGATAAGACCTAAGGCTTTGTTGTTTCCACTTAAATATTGTTACTTGCCATTCCTTATCAAGCTGAAGCTTATGAGTTAATAAATACCTCAACAAATGAATAGGTGAGGTCTCTTTACCTTTTGACTATTGGTTTCCTATGACACTAATATTTGTCATCTGCCAATTCCTGCACACACCTCACTGCACTTAAGGGAATTGGAAAGCTAGGAAAATGTTTACACAAGATATAAGGAATAACACATTAGACACTGCTTTCGCGAAAAAACTTGCTGATTTTAGTAAAGCTAGCTTTCATCATTCTACCACACAGCGAAATAAGACAATAGCTGACAACAGAAGGATACAGCATCCTGTCTGGCTTTGGCTATAATGAGGTTCTCCATCATCTGCCTCTGAAGAGAAAGCGTCTGTAATGGAAAAAGAGGGGAGGAAATCGCTTTAAATACATGCATTCATGCTTTTAAATATGTCTGAGGAACAATATAATATAATGTTGTATTAACATGTAAATTACCCCTGTAGAGAAAAATCAAGTTTATCACAGAACAAACATAAGGTGGGAAAACTATGTAAGTTTTCTAAGTATGACCAAAATTCAGACAGTTACTACCAACATAGTCCGACGTAGCCACCCCTATCTTCTCAGCACTGGAGAAATATACACATACTGTACAACCAACATAGTGAGGTTTAGAAATGTGAAGCCAGTTACTATGTCACGCCCTATCCTCATTCCCATCTAAAATCTACAATCTATTCACCAAGTCGTCAAAATGGTGCTTTACCATTGGTAATTTAACACTTTCGTACACTACAGTGGACAGACACACAGACGCCATTTTCAACCATGGAGTTACAACACTTTTATCCAGATTCTTGTACAATTGTTATGTGACTGAAAATACATATTTCCACTCCGGTGGAGATGAGGCACAAAAGTAATACTCTGCAGTTTTTTTTTTAATTTTAGATCTGCTTTATTTAGCATGCTTTACTTCAAATAATGATATAGTTTACAGTTGAACAGTTTACAGAAACAGAAACATTTAAAAGTTTTTATGATTTAATCTAGATATAGGCATTTCTTTTCTAAATATAGGTCCAATGGGCAGAATATATCCTTTGGTGCATAACATCCTCTATTGTGGACAGATGCATTTTCAGTCATAGACAAAAATGTACAAGAACAATGTTATTAAAATCGGATTTTAAGTAGTTGAAAAGTAACATATTGCGGAGAAAAAACTTAATTGGCATAATTTTTCACAAGCCTTGAAAAAACGTTTTTACTTTGAGATTCGATAAATTACGCATAAAAGCGTTAAGAAGCAACCATTTCCATGTTACAGCCTGCACCACAAAGACAGGGAAAACACAAAATGACCAAAAGTCTAAATTACAGCTAAACTACAGCTATTTCAACCGCGAGCTAAAGACGGTATTAAAACTAAGGTGATCCCTGCCAGAGTGGTTTGCATCACCCACTGAAGTTCCTGTGAATCCTGAACAAACGCAAACAGTTTAGCGGTAGTGCCGGGCCGTTCTGTGGCTTTGACGTCTAGAAACTGAATGCTGCCTCTGTTAAACATGAAGTAAGCGCTGGCTGACAGTTCAATGTGCCTACGTAACATTAATTAGCTAGCATGTAGGCGACTTACTTTACCTTTACAAAAGCCTTTAGTTTTCTCCAGTAAGCACGGAGCTCCAGTTGAGGCTGAAACATTTTCCGTGTCTGAATGACGAGTTCACGTGAATGAGAACGTCTCCAAAGAAACACAAAGTGAATATCCGGATAAGCGTTTCAGGTCAGAGCATGTCTCTTTACCGTGACCAATTTACTCTGTCGTCTTGTGTCTCTCGCTCACCATTATTTTACTGTCAGGCGATTGTTTTCTCCACTGAGACAAGTCTGATTGGAGGAGAAAGTGCTGCTTTTCAGCTGAGGCGTTATCTATTTAACAACCCATGCGGTACAGAGATCACTACACTGCTGACTGACTCCCACCTCCCGCAGGTATTCATTCATCATCAAGATGCGGCAAGATATCAGACCGGAAGTACCACAAGAAATTCTAAATCCCTTTCCGTACTTTTATTCCATGATGACCAAGTGGTAAAAATCAATTCATAGTTCTATGATCCCTAAGTTCAAAGTACAAGATCTAGTGCTTTACTTCAACATATGATGAAAGGTAACAGTGAATACAATCATATAACATCCAGTGGCAACCTCTTTGATTTTGCAACATGTCCAGACCGCTTACAAAAACAAGTGGTGTTTGCTTGTTTTGAAACATAAAAATCAACTGAAAAAACATTAAATGGCTCCATACAGCTCATCCAGCTTGATCCAAGTCTCTGGAAGCCTCGAGATCCCGAATGAATGAATGTGAAGATTCTGGCTTAAAAAATGAAGTATAAGTAATGTCTTTTCAAATCAATTTGGGGTCAGCTCAAGTCAACTAAATATTAAGAGTAACATTATAATTTATAATATTAAATTAACCAGAGCCACAAGGTCTGTCTGTCTAACACACTCAAACACACACACACACAAACATAAACATAAACATAAAGTCACATACCAAAGACGTCTTCTGGGAGGCCTGACCAGGTGTGAGCCTTGCAAGACGTGCTTCATAATTGGCTTTCAACTTCTGGTTCAGACGTGATGCTTCTTCGATGGGTGTCAGCTCCCTTGGAAACATGCACACACACACATACAAACACAAAATAAAGACACAAGCAGTATGTCACGAAAGGTCTATGTTAAAGGTAAATTATACAATCTGTCTTTCCAGCTATTGGCAAAATGATCATTATTCTTATTATCATTTGGTAAATGGTAAATTATCATTTACAGCAGTTTAGACTCTTACTTTCATTTGAGACTACTAAATATTTCAAATTACCATGGCTTACATTCTGATAAGAAGCTCATACAAGCACAAACAGCATTCACATATGTTCATGAGAAGACTGCAAGTTATATCTAATATTTTTGAGAATATTTCTATCACTGTACAGTGAAAACTGATAAGGATGATTAGGCATAAAAAGAAGAGATTTTCAGGCTGACAGTACAAAGGAGCACCATTATTAAAACATTGGAAACCATATTAAAGAGTAAAAATATTTTAATTGCATTTCTAACCACAGGTCTAAAAGTTAGATAACTGAATTGAGGGCAAGTTCACCCATAACAGAAATTCTACTCATGCTACCTCCCACCGATTGAAAGTCTGGTTAGTCCACAATCAAATTCTAAGGATTGACAACAGAACACTGTTGCAGCGTTTTTAAACAGAAAAGAAAGATACCTGCTAATGCAGCTATCTTTCTTTTAAGAACAAAATCTCTGAAAGCCCCGAGGTCCCAAATTGATGTGAAAAGGCGTTATTGAGGGGCAGCTGTAGCTCAGTGGGTAGAGCTGGTGATCAGTGATCAGAGGATCGCTGGTTCGAATCCCGGCTCCCCGGGGCGGGACTGAGCTACCTGGTACATGTCAAAGTATCCTTGAGCAAGATACTGAACCCCAAAGTTGCTCCTGATGTGCAGTTGGCACCTTGTGGCACCTTGTGAGGCAGCCACTGCCATCAGTGAGTGGCTGCCTCACCTCAGTGAGGGTCCTGCAATGAGCTGGCGACTCGTTCAGGGTGAACCGTGGCCTACGCCCATCAAGTAAACTGGATTTGGCCCCAGTAAGCCCCGCAACCCCAACATCCCGTGACCCTCGCGGACAAGAAAACGGATATTGATATTCCTTTGTTATGCCTAAATATTCACTGTAGCCGCTAAGCCACCAGCTGTAATATTCAAAAATATTAAAATAATTTTTGATCTGTAGACTTGGATTAGGCCAAGGGAGCAATATGGAATCATGTTTTAAATTTAAAAAAAAAACGTCCAAAAAATATTTGCCCACTGACTGTGAGAGAGCGAGCACAGTTATTCTTTTTCATTTATTTATGTTTGTTTTAGTGTTGGAAGAATTAATACAAACTTTTATATTTCATATAATTGTAAAGGACCTTTATGTTGCATATGGATTGAATTGAGACTTTCCAATTATCTTAGACTTTGAACAAGGGTGACAACTATGTTACTGTGTGTAATGTGAATATTGAATCTGTATGTGACATCACAGTGTTCACAGTGCATCCTGACATCCAGATTTGACTAAAATGTAAAGTTCAGACAGCAGGGCAATAGTCAGTTTGGTTCAACAAAGGCATAAAATGTGTCACTAATAGGATAACACACTTTCAACTGCACTGAGTGGGCTGTACACAATGGATGGAGAAACCTGTTCCATTTAAACACTAATATACACTTCATGCTCTCCTTTGTATAAAAAAGATGAGTTCAAAAATGAAAATGTAGTCATTATTTTGGAAAGCTGGGTGATGCCTCATAGTGAACAGAACATTTCTGTTATTTATACCTTTTTTAATCCAAAATCTTCACTTTAGCCGCTAAGCTAAAAGAGTCTGATGTGGGTGTGTGAGCATCAAATGTGTAAAATAATGTCTTTTAAAATAATTTTGTGATCTTGGGGCCTCCAAAGACTTGGATCAAGCCGAACAAGCTTTATGGAGCCATTTAATGTTTCTTTCATCCTAACTTAACATTTAGACATCAATAAAGACTGGACAAATATGTTTGAACTGGTTGGTCAGTTCAAAACATTGTGTTTTGAGTAGAAACTAGAAGTGACAGGTTCCAAGAAAAGCCTGTTATCTGCGCTGTGTTGTTCACTGCAGAGGATATCTGGCATTGACTGGAGCAATCATTGTCCTCCCTGATAAAAAAAACTACCCTTACTTTTTGCTTGTGTCCTGTGACTGCACTGTTTGCAGCCTCTGAAATATTTCAGGAGGAAGAAAAGGGGAGGGTTCTCCGCCACCATCTGACAAAATCCTGCGGTGGCCAGTCTTTGTTGGGCTGGTTGCTTGACACCCTGTGTCAACGGGAATATCGAATGGAAGGACTGTAAGAGGGCAAACAGAAAGACCAGTATGGTGATTGACTTACTACATACTACAAAATCAAGTGGCTATACATTGGCTAGTTGTGATTTGCGACCCCTGGGGCAGACTCCAAGTTAAAAGTGATTTAATGGTTAGTTGATAAAGAGTTACTTCTGATTGGATGGGATGTATTTACATACCAGTGCTGGAAGCAGTGGTGGCTGGGAGGACAGCAGTCTGATGAAGTTCTGATTGGCCAGGTGAACAGGAGGAGGATGCAGAGATGGAAGCAGGGTCAGGGGGGTCGGCACCCTTCCCTATAAATGACTTGGCTCGCTCCAGACACTGTTCAGCCAGCCTCAACATGCGCTCCACCTCCACTGCATCCATCTCCCTCTCCTCTGAGGCAGGAGCAGAAAGAAAGAAAGAGAAGACAGTGGAAGTTGTGAGAATTTGTTGTACTTGTTTTTTTATTATTTAATTTTTCAGAAAATCACTAAATGATGAATGGTATCATCACATGGCATTTGATATCTGATTTAAGTGTGTGCTAACATCTACTGTATTTACGCTGATTAGTTCAAGTCTGGTAACAATGATTAACTATGTTGGCAGAGGGAAACTGCTTGTGTTCTGCTAGTCCCCGAAAGGCAAGTCTGGAGTGGTCCCACCCTCCAATCCATTTATGCCACATGTTCGAACCTAAGAGGCTTTTCTCTTGATTAATACACCTCTTATCAGAATCAGCTGAGATCCTCATTATGGTCCAGTAGTGTCTGATATTACTACTTGCGGTTCAATTAAAGATACCAACACCTGACATGCAGCATATGAAACAATTTACCTACATAACTGCCTAGACGATCATTCAACATGTGAGATTTCATTGCAAGTACAGGACAAAAAGTTATGTCTTGGAAACTTGTTTTAAAAACCTGGTGCCTACATTACCAAACTTGCCACTTAGACACTGCGTGTCATCACTGAAGAGAATTTATAAGATTACATGCAGCTTCCTCCGAAGCCACAAAAAAGCCATATGCTATTTTTTTTCACATAAGCAGCAGTACTCCCCCCCTCAAAAAATTATCAAATAGGTGAAACAATAACTTTTTAAAACAGTTTCAACAAAAACTGATGATAACTTTCACTCGGGTAATACTTTTAAGTTATGGTGATTTCTACGTTAATAAGGGAAAAAATATATACATTTTGTTACCCTGTCCCATCCTACACATTTCTTATCACATCTAACAATATTACATTGTGTGGAGTTGCAAAACAAAAAGCTGGGAGGAAATGTTTGATTTTGGACTGAGCACAGTAACAAAGTTGGAGAGTATCTTTGAGCAACAAGTCAAAGTCAATAACACTGTCAGTTATGTTGATGTCTTTGGTAAATACAGGTTACACACAGTAAGTTATCTAATCGTCAGTCAATAACAACATGAACTATTTTAGAAAAGTTATGTAACTAAACTGAAAAGATCATTTGCTTTTGCCTGTTTCATTATGATGTAGCCTTTCCTATTAGTTGGCACTGGTGCTTAGTAGAGAGGGGAGAATTCTGGATTCAGCTTAAATGTTGATAATATGGTGAGCCTCTATTGCAACAACTCTTTATTTTTTGTAGATAAATGTGAATTTATGCAAATCAAAATCATAGAAAAGAATATGGCAATAGGCCTCAAAAATTAATAGTTTATACAGAATAGGATCCACAGCATACCATTGCTGATGGTATCAGATGCCTGCAGTTTCTGGTCTGACTGGAGAACTCCTACAGTCTACTATTTTAACATTCAATAATGTATTGCCATTTGACAGGAATTTGCTTTGGTGAGGTGAAACAAATAAAACAAGAAACCTCAGGACTTTATCACTATCATAATGAAGGCAAGCTGTCAGGATATAGAACAGCACAATCTAAAAAGTGCCCTAGCTACTTATCCAATGAAAAGGCCTAATTTAGCAATAACTTACAAAGCTATAAAGAAACACTCACGGCTAGAAATAAAGAAAACCACTTCTGTGTAACAGTTTTATAACATACTGATGAGGCAAGTTCAACTGTTACATTGCTACATTGGCCAAGAAAAAGTGACATGTTACATTTTTTGATTATTATGTAATGTTTCATGCAGTTATTTGACAATACTACATTAGTAGAACACAGTGAAATGTTTAGGGCCTTATCTTGAACTGGACATTTCAATAGTGGCTTGAACACAGGACTATTTTTTGGGTTAACCAAAGAAAGCTTAATATTCTGTGCAAAACGTTTGGAGGTACAACCTAGAAAACTGAGACTGAGACACAGAATTTTTTCCCCAAATGTTATGTTACCAATTTCTATGTTCTGTTTATTGATGTCTTAATTGTTTATTGTACAATTTCCAGCTAACTTGTTTTTTGTTTTACACCTATGTCTTCTACTGGGCAAAATAAATATAATCAATTATTTCCTAAGCATTTTAATTATGTTATTATTTTTTGCAATAAAAGAATAGCATTACTCTATTCTGTAACAGTTGTAAAACACTGATGAGGCAAGTTCAACTGTTTTGGAGTAAGTTGTATAGTTATAAGCAATAATCACTAATAAACTATAGACGATAATAAAGGAAGGAATCAACATTTAGATCAGCTGCTTCCAGTAGCTGATCCCACCCCCCACACAGTATGCAAAATTGAGAACACATACTAAAGATGTAATAGATTAAAAAATCATAAAGTTAGATCATTTATCATGAAGCACAGTACATATGTTTGTAATCAGTCATGTATAGTATGTCATGATTAATTTCTTACTTTGTGACCCAGCTTCCTCCAAAAGTGCATGTGATATGAAGCTGATAATCCGGAGGTATTCACAGTAAGCTTCCTGCAGAAAGACCACAAGCATTTACTATATTCTTATCATTATGGTATACAGTAAGCCACATAATAATATGAGGAAGAGGAGGAAGAAGAACTTCTGCCAACGAGACATGGCAATAGCAACACACCAGAGTAGAATACAATGTCAATGTTTCAGTTTCACTGGTTGTATTTCACAGATTATTCACAATATTCTTGCATGCTGTGATGCAATTCTTAAAGTATTAGTATCCATATAGTGCTGTGATATGTGTTGCTTGTTAATCGTCTGGATGCCAAATTTTCTGGTTATTTCAAAATGTATTCTGTAATTCTCAACATTTTACAAATTTAGGGGTCAATTCAACACCAGGCCTAATGTCATCCCTCGTCACTGTTCTCTCAGGTACTGTTAATGGCATGACCTCACTTCTCTTTTCAGTTGTTCCAGTTGTTTATTGACTTTTTCTGCATTTGCAAGTCACCACTGACTGAGTGCTGATGCGTATTTTGAACTAAGATGGTAGTAGAGGTCAGTAGGGTCAGTGGTAGACCAATGTACACTTCTATGGAGGACTAAACCTGACATAAGTATAAATAAATACATAAATACATAAATGCATAAATAAATGCATAAATAAATACATAAATACATAAATAAATACATACTGATCCCAAGCCTCGCTCTCTGTAACGTTGTAAACCAGCTCCAGTTAGCTTAATGGCCTCGACCGGTGTGACAGGTTAACTGGCGTTCATTTTAACTTGCGAGGGTCCCAGATGTGCTGGCGGTGTGGTTTGAGAATCCTGTCTTGAGAGAGAGGGGTCCTCAGCCATGTCCGTTAACTAGGAAAATCATTCTGCTCATCGCTCCAAGTCATGTATATGTGTATTCGTTTTGACGTGGCTTGAGCACTTTTATCCACACGGAGATGCCGGGGCTGCGACCTGCGAACCACTGCTAGACGAGCGCTACAGAGAACAAATTGTCCAAAAGTGCATGTTGTCGGTCTCATATCTTTGTCGTGAATCTCTATACTCTCAAACAACTCATGGGTGGAACAGTATTTAGCATTTGTTCACGCCGAGCGGCGGGGATACCGCTGTTAGCTCTTATGTTAGCTGTTAGCTATTGGCTGCTTGCTGTAGCGCTGAGAGAATAGCGTCCAGGTTAACTGTTGACACATGTTATCATCAAGAGTGAGATACATGTCTGGGTTTTCTTATGAACCATTGTCGCTACAGGTGTTTGTATCACAGGTTGATCTGGACGTCTCACGATTTGCCACAGCTGACTGACCGCGCGCTGAGTTCGGGCTGGATGTCAACGTAGTCAGCAGACTGTTTGACCAGCAGGCTGTATGACAGTGTACAGTTTTCACGGCTCGAGTAAGCGGCTCGGAACGATGGCTTTAAGTAACCATTTGAACGCAGTGCGGAATGAAAAATACACGATGGTAACCGGTGTAACAAGGTAATCTGGACGCTGCGCTACAGCGATCAGCTAACAGGTAACATAAGAGCTAACAGCGCTCTCCATGATGCTTTCGAGCCGCTCGGCTTGAACAAATGCCTCAGCCTGTTCCACCCATGAGTTATTTGAGAGTACAGAGATTCACGACAAAGATATGAGACCGACAACATGCACTTTTGGACGATTTATGCTCTGTAGCGCTCGTCTAGAATACACATATACATGACTTGGAGCGATGAGCACAATGTTTTTCCTGGTTAGCGGACATGGCTGAGGACCCCTCTCTCTCCAGATGGGATTCTCAAACCACACCACCAGCACACCTGGGACCCTCGCAAGTTAAAATGAACGCCAGTCAAATTCATCACTAAACCAGAGCTACATGAACAAATGTCAACAACTGCAGCTAACAGCTAGCTGAGCGGGCTTGCTGGAGGCCAGCAACATTCCTGTACAGTATACAGGAATCAGCGCCGCTAGTAAGGCAGAAGTAGTAGACCCTTATCGAGCACACTCCTGTAACCAATCAATGCTCTTGACTGAGGTTAGGACCTCCTACCTCCTCATTTACATATGGACACAGAAATACAGAAATAAATAAATGTAGGTGACAGAAATACAGAAATAAATAAATGTAGGTGAACAGAAATACAGAAATAAATAAATGTAAGTGAACAGAAATACAGAAATAAATAAAAAGCATTTATTCTTTTATTTATACTTTTATTTATTTATTTATACATTTATTTCAGCATTTATTTATTTATTCATTTATTTATGCATTTATTTATTTCAGCATTTATTTATGTATTTATTTATTTATTTATTTATTTATTTATGCATTTATTTATTTATTTATGTATTTATTTATTTATACTTATGTCAGGTTTAGTCCTCCATACACTGCTTCTTGCCTGACCATAGGTGGAAATCACAAGGGGGTGCAGGGGGATTCGGAGCCCCACATTATAGGATAAATGGAGATATGTCCCACTCAGTAAACTTTATCAGTGAAAACATATCATCTGAAACTATATCATAATATGCAATGAAAATACTTGTACTAATTAAAGATGCGGCACAATGTGTTTTTACATTTGTAAAGATTGGTTTTCCCCCTGTATTTACCTCACAGTGGTTTGGTCCACTGCCAATCAACCTGCACCTCACACACCTGTCTCTGTGGAGCTTCTCTCAGTGTGGTGCTGGTGGACCATAGTAAGTAGCTAATTTGCAAAGGCTAACTTTGAAGAAAGGTTCTGTTTTCTCTAATGTCACAAAGTTTGAGGTTTAAGCAAAAAAAACTTCTGGTTTGGGTTAGAAAAACAGTGTTTTGCTTAAAATAGCTCCCTCTTACAGTCGCCACAGACACTGTTGTGGATGTCCTGAGTTGTCATTAAAAACAATTGTTTTTGTCACGACAAACAGGGCTAGAAAATTTCCCGGGTTTTCCTTTAAATTATTCAGGAGTGTCAAGTTTACAAATGTTGTGTTCCCTATGATGTCAATAAAATATATCTGGTAAAATCTAATCCTGGCAATTGGACTGAAAAATGTTCTTGATCTGTTGTAACATGTGAATTTCCCCCGCTGTGCCAAACCAAACCACATGTAAAGTTATGACTGCATTTTTGTTCTGCCTGTTACCTCACAGTTTAATCCAAGCCAAATATTGGTACATTTAACACACTGGTACAAACCTTAAGTTACTTATTTTTCATTATACAGTACATTTGAATTATAAGCCAGGTAATCGGTTTTTCCTATGTATATATTTAGTATAACAGGACTTATGATGGCAAGTTGAATGTCCGCCCTTGGCTCCAGCCCCCATAACTTGAACAGGATATCTAGGTATGATGCATGGAGAGTCATTGTACTGCTCCCTTTTCTGTTTCATTGGTAATTGCTATGTCGTAATTAAAAACAGTAGTGACAGCAACAGGTCAAAATCAAAAATAAAATTAGCCATTTTTGCTCAATTTTAGTGGTCATGCTAAAAATGTTACATTAAAAAAGTTCTGAGTGCTGTATGATAAACTATAGCACGAAGCACTTATTCATTATTATAACTGTATTGAATAAAATAAAACTACTTACTATAAGGGACTTTGGAATAACAAGCTAACTACGTCTTAGTCGAAAACATAAGTGAACTGAAAGAATAGTGAGCAGTTATTAAATGTTAAGATTGTAGTGCACACATTTAATAGCAAGTGTGACTTACAGAATACACATTAAAAGGGTTAAAAAGATTCTTGAATGCGTTCAACCCTCAAACAGGGCAGGTGTGTTTACATGAAAACAACATGCTGAAGTGACAGCTTAGCTAGCTAACCCACTAACAGCTCCCGCCCCTCTCCCCATGTTTACATCACTACGGTCTGTTTCCTGTGGGGCTAAACAACCTTCCTGTTATCGTTGCAGTCAAGCTGTATAGCTTACTACCTTGTGTTTGTTTCCTCCGTCCAGTTGTATTGCTACTTTGGCCATTTTCATGGCATTCTGAAGGGGCTTCGCCCCAGTGTCAGCTGCAGCCATGGTTAGTCCAGCCGGATCCTCTTCCTCTTTCCCACTTCGCCTACTGTCCTCCTCGTTCTTCTTCGTGTTCTTCTTCTTCTTCTTTGTGTTCAATCATGGTAGGTTGTAAACAAATGTCAAATATTACACTGCCTCCTACTGTACAGGAGTGGCAGAGGCGAAGGACTCGGTAGCTATCAAATAATTCTGTCCCTTAAAGCGTTGTTAAAAATACACATTTTCGGGCTACAATGATTTTTTTTCCCCTGAGTTTCTGTCTGATGTTTCTTTTCTTCTATGTTTTAGAATTGGTTCTGTCTCTTCCATAAGTGATAACACTGTGGGAAGGCTTTGTACCAACTCAGACAACTGGGCTTGAGTTTTTGAATGGATATCATTGTAATTTGGAACACTGTGGGAGGACCTTACATTACATTAAAATCTGGAAATATAAATCTGCAAATATTTTTAAGAATCATGCTGTCTGTTTATTGAACAACTAATTGTGAACTCCCAGGAAATACCCAATAGACTAGTCAGTAACTATAATGTATTATTCTATATGAAGGTACAGAAAAAGAAAGAGTAACTAACGAATACTTTGAATAGTAACTAATGAGTTTGTATTGGGTAACTATTCAGTTTGATATATTACAGTACTTTACTTGAAGGTACACTAGAAAAGAAACTACTGTAATGATTCAGTAATCAGGAATCAGTTCATGCCTCTAAGCGGCCGGTTGAAAACAATTTATGAAGGCAGTGGTCAGTATGTTGATTCACAGATATTTCTGAACTAATCATTATGTAATGGCGCATGAATGTATTATCTCTATTATTAATTATTATCTATAGTTAGTGCTGGAGGCTGCCTGTTACCCTGCTCCAGCCTTGAGTTCACTTTTTTTTAACTTTAACTTTTTTTACTCTTTTTGTTCGTCATTAGGGTCCGGGCAGCTAAGCTGCCAAGGACCCTATTGTATTCCTAAGAATTCTTTCTTTCTTCTTCTTCTTTTGCTCAATTGTCACCAAACTTGCTAGAGAGCATCTTCAGACCGTCCTCCACAAAACTTGCTTCTCGGATTTTTGATTTATCAAAAATTAAGCCTACAGTGCATCACAATGTTTGACTGTAAAACACATACTATCAAATTCTTTCTAAATACATTTTCAATCTTCCTGAAAGAAATTTAGAATATTTCGGAGTCATGGTTGATGAAGTTTGGCAAATATCAGAATTTTATCTCAAAAACTGAATTTTTGAGAACATTTTGAATTTTGCTCTCATGGGAACAACTGGAGACAATGTAAGAGTGGCATTTTTAAACATCAAATTTTCTTTTATGAAGCAAAACACTTAGAGTTAAAAATAAATCACCGACATTTCCATGCTGTCAAGATGCAATTTATGTATTATCAGATTTTTGTTAAGGTAACAGAATTTCTGACATTTTGACCATTTTTGAAATCTGCCTTGACAACAGCTGCCTGGACAGTGACTCCCTGAGTCGACAAATGAAGCTACACAGCAGGTCTCACATCCAGTCAATTAGCTCAGTGAGTTAGGAGCTGGTTCTTGGTGTCAGGGGTTGTGGGTTTGAGACCCAGCAAGGATGATGATGATGATGACAGATCAAAATGTCAGATATCCTCAACATGAAATATAAGACATTTGTCCTGATGGTGGCATCACAGCAAGCCTCTAAATCAGTGTTTTTCAACCTGCTCCTCGGGGAACACTGCCCTGCATGTTTTAGATGTTTCCTGCTCCAACACACCTGATTCAAATGAATGCCTCCTCGTCAGGCTTCTGCAGAGCTTGATGATTGGCCGATAATTTCAGTCAGGTGTGTTGGAGCAGGAAACATCTAAAACATGCAGGACAGTGTTCCCCGAGGAACAGGGTTGAAAAACACTGCTCTAAATTGAAACATGCACTGTTATATAGCCACTTGCCAAATAGCTCAGAGCGTTGTGAGTTCAAGCCTCAAGTGGTCCAAAATGAACATTGTTGTTAACTGTCTTGTCTTCCTATTCTCCTGTTTGTTGCTCAGAATTGTCTGAATTTGCCAAGAAATAGCCCGGACCCCTACGGAAGCGCATTGCATTCACTGGATAAAAAAAAATAGACACCTTATCTCGTAATTACGAGATCCTGATCGAGATCTTGATCTCGTAATTACGAGATGAGGAAAGGTGCGTCGTTGATTGTGGTCAAGCCAGCCATGGTTCGCGTTTGCTTGGTCAAATCAGCCGCACCGTTTTGTTTCTATCTAATAACATTTATGGTAATCGTGCTGAAGCCGCTCTAAAGAGCTGCTGGTGGCGACTGTGTGGGTCAGACTGCAGTCTCACAGTCAGACCCATGAAGCATACGAGGATAAGGATTTTGACAGAGGATTACTTAAATACTACACAGTAGAAGTACTTCATTATAGTTACACAAGTATTCTAGGGAGTACTTAGTTCAGCATTATATGAATATTGAACTACTTATGGAAAAAAAAAAGTTTTTGTTGTTGTTGTTGTTGTTGTTGTTTTTCTCATGTCGTCCTTTACTTTGAAATCCGGATACCTTCGTGATACCTTCAGTTTATTACCGGGAGTATTTACTGTAAAAGTATGATCTCATAATTACGAGATCTTGGTCTCGTAATTACGAGATCTTTTCTCATAATTACGAGATCCTGATCTCATAATTGCGAGATCCTTTCTCATAATTACGAGATCCTGATCTCATAATTACGAGATCTTTTCTCGTAATTATGAGATCTTTTCTCATAATTACGAGAAAAGGTGTCGAATTTTTTTTTTTATCCAGTGAACGCAATGCGCTTCCGTACGGACCCGACCCATCGCTGCGCAGCAGCTGTAATTGTTTCTTCACTGTAACTCTGGGAAGTCCTGCCCTCTATAACGAGGTTTTTTTTAGAGAGTTTTTTATGCCTTTTTCGTGTTGTTTTTTATAAAATGCCGCTTCCACCAGGACACGCTGTTTTTGTTTACTCCGGAGAACAGCTGATCGCGCTAATGCCGGCCGGCATTGTGGCTAGACCAGCTGACATACCAGCTGAACTCTGGAGAAAAACACACCGGGGATGCAGAGGAGGGAAGCAACATCGGGGGGTGATAGAAGGGTCGAGGCTTATGGAGAGGAGAAGATTTAAGCCGTGTCTTCCCTCTGTTGTTATGGGAAATGTACGGTACCTTAACAACAAAATGGACGAGCTAACGGCGCTAACGCGGAGCCACACGGAGTACCGGGAGTGCAGTCTGATGTGTTTTACTGAGACATGGCTGCACAGGGACATTTCGGACCAGAACGTCTCCGTGGGTGGTTTCCACACCGTCAGGGCCGACCTGGATTGTACCGAGAGCGGTAAGCGGAAAGGGGGCTTGCCGTTCTAGTGAATAGCAGATGGTGTAATCCTGGTCACATCACAATTAAAGAACAGCTCTGTAGCCCGGACGTTGAACTGCTAGCCGTTGGACTCCGTCCATACCATCTGCCTACAGAGATCCCGCATGTCATCATCGTTGTCATGTACATCCCTCCCTCTGCAAACCAAACATCTGCCTGCAGCACCACCATCTCCAAGCTTCAAACTTAGCACTCCAGTGCCCTCATCATCATGTCGGGAGACTTTAACCACGTCACCATAGATACAGTTCTGCCGACATTCAAACAATACACTGTAAAAGTGTTCTTTAAAAATAGTGTACAAAACTGTAAAATTACAGACATTATCTGTAAATCAACAATCTGTTATTTTAAGCATTATGACAGTAATGACAAACTACATTATGTTCTCATTTTTTTTTTTTACAGAAAAATACTATATTAATTTACATGATCTTTTCTGTTTTCTTAAATTACATTCAAATTCACGTAGAATGACAGTAATTATCTGTGATTAAATATGTAGCCTGGTATATCAAAGTTTATGTCCATATTAACAATCCTAACACTTTTCTCCATAATTTTAAGGTAAATCTTCAGTAAATTCAACTGTAATTAAATATGTAGCTTGTTATATAAAGGTTTAAGTCCATACTAACAATTTAACATTTTTTTTCTGTAATTTTAAGGTAAATCTGATTAGTTTTAGATTTATGTGTACTTTTACATTCAAACTCTGTAATTAAATATGTAGCTTTTTATATAAAGGTTTATGTCCATACTATCAATCTAATGTTTCTCTGTAATTATAAGGTAAAGATTAGTTTTATATCTGTGTATTTTTACATTCAAACTCTGTTTAAAAAAATATGTAGCTCATTATATAAAAGTTTATGTCCATACTAGCAACGTTTTTCTCTGTAATGTTAAGGTAAATCTTCACACTCTTGTTCACTAGTACTAATACGGTATGTATAAAAGTACTGGTGTAGACTTGTATAGATAGTACTTTAATATTCAAACTGTAATTCTAAATCAGACAAAAATAAAATGAGTAAAGGCAAAGTCAGGAAAAAGGATTGCAATAGTCCAGACAGCTGTAGGCAGGTCAAAAACGGGGCAGTGGCACGTTCAGGTGCAATCAGTAAACTTGTTGATTGGTAAAGCTTGAATTCGGATGATGCTTAAATAACAAAGATTCATGCAAAATTAAAGGTTATGAGTGGGTTAGCATTTGTAAATTCCAAGGTAGATCAAAATAGTGTCTATCTATTGTGTTACATTAAATTGGAATATGCCTTCATCTGCTATTCAGCACATTGAAAATAACAGTGCCATGAAAACCTAAATAATGACCAGAGTCTGGAATGCAAGTAAAAATACTGATGGTTTTGATATTTTGCTTAATTCAAGTGAAGTCAACTCACCTTTGTTTATATAGTGCTTTACACATAATGCAGTAGGTCATGTGTGACAGAGAGAGAAAGAGATGCTTATGTAATTGAATATATCAGCCTACAAATAAAAATATATAAACACTTATTTTATTTTATTTATAATCTTTTCTTCATAAAGAAAACGATACCACGCTGATACAATTACTATTGGCTGTCTAGCCATGTTGCTTTGAACGTGATTGGTTGATGTGGCTGTCATCAAGAAAACTGGCCAATGACAACTGTGCGCGCCTTCTTTTTGAAAATACGTCACTTTCAACTGAGTACGGTGCTACCGTCAGTCGGGCTGCCTATCTGATCACTAATGGATTACCTGGATTATTTTACATCTGTTTGCCATGTTTTTTTGTTTGTCATGTTTGCCAGGCTTTTTTGAGCGATTCCGAGTTGTCTGATTTCAACGGAGAACAAAAAAATGGAGTATGGACGCAGCTGAAGGGTCAGACGGATCTATTTGGTCAGCACACTGTTCTCCTGCTATATCAGGTAACTTAAGAAAACATTTCCCTGTTATTTTCTGTAAATTCGTAACCTAACGCAATGTTTGTGTTCAGTGCCTAACTTACAGTGATGGTGTTTTCAAACAGATTAGCTAACCTTAAGTAACATTAACTTACGTTAAAAGTGACAGGTGACAACGTTAGTTAGCTTGTTGGCCTGATTCGTGATTTTAATATTGAATGTGGTTTAAATGAGAGGTTTTGTTTGTTCTGTTTGCAGGCAATGAGTAAGTAACCTAACAGTTGGTTCTGTGTGTGTTTACACGGTAAAATAAGTAAAGCAGTGGCACAACTCAGCCAGGAAAATAAGGTGTAAATGTCTGATATCTGAACATGATGTGAGCAGCAGAGTACACGTTACGTTACATCGTATCTGTCAGAAAATAGTGAGGAATGTTGATCGCTGTTTCCCAAAGACCAATGTGACGTCCTCAAGTGTCTGCCTTGAACCAATGTCTGTCTTACATTAACGTTTCATTAGTAGCAGTAAGTTAATATTAATTTGTGGGTGAGTTTTTCTCTATAAGCTGACTGTAAATGTACATTAAATTTAATGTAAATTAATGAAATATACATTTTACTGTACATTAAAACAACACTGGAAACATTTGTGTGTATGTTCCCTGCCTATCCCACCCTTATAAGCTTTAGATGGATCTATTTCATGCCTTGTTTTACCGGCCAAAATGCAATTGCTTGATTGATGGATATTTTATTAACTTAATGAATACCTAGCAATACATCCAAATTAGAATGAATAAAAATGTATATTAAGTTCCATGTACTTATATACATACTATATAAATTCACTGATACCTCTTATTCTAATTCCAGAGATGCTCATCAAGGCAAGGTGGTGATTGTCAGAGGGAAAGGTAAGTCATACTGCCTATACTACATTCTAAGACAATAAAAGATGTGAATGTTTTCAAGTTATTTACATGAATCATACTATTTGCGCCATTAAAAAATCCTGATCAGTCTAAGACATTGAATGACTGTGTCTGCTTAACATAACTACCATCCTTATCTCTCATTTGGTGTTTTTCAAGTAGTTGAGAAATTTGTAGAAGAAAGATAAACATGACCTATCCTGTCTCTGTTCTCACTTCACTTCACAAAAGGGAAAATGCAGTAATACCCTCTCCTCTTCTCACACACATCCAAACACATATTGACACACAATATGATTCATTTACTCAGTGGTGTGAAATATTTATAATCTGATCTAAAGTTTGGTGTGTGTAGGGTACAAAATATACACTACATTTTTTTGAAAAAAATAAAATCTTCACTACATATGTTATATGCATCTGAACACACGAATGTCAACTTCAAAATAACATCTGCACAGAGGCATACAACCACCTTGAGGTATTTCTAGTTATTGTCTTGTATTATGATAGGCCATGTGCAATTTATTGCCACACACACACACACACACACTCGCTGATATCGACCAGGCAGTTCACAACCATCAGGAGCAAAGGACGCTTCAACATGTGGACAGGAGGAGTCAGGGATTGAACCATCTGATTGGACGACCACTCAACCCCCTGAGCCACAGCCGCCCTAATTCTTATTTTCATGCAGTTATATGCTAAGAAAAACAGCGTATAAATATTATTTTCCATTTCTGTCAGGTCCCCTATATGGACTAAATACCACTAAATATGACACACTGGACTTTGATATCAAACTGTTTTAAGATTTTTGCATCAGCTCCCCCTAAATTACACAGAAATATAGTATATGATGAGGCTTGTGCTTGTCTTGGAGAGGTGTTGCAGAGATGTTATATTTGGCCTTATGTTTGTGTGTTATGTATGTGTAACTGCCTGTTTATTTCTGAATATTTTTTACACTGATAACTGCTAATGATGAGAAATTTGCTTTTATTTTTTGCAGACCAAGCATTGGAACAAGGTTTAAGGCAGAGAACAGGCACCCAACAGAGAGACAAGTCTACCATTAGTAAGTATCAACTGCAATATATAAGACAAGATATTGGTCAATGTTATCCACTATCCCTTACATTATTATGGAGAACTGTAAGTGTAGATAAATCTTTGAAAGTGTTGGCAGAAAAGTCTAAGTATTTTGCTCCAAGAGCTGGAAATGCAGACAAGTCATCAGTTACAACTCACATGGGCCTCTCAATTGGCTGTCTTTTCACACGTGACTTTTGCCACACTTCTGCCACGGTAGATTTGCAAATGTGTGTGGTGATTTGTGTGATTCTTTTCCACATTTACAATCTGATTACACACACACGGATTGAGATACAGACACAACTCTCTGCACACATTTGTAAATAGTTTTACTGCAATAATAGAGAGCCGAAGTCACACTCCTTCCGGTGTGCACCATGGGACTTTATTTCAGAAAAGGTTTGTATGGCAATCAATGGTGAGAGACAAATTATTTCTTGAGCCTGTTTGAATTGAGCCACACCCCAAAATAGCAAACAGCAAACTCCTCATGGTTGTTTAAATAAATGGTAAAAAAAAAAAAAAAAAAAAAAACTTTTTATAGTAAGGACTTTTCAGTGGTACTTACTTTGTCCTTTTTCACTTCCCCCACCCCCAGATGCACCCAAGTTCCAGCTGATTACTGGCAGTTTGGAGGAGGATTCTTCCTTATCTGCTGCATTGTCACTTCTGGTACAGATTCATTGAGCTTCTACGGTATGTTTGATTTTACTTAATAGTACACTGTATATTCAGCATTCTAAATCAAGAATATAATGCTTGTCCACAAATACTACAAATATTATCAGAACTACAGTATACAGAGCCCCCAATGGTCAGGAGAATATCAGGAGAATATAACTGAATTGGAAAATACAAGCTAAAACACAACGGACCACAACCCCATCAACCCCCAAAAGCTCTCCACCTGTTTCAAAGGTGAAATCATGACCTCATTATGATAGTACTGTTAACAGAAAAGATACACATATGGAGAAATAGAATTTTTAGTTTTTCAATTCCTCCTGGGGAGCTCCGAAGAACTGTTTGTGAATAATTGGTTTATATTGTAAATTTACAACTCAATACATTAAATAAAGGGGTTTTAGAATCAACAGTGGTGTGTATTTCATTTGTAATTAAGTTCTCCACCCTACTTCAATTGAAACAGTGAAAATATTTAGGGTTTTTGTTTGACAGTCGTAGCTGGCAGTCATTTGACTGTTTTTCCAAGGTGGTTTTTAAGGCTTATTCAAGGTGTTTGATCATGATATAGGAAAAATCTGTAGAATAACAGTATTTTTCTGCAGAAATCTTAGCATTGTCACTTTACTCAAAGTGTTTGATCGTAATAATTTAGCAAAAATCTGTAAAATAATGGTATTTTTCTGCAGAGCATTTAATGAAAATTTCTGTACAAGTAATATTTCTGGACTTTATTTAAATTAGGATATTTTAATTTAATATTACGGATTTTGTTTGGCAGCCGTAGCTGCGAGTCATTGACCGTTTTTTCAAGGTGGTTGTTAAATCATATTAAAGGTGTTTTATCATAATTTAGAAAAAATCTGTAAAATAACGGTATTTTTCTGCAAAACTCTTAGCATTGTCACTTTATTCAAAGTGTTTGATTGTAACAATTTAGGGAAAATCTGTAAAATAACGGTATTTTTCTGCAGAACTCGTAGCATTGTTACTTTATTCAAAGTGTTTGATTGTAATAATGTAGGGAAAATCTATAAAATAAGGGTATTATTCTGCGGAACTCTTAGCATTGTCACTTTATTGAAAGTGTTTGATTGTAATAACTTAGCAAAAATCTGTAAAATAATGGTATTTTTCTGCAGAGCATTTAATGAAAATTTCTGTAAAAGTAATGTTTCTGGACTTTATTTGAATTAGGATATTTTACTTGAATATTACGTTTTTTGTTTAGCAGTCGTAGCTGCCAGTCATTGACCGTTTTTTTTACAGGTTTGTTTTTTACAGTGTACGTGAGCTGTCCTACCAGAGAGGAGAGGACCCTGGACCTTATGTATGCTAACATTAAGGATGCATACACCTCCTTTTCTCTCCAACCTCTGGGCAGGTCAGATCACAACCTGGTTCACCTCAAACTCTGCTATGTGCCTCTGGTGAAGAGGAAGCCTACAACCAAAAGGACTGTGAGGATGTGGTCGGAGGAGGCTCGTGAAGCACTGCAGGGCTGCTTTGAAGTAACCGACTGGCCTGCACTCTGTGAGCCCCACGGGGAGGACTTTGATGGGCTCACAGAGTGCATAACAGACTACATAAACTTCTGAGTGGACTGCAATGTCCCTGCTCAGACTGTTACCTGTTACGCTAATAATAAACCTTGGATCACTAAGGACATTTAGGCCATCCTAAATGAAAAGAAGAGAGCATTCAGAGAGGGCAACCGTGATGAGGTGAGGAGAGTGCAGGGGGTACTCAAACTTAACATCAGGGAGGCTAAAGACAATTACAGGAGAAAGCTGGAGAATAAACTTAAGCGGAACAACATGAGGGATGTGTAGAATGGCATGAGAACCATCACCCGGTTCCAGAGGACTGGTAGCATGGGGTTGGAAGGCCGTGTGGACCGGGCCAATGAACTGAACCTTTTTTCAATAGGTTTGATACTGCGGCCCCTCTCCCACTAGACTGCTGCTGGCTGCCCAACAACATCTGCCACTTTACCTCCCCCTACTCCTCCTCCTTACAGACCCCTTGTCTGCCCCCCACCACCTCAATTTACACCCACCTACTCCACCCCTCTCCCCTGCTCTGCATCATGTCCTCCACAACCTGAGGACCTCACCTCTCCCCCAAATGTCACCTCCACAGTGTTCTCCAGGCCTGACCTGGTGAGAAGACAGCTAATGAGACTCCACTCCAGCAAAGCTGCAGGCCCCGACGGTGTTCTTCCTAGGGTGCTTAAAGCATGTGCCCCCCAGCTGTGTGGAGTACTCAGTCAAGTTTTCAACCTGAGCCTGCACCTACAGAGGGTCCCTGTGCTGTGGAAGACGTCCTGCCTCGTTCCTGTGCCAAAGATGCCGCGTCCCAGCGGCCCTCAGGACTACAGACCGGTGGCCATGACGTCCCACATCATCTCCGAGTGGAATAGTAGTGTTTAAGCCACTTCAAAACTAATACACATATACATGACTTGGATTGATAAGTAGGGCGATTGGAATCGCCCTACTTATCAAAAAACAATGTTTTTCCTGGTTAGCGGACATGGCCAAGGACCCCTCTCCAGACAGGATTCTGCCAGTCATATATATATATATATATATATATATATATATATATATATATATACATATACATATATGTATATGTGTGTGTATATGTGTATATATATATTTATATTTTGCTCTTAATAGATGTTGCTTGTATAATATATGTTGTTTGTATATCTGGAGTGTGTAACAAAAATAATTTCCCCCTGGGATTATTAAAGTATTTCTGATTCTGATTCTAATTCTGATCTCACAGTCTGCTATCCAGTAATCTATCATTATCTATTATTTAGTACTTGCATCACAGTTATTCAGGAATTACTTGTTACTCATTATTAACTATCAAGTTGCTCCTGATTCATTCGATCATCAATAACTACTCACATGTTTATGTACTTTATTATAAAGTGTTACCATAATATTAGCTGTGTTAATCATTTGGGGTTAACCTATTCTCTTTCGTGTGTTACTTTTTCCTGGAGGCATTTCTTCATCAGAAGTCATATGATGTGGATATGGTGGTTTCAGTGTGTTTTTCTATGCATCTCTATTGACTTCAATACTAAAGTCTTGCCCAAAAGCGAGATTCATTGAAGGAATGACTTTTCCTTCTTGTTTTAGGTATCTTGCCTAAAATCTAGACAGTCATTATTTCAGTGTAGTTTTTTAGTAGTATGGATTTTCAGTTAAATGTCTGAAATAAGGTCTGTGGATACAGGTTAAAGATAATGACACATATTGTTCTATGACATAGATTACATCACTAGATGTTCCACAAGTGAATTTTAAAGCACATACGTGTCTTAAAAGCTGAGGTTTCTAACAAGTGTTGAGACCTGCTCGGGCCCTTATATGAAAATGGCGGCTTTCCTGTTGGAGTGACAGTTGGTGATGATACATATGCGTACCGAATTTCGTTCATGTATGTGCATGTAGGAGGCGGGGCTTGGATTCCAGGGGGCGCTATAGCGTCCCCGGATAACGCCTTTTGTTAGCGATCGTCAGGAGGGCATTGTCAATGATTCTACCAAGTTTCGTGTTAATCCGACCAACTGATGTGGAAATATAAAATACTTCAATTTAAACTGCGCCACCTAGTGGTCATCTGGTAAAATTTTGCACAGAGCCTTAGTGGCTCATGGGGAAGTAGTCACTTGAGTATCATATCATTCGGACAGACCAATGTGGAGATATGCAACACTTTGTGTTTTGAGCAAAATGTACAGGAAGTTGTTATTTATTAACTTGAGTACTGTTTGGAATATCAAAAGTATTTTAATAATTTTTTGTCAGGAGAGTCCACAGATGCTGTGTGCAAAGTTTCGTGCAAATCGGTGAAATCGCCTGGGAGGAGTTCAAAAAAGTAGGTTTGTGACATTTGGCGAATTTGTGAAAAATAATAAAAAGGTAGACGGAAATGGGCGTGGCCTATATCAGAGATTCAACACAATTCAGTGAACTCGTGGAGATAAGGTTTTCGAATGTGCGACAAAGAGTTTTAAGCCAAAACGCACTTTCCTTGATTATAGTGCCACTTAGTGGTGGAAATTGAGGACGACAATAGATTATGAAGTTTTTTCAGCAGGTGTGACATTTCCAAGTTTGGTGAGTTTTGAGGCATGTTCAGGCAGTGAAAAATGCGATCATTTGGGACGAAAAAGTGGTCATTCGCAAAAACAATAGGGACCTCGCAGGTCAAGACCTGCTCGGGCCCTAAAAAACCTTAAATGTCATAAATCTGTGGTCGTTCTCAGCCAGATTAAGTTACATGCAACACTTAGGCCCAGGTCCTTGAACATGTTTAGTTTTCATTTTAATTTCATGAATGCATACAATATGTTAAATGGAAATTGAGAAATGAAGAGCAAAGCTTTAAGGGATGTTATGGGTATCTGCATAAAGGTAAACAATGCAAACCTGCTTTCATTATTATAAAATAATGCTATCAACTAAAAATCGATCTAACAGAGGCTTGTCATGGCGGGAGGTGCAGTAGCTGGAGATGGTTGATGATTCATACAGAGGACTATCAATCATCTTTGATGATTTCCTGTTGCTCAAAAGCTTTCCGTGCCCAGTCCAGGTTCTGGCTCACACAGATCTCCTTCCCCCTGGCAGTGCTGACCCTACACAGACATGGAAAAATGAGAATGAGAAATGGAAAATATAATTTGGGATTATATTATTTATTTATTATTATATATTATATAGATTGAACATTTTCTCTCATGTTTCTTAGAAATGTTGTACTGCATTATTGTACTTAGACAAAAACTGGCTCAAGATGTTGTCATTGCTCCAGTGAGGATCATTCTACAGGCAAAGTTCAAGAGTAAGAGTAAAGCAAAGACGTACACAAATCCTTTCTCATGACATCTGCTGTGAGTCTTGACGATGGAGATAATTTGTGACTGTGGTATCTTGCCAGTAAAGAATTTAAAGCAGCATGTCGCAGGTGCTATTTCATTCACTCCATGAGCTGAAAAATAACAGAAAAAAAAGAACAGAAACAAGGATCATTTAGCACCACAGTCATTCACTGACCTCAATGCACAACAAGTTAGCATGTGAGTTGCTGCTTGATAGCACACACTGAATCCTCAAAGTGGGTGAGAGTAGCAACTGATGTTTTTAATCTTCACAATTGCTTGATAAATGTTTATGAAACATGTCATTGTTTCTTAACAGAGACATTACTTAACTAAATAAAAATGTATGTTATGTTTTTAATGTGTTATTCTTATACTGCTTTTTAACCTGTAATGTGTCTTTGTGTACCCTGAAAAGCGCTATATATAATAAATGTATTATTAGTAGTAGTAGTATTAAATCTAATATACTATACATTAACTATCTATTAATGATGGTTATCATAAAGTGTTACCCATGTCAAATAAGTTCTTTTAAGGAAAGAAATGAGTTACTAAGTCTGATAATATCAAGTCAAAATTAGTCATGTTTGTTACTTTTCTTTGAGTCCAATTTAATTTGCTCTAACTGATATTATTTCTGCAGTGATTATTGGTCCTGTAAAAATGCAGTTAAATGTTTATATCATGCTCTTCAAAATGTTCTTGATGGATGGGTGGGCGTGGGGGGCTGTTGTAAACAGGTCTGAGCTAAAACAGTGCTTATATTGGCCTAGTCCTACTTTTGTTATGAAGTGAGCAAACTGTACAAGTGACAGACAATTCAACAGACAGCTTAATCTAAAATTGATGGCAGGCATCATCGTATTCAATATAGAGGATGTGATTTGACCATTCCTTTTGATTACTACTGGAATACGCTAAATGTAACTCAAAGTATCCTTTACTCTTTGTCAGTTCAGGGCAATTAACTATGTTACTAAGCTCACTTTACCCACTAGGTCAATATTAATGCTACGTTTTTTAATTAATTGCAAGCTTTTTTTTATCAGGTGAACTAACTGAATTCACGATCTAATCTGTTTTGCAAGGACAACAACATCCTTTATTGTATTTGCATCACACATCAGCCTTTTGTCATATCGTATATAGGGCTGTAATAATGTATCACTGAGGACACAAATAAAAATGTTTCTAGGCTGATTATTCTAGTAAATTTTACTTGAAGCCATTTAAGAATATGTATATTTATATATATAAATAAATTATTCAGTATTTCTGTCCATTAATTGTAAATTCCATTAATGTAATTGAATAGTTAACTGCAAATAGAACATTTGAAAAATCCCCAAATTAGAAGAAATAAAAAATGGTGTGGATTGGTTTTGCACTGAGAAAGCTGACGACAGCCCTCTGTCTGTCCCTTAGATATCCAGGCTTTGCAGAAAAAGCTTTCAGTAAAAAAAAAAAAACAGTTAAAAAAGAACATTACAGAAATGCTTTATTCTCAGAACCAAAGTCCCAGTAGTTGAATAATCAGAGATACCAAAGCAGGGTTGCCTTAAAGGGCCAAAACCGAAGCTCAATAGTCGATCACGGACAAAAGCAACTGCTTTTTGTATTGTATAACAACGTTAAGATGACAAGTACCAAGACTGTTCCTAACAATCAGATATATTTTGAGCAACCATTATCCAATGATCTACTGAAACCTTTGCATAAACCATGCACGAGCTTGTGGTATAATTGAATTACAAAATTAAATTTAAAAAAACAAAGCTTATTCCAGATAAAAGACCCCTAAATTGAAATTATCTCCAAATATATCCAGAAACTAGACTTACGCATGGCAGTGCAGTAAACAGTGAGCAGCAGCAGGATTCCCAGTGTAAAGCGCTTCATGCTGTCTTCACTGTAGGCTTAATGATGTTCTCCCGTCTCTGCTGTCTGAAGTTGTCTGATGCGCTCACTGTGTGTCTTGGTTACATAGTCTCATATTCACATAGATGACTTTGGGTGACAGGAAGTTGAGGGACACCTGTGCTGTAATTTTCTTTCTTTTTTTTTTTTGATGTGTTAGATAGCAACAGGGATATCATTTATTTGATCAAGCTAAGAACTAATTTTAATTTTGGAGTTACTTAAGAGTTACTTCTGACTAAAATCTATAAAAAGAAATTTCTAAAGGCATCACTGTGACTAAAACAAAGTGCTGCAAAGTCAAATACTGTCCCCACGCACCTTTATAATGTAATGAGGGCCCTTGCTGGACATTTAGTTGTGATGTTAAATTAGGGTTAGGGGACGCAATAAAGGTCTCTACAACTATAGAACGACAAACATGTGTGTGTGTGTGTGTGTGTGTGTGTGTGTGTGTGTGTGTGTGTGTGTGTGTGTGTGTGTGTGTGCCTATACACCGCTACTGAGACATGATAAAGCTGCACAATGCACCACAGGCCAGCAGTGTCTATTGATGCTATCAGGACATTGTTGTAGGCATGCATATGCGGTCACACAGCGGCAGATGGAATAGATTTGTCAAGATCAACAGTATTTCCAGATGATAAGATTGCAAGTCACATTGAATCTCACAGCTTATGGTGAAATTTTGTGCAGGGCAGCGCTGATAGAATGGCAAAGTTCAGACTGTTAGTATGCATTGGAACATTTCTGTTGAAAATGTAAAAAAATACATACATATTTGTATATCTGTGATATATATATATTGTAAACATATATTTATCACAAATATGCAAGTCTGATGAAGCAGAAATTAACATAAGTGATTACTGTGTGCGACGCTTTTGCAGTGTAACGTATGTACCAGCCTCACACAGTACAACCTTTATTTAGTTAAAAATATAGAAATAGAATGAGGAGGATCAAGGAGAGGAAAGCCACAGACCCTGATGGCATCAACTCCAAAGTGTTAAAGGACTGTGCAGACCAGCTCTGTGGGGTGGTCGCCCACATCTTGAACCTGAGCCTGACTCTGGAGAGAGTTCCTGTACTGTAGAAGACTTCATATATGGTCCCAGTTTCAAAGTCTGCACATCCCAAGGAGCCTGGTCACTTACGCCCTGTTGCCTTAACTTCTCACCTGATGAAGACCATGGAGAGGATTCTTCTCAGGCTCATCCGTCCCCAGGTGAGGACGATGCTGGACCCCCTTCAGTTCACTTAATGTCACAGAATGGGGGTTGTTATCAAAGTCATCTGCCTACTGCACAGAACAATTACAAACCTGGAGAACACTGGACGCACTGTGGGGCTCATGTTTTTTTACTTCTCCAGTGCTTTCAACACAATACAGCCAGCACTTCTTAGGGGGAAACTGGAAGTATGTTCAACGACTTTGTTTACTAGCGTGAATGCAACCAACTTCATATAAACAACAGTAAAACAAAGTAGATGGTAATCAACTTCCAAAGGAAGACACCACAGATCACACTATTGAACATCCAGGGTTTGGACATAGAGATATTGTCAAATACAAATAATTGAGTGTTCATCTTAACAATAAACTGGACTGGACTGATACACGGATGCCCTTTACAAGAAGGGCCAAAGTCACCTCCATCTGCTGAGGAGACTGAGGCCCTTTGAGGTGCAGAGGACATTACTTTGAACATTTTATGACACTGTAGTGGCATCAGGCTCCTTCATGCAGTGGTCTGCTGGAGAGGTAGCAGCACGGACAGGGACAGGAAGAGACTGAACAAACTGGTTAGGAGGGCCAGCTCTGTCCTGGACTGCCTGCTGGACTCCATAGAGTTGGTGGGTGAGAGGAGGATGTTCGCCAAATTGACATTAATCATGGACAACACCTCTCACCCGCTGCACCAAACTGTGGAGGCCTTGAGCAGCTCTGTCAGCAGCAGACTTTTACACCCACTGTGCAAGAAGGAGCGCTACCACAGATCATTCATCCCCACAGTCATCAGACTGTTTAACTCAAGCACTACCTGAACAATCACTTTCCACTCACTTTATTTTTGTAAATATCTTATTTTTTCTATTTATATTCTCTTTAACTTTATGCATATTTGTCTGATGCTTTTTCCTGTACTTGTTTCATCTTGGGCTGTTGTAACAAGTGAATTTCCCCATAAAGCCTATCTAATAAATTTTGTAAAATGTCTTGCATTTTAGTTATCTGGTTAAGTGATGAATAAATGCAAGACATGTGAGCTGTGATTCATAGGTCTGTAATTGGGGTAATATAAAATGGTTTGACCTATTACAAATGAGAAGCAGTTGCCATTGAATGTGAGAGGACATTGTCATAATGAATCTGATTTCAACTGTATCCAACACAATGTCCAGAATATTGGATGGATATGAGTTGAAATCAGAATATTTTAATGTCTGAGTGAAACAAGGACAGGACTCAGCTCCAACAGGTAGGGTGAATGCAAACTATCAGGTCAATATCAGAACAAGGTTTAACAACAGGCAGGCAGAGCAAGGAGCTGGAGCAGGTGAGCATGTTCATGTGGATATCAGGTCATATGGGCAATACTGGACAGGGAGGTATAGTTAATGAATGTATCTTCTTTACATTTGCTTTTAACATCAGCATTGACAAGCTAAAGGATGACTGTTCATGGTTCAAGATTGATTGATTTGTTTTGATTTGAATCATTCAAATCAAAACAAAACATTTTCATGTAGTGGAATGGAGTGTGGAAGCCTTAGAAAAGAAGCGGCCCTGTTGTCTGGTGGTTTGGCACCGCATTGTCAACACAGAGAACCTGTCATGGGCAACGAATAAAAAAGCCCAGAAACAGCTTTATTACTTATGAAAATGTACGATGGCCAGATTCCTACATCAGGTCCTTGTCAGCTTTTACAGAGGAGCAATAGAAAGCATCCTCACTGGTGATATCCCAAACTGGCATGGTTCGCGCATGGTCCAGAACAGGACAACTCTACAGCGGGTGATTAAAACTACCCAGCACATCAACACCACTGGTACCCATCTAAGCATCACTGATGTTGGTGAAGTGAGATGATGATTTCTCTAATTAATGAACTTGGACTAAAACAAGGTTTAACATGAAAGGTGCTGCTTTAACTGACAAAAAGGTCAGGTGCAGGTAGGCAGTAAAAAAAAAGCTGCTAAAGACCTTCGTTTTTCTGTAGAGTCAGTGAAGACACATTCAAAAGGCAATCAATAGTGGATATGTCAAATCTGTCAGATCGTGGTCAACATCATTTAAATATCAGTATCAATGTGCAAGGGATGTATAAAATAGGATGACCTGCTTCATATATCCAGGGTTCAAGGTTAAGTCTCACAATCTAATGCAAGAATCTTATCATCAGGTTTAATCCTACCATGAGACATTATGGCAGGATTTCCCCACACCACCTCAGTTTTCCATTGCGAAGGCAGACAGACGGTAGAAATACGGAGAGACAGAAAACAGAAGTCTCCTCAGCATTGATCTTATCTACATCTGTGCATTTTTCAGTTTGTGGAGAGATCATCATGAACACCACATTCTTCACACACTTTTATGAGTGAAAAACAATACAGTAAAAAAGTAACAAAAAAACAAACAACACAATCACATATTCAGTTGACTATACCCAATCGTTAAAGGTTAAAAGGATATTTTGTCCTCAGTGTTCTTTTAGAATGTTCCCCATTCATCCTTCTCGTTTTATATTTACATATTTCACCTTTTAAATTTCCAGAAGCACATAGCAACATGATTTCAAATGAAAGTTGACATCACAATCCAAACTGACACATACCACCTGAACCAAACAATTTTTCTTAAATGTGCGACATAAGAACTGACAACCTGTTTAAATTCATACTCTAAACCAATGGGAGTCAGACAAACCGCTTACTGCTAGCAGTAGCTTCGTTAACTGAGACTTGAGAGGAACCTCAACTGCACTAGAAATATGTGGCTCTCATAACACACACCATATACTCATTACTGCACTCACAGACATTAGGAGAACTGTAAATTGAAGTGGGCAGTTGACACCACCATCATCAAAGCCAGCAGGAGCTGAGCTCCCTTTGCTTCCGTGTTTCATTGTAATCATGGGTGTAACTACCATTATATAACTTTTTTAAATCATTAATTTGGATCCCCATCAATGCATCAGCCTGTTCACCCAGCGCTGTTTTCAGAGCGCTGTGTCAGAGCTTCATTACTGAATCCGTTCCGCTCGTTTATTGAGATAAAACCTGAACCAATGAAACTCCAGTCCATGTTTTCACTGCTACCGGCAGTATACCGCGCAAGTGCACGCAGACACACGGTGCTGCTGACGCACAGAAGGTGGGTGAAGTAACTGTCGCGGCAAAATGTTAACTTTGTTAATTTATTGCAACTAAATGTCTGTATTTTTCAGCTTTTTGTTTCTGTGATGAAGTCTCTACATAGTTACTATTATATATATTCCGCTGATGGTGCAAGGTAAAAAAAAAAAATATTTTAAGAGATAATATGGCCGCTGAGTGAAGAAGGGCTCCCTCTCCTTTCAAAAGCCAATTTAACCACTGGGTGGCACCATAATTAAAACGTCAAAACTGTTATTTCTTCACATTCTGTTGTTAATTTCAGTCAATTTTTGAATTTTTTTTTAAAACCAAGATTCTTACATATTGCACTTTTAAAGTAAAAGTTTGAAATTTTGGGATATGATGTTTTCTGTCCAATAATTGGATGAGAAGATTGTTACCAATCTTTGATTTGTCTGGTAAATACATGGCTACTCGCAGCAGGAAGTTAGCATAGCATCCCATAGAAATGAGGTTACGCCACCCATGAATTCACTATTACACAATTCATTTTATGTGTTACAACTGACAAATACCTAAGTCTAAAACAGTTAAATTTCACCCCTGTTCGACCAAGGCGATTCAGGTGCTGGTTCAGAGCCGGTGCCTACTTTGGAACCAGTTCTTTGTGTTTCGTCAGCAAAATAACTGGCGCCTGGCCAGGAAAACTGGTTCAAGAGTGGCACCAATACTTTGCTGATCAAGAATAAAGAACCACTTTCATCAGGGGCTGGGGGCAAGGTTATTGTCACCAAGGACCAACGGCTTTTGACCACGATTCCTAAAAAACACATTCTGACTCATCCATGGGAGAATACCCGAAAGATTGTTGCTATTACTAACCGTGGTCTGAGGACCAGTCATGTTTTGATGAAAATATAGGCATGCAAAGCCAGGAGCAACACTTGTAAAAGGGTTTTTAGTTTTATGCAAAGTCATATTACATCTTAAATACTTCAGTTTATAATGGAAAAGTAAAAGCTGTTGCAGGTTATGTCAATGAGCTCTCTGTCTGACAGGGCGTACACAAAAACAAATTGACACTAGACCATGTAAAAGAAATACTTAAAAATATGTGGCCTTTAAAGATCAAATTTCAGCATTCCAGTAGAAAAATATCTTGAATCTGATTATGAATACTACACCAACCACACATAGACACAAAAAAACATATTGTTGTCGGAGTCCTCAAGGGTCAACTCACATTTCCAGTTTATCATGAGTCAGTTCCCCCTTGTATGCAAATCTGTGTGGTGCAGTCTGACATGATGGAGATTCACAAGATCTTATCACAGCTGTTTTCAGAACAGGTTAGCAATGCATCTGTGACCTATTTTGATAACATCTGTGCGTGCCTTTGCAACACCTTCATGATCATTATCTTGCAGTCATGTGAAACCAAACATTTACAGACGTTTTCTTATTTAAAGATACATGACAGACTCAACATCCAGCACTTTGCTAATAGTTTAACTCAGCTATGCTCATCACAATACCCAGTCCTTTAATGTCTGTTTATTTGTATTTCAGTTAGCATGTACTGTATATAAAATTTTAATAAATATGACAATAACAGTACAACATGTACATGCACAGACAGACATAAAAACAGGGCAAACGGCATAGAAACATGGAAAGGAGATATACAGTATAAATATCAACCATGGTTCAAGATTCAAGATGTTTAATTGTCATATACACATAGTTTGCACCAGGCAATGACATTCTTAATTTGCAAGTTTCCCTTCACACAAAAATATAAAACACAAAAATATAAAATATACTTAGATAAATGACAAGCATGTTAGCATGTGCAATGTTCGCATGCAGCAGAGGGCACTGAAAGACATTGAGATATAAGAATATTGAATATATACATTGGATATTGAAGAGATGTACATAGTGCAAATATAGTTCACAGTATTGAATATAGTGCAAATGTAGTTCCCAGTGTTGAATAGTTGTGTATGCGGAGTTGTCATGAGACAGAGTCATTCAGCAGCCTGATGGCCTGTGGATAAAAACTGTGGGGACAAAGCTCCCCACAAAAAAAGAGTAACCATAGTTAAAACAAACAAACAAAAAAAACATTCTCAGTGGGTTAAATCCCATTTTCTGATGAAGGTTGACTTGAGAAAACAACATAGATGCTCCAGCAATGATAAAACAATGGCACCTGACTGTAAAAATGTGCGACATAAATTACTTAAATCTAAATAAAAGTCAAGTTAAATCTGACTGTACTTACTGATGCAACCTGACCAGCAACAAACAGTAATAAGACAAAATGTGTGACTAGCTGGTGCACATAGACACAGAGGAGCATTTACGGACAGATATTGCTCAGTAAGTGGTAGTAGGTGGCACTTTAGCGCGCATTTTTCAACAATTGGGCCCACGAGGGGGGGCGACCGCCCCCCCATGCACCACTGCTACCTGGTGCCATTAGACTGTACAACGTGCAGAAACACATACATCATTTAAATGATCTATTATCTAAATTACTATCACTGTAAATAAAACTGCACATTATTTCTCTTGCACATTAGCTCCCACTAAGTTCCACTTTGCTTAGCATTTTATTGTATTTCATTTGTTTCGCCGTTGCATCTATCTAAATAGTGTTTATGATTTTATGTTTTCATAATTTAGTCAGAGAGAAAGAACCACAAGGGCGGAGAGCAGAAAAAATAGTTACCACGAGTTCTGTGAAAGCACAAATAATTCTTCATTCATCTGTGTTACTGTAAGGATTATTAGCATGAGCAGCATGTTCTGTTGTATTATTAGAATTAGCAGATTAAGCAGCAAAAGATAGATGCTCCCCAAGTCATTATTTGCCTTTAATATAGGTAATAATACCTTGGTAGATAATTTACGAATCCATGCTTTCAGGCTACGCTCATTTCGTCCCATTAGTTTGATATAACATGAAGTTATTTGATTCACTGGGTGAATATCTCTCCATGAACGGCAGGTGGCGCTATATCATGTTATCGCCTTCATTTTGTTCGGGTTGCACTTCCGGGATGTAATGTTTACAACTGGGAACATCTTGGAAGGCACAGAGCTGTTTTCTTGCCTCCTGAAAACCTTTTTTTTATGTTAAGAGCAACATGTGCTTCAAGCGCTAGGATTTATATACTCTGGCGGTAGGTTACGTCACTGGACTGCATGAGTTATAACATTAAAACAAACATTTTGACACACTCGCCAGCAAACGTAGCAGGCTCACTCAGGCTAACCAGCTAGCTCACGTTAGCTGGTTCAAATCAGCACTAGGTGGTGAACAGAAAACTGCACTGTCTAAGTTTAAATATCCCAGACGTGTTTGTCTTGCTTCTATCGAAAATAATTGGAAACGAGCTTATGTGAAAATAGTCAGTTCTGCTTCTTTACTGGGCTTTGGCTACCATAAAACTCAAGCAAGCTTATTGAATGCAACTGCAATTGCGTAACGTTATTGATTTTCTTCCATCTTTTTAACGGCCTGTAATATCTGAAACTAAATTAGATGTAGTTGATGTATATTGCATCAACTACATCTAAAACAACGTTATCACTGTAGGAAAATAGAGTCACCAACTTGCAGTGGTTCATGAGGAAATGATATGCTAGTGCACAGACGGTTCTTCAAAATGTTGGTTAAATAAGTTAACTCTCAGAAAAATGAAAATATATTTCTAGTTGATATAGCTGCTGAAACATGTACAGTAATTCGAAGATGTTTAAATAATTGTCTGTTTTAAAAAGTAGATAATATTACGATTGACTCATTGGGACTTGGCTTTCATTGTATATCTGTACAGTGGAACGGGCAACAAGACTCCAGTACCAGGATCAGCTGCCGATAGTCCATATTTATAGAATAAATCATGAAGAAGAAGAGCAGACGTCCAAGGCCCAGCAAGACACAGACAACAGTGAGCATCAATGAGGAGAAGAGACCGCCTGGAAACAGAGGGAGGCCTCGGAAGACTGTCCCTGTAACCACAAACAGTTTCCATGATAACGCTGCAGAGCACACGACTGCTAACTTTGACTTCAGTGTGACAACAGCTGACAACACGCAAAAGCATCCAGAGAGCAAGACCAAATCTTCAGGTGAGTGCTAATGTTAATATAGAAAGTCACACCAGACCCCATTAAATTAATTCAAAAACTGGGATTTTCTTCATTGACAATTGGCTTCCACGCAAAATAGTTTAAGTCTTGAGAATAACTAGACCTATTCCCTTGTAATGTCACCAAAATTCTGGTGGTGGTCATACAGAATTAGATTATTTAAAAAAATGCTAGCTGTTGGATCAGATGTATGCTGATTTAAAGACTGTCTTAACAGCAAACAAAAAATCTGTTGATGGAAAAACACTTATCCTTTGTTCCTCCCAGCAGGAAGACTGTCAACTGCTATTTGTCGGCTCTGCCATGGAAAATTCTCTCCACGCAGTCTGCGACACGCCTTTAACAAGTGGCCTCAGGAGTCTATTGAGATCATTGACCATGAGTCAGCCCAGTCACCCCTTTTATTCCATACAGACTTCCAACAACTGGTTGGGGTCCAGTTGGACCGTGACCCCCGGTTATCTGAGTTTATCTGCAAGAAATGTCATGCAAAGTTCTACAAATGTCACAGCATCCTCATCAGGTTTCTGCAGAGGGTCAACATTCCACCTGTTGGAAAAGAGAACCCGAAAAGCCAGTGAGTCAACATGGGACTTTACATCCCCACCATATGATCATTTTCAAGTTCGTACTTTATTTTGGGTGTCTACTAGAAAATGTTTAAGCCTCTGAGCAGTTTTACACCTTGATTCCACTGGACACTTCTCTGTTCTCCGTTACCAGCTGTGTGTGACACTTTTGTTTTGTTCCATCCTTCTTCATATCGCCAGTGGAATCTGGGGGTCAGATCCTGTGTCTTTAAAGTGAAACTCTCGCCAAAATGCAACCTAGGCTTTTTTTGTGAATGTATATGAGTCTAACTTTCGTGTAAAAGTATAATTACGATGAAAGAGGCACTTTTAAGATTTACCGTATTTTCGTTTTCGGGTCAAACTCATTTTCAATGGGAGTGCATGGGGCAAATCGCTATTTGTAAAACACTAAGAAGGCTCGACACAACATGAAACTTTGCTCGTAGTATCACCAGGGTCTCTACACATGAACATGAGCATTGAGAACATTGTTTGTGTACAGAGTTTACAAAAAGAAAGTGTTTGAACAACTCACCTTAGCAGTAGCTTGTTCCGCTCGCCGCCGTCATGGCAGCCGAGAAGTATCGATCTCCGAATGCGACGTAACATGGAGGACAGTTAAGGTGGAACGCTACTGTCTTCCATCAACAACTATCCACGCGATATCTCACTTGACTTTTCCAGCTTTTGATTTTAGTATTGTTTCTTATACGAGGCTCCTTTTTCAACTACATGGTCAATATTGTTTTTTTGCTAACAACAAAACAATGAATTATCCATGCAATTATATTGAACTCAGCTTTAGGAGCGTTCCACCTTAACTCTCATCCATGTTACGTTGCATTCAGAAATCGACACTTCTCACTGGCAGGACGGCGGCGAGTGGAGGAAACATCTGCTAATGTGAGTTGTCCAAAAACGTTCTTTTTAGTAAACTCTGTGTACACAATGCTCGTGTTCATGTGTAGAAACTAGGGCTGCACGATATTGGAAAAAACTTACATTGCGATTTTTTTTAAACCTGCGATATATATTGCGATTTATTTATTTTTATAAATTTATTATTTATGTTTACTTTATGTTATGCTGCACTGCTGCTATCTTGTGGACAATTAACCTGCACTGATCTCACCTCTTATTGTCAATGTTATGAGTTTGGCTTCTGTCTGTGTTTTAGAGAGATTCTCATTGTTATCTTTCATTGTTTGCTTTTATTGTGCTGGGACCTGAGTACATGTTTCCTTCTATCATTCATGAATTGAATGACAATAAAAAAACTTTGAACCTTTTGAGCTCTCCATCTTAAAATGGAACATTCTAGCTTCATAATTAGATTAAGTAACTAACAATGAGTGATAATCAAGTTATTTAACGACTGAAATCTGTTTTTTGTTTTGGACGCCTGGAGATTATTAGCGACACATCTACAAAAATATACCTGCATTTCAAAATGATAATCATATGAGCTCATTCATGCGTGCTTGCGCCCTCCCAGAACTCCCATTCACCACGCTAGCTTACTTTCATTTTTAAAACTTGCGTCTGTCCTTCAGGTGCGGGTCAGGTGTCGGTATCAAGTTATAGCGTGTCGGCTCGGGTGCGGAATGTAATTTGTGCTACTGTCAGAAAATGGGTCGGATGCAGTTTTAAGTAGGGCGGGTGCGGGTTTGCAAAGACCCGTGCAGGACTCTGCTGTGTGGTACCGACGTAAATACAAATTAGTTGTGTTACCTCTCGTTGTGGCACAGAACATGTGTTTGGTCAATATCATCCTTCTTGTAGCCCAAATAATTCCAGATAACTGACGTTGCTTTTCTTTTTGGCACCAAGTCTTCGTTTTCCCGATGTTCTCTTGTTCCTTGCTCATTTTTCAATGTTGTTACCAGCGACTCACTCCATGTACAGGGGCTGGTCTGCTTCGGCACACTGATTAAGAACTAATGTGATTGGTGGATCGCTGCGCATGCAGAGTCTGCATGCACAGTGTGTGTCAGGTTCCTTTGAAATTAGATTAATTCATTTGCGTCCTACATCGCAGGCTCTGCGATGTGACTATTGCACACACATACATCGCGATGGCGATGCGCAAACGATATATTGCGCAGCTCTTGATACTACGAGCAAAGTTTCATGTTGTGTCGAGCCTTCTTAGTGTTTTAAAATACCCGAAAACAAAACTACAGTAAATCTTAAAGTGCCTCTTTCGTCGTAATTATGCTTTTACACAAAGGTTTGACTCATATATTCACAAAAAAAGCCTAGGTTGCATTTAGGCGAAAGTTTTACTATAAGGCCACTCAAAAAAAGCCCACTCTGCTCTGATTTGTCAGTTCTAACAGACGTGAGAAGGCACTGCCCACCATGTTGACACACATCAACTCTTCTGGTGTTTTTGCAGCCATAGTTGTGCAGGGGCTGTGGCCAAGGGCTGTGACTGTAAGGTTTTGACATTACATACTCATGGACGTCTTTACGGCCAGTTTGAAGACACAGTTTCTGAACTTTGGCTGTGTGCAATTCTCTGTGAATTAAACAATTTGATACTTTGACACACAGTCCATACAACACCTAGACCTGATTGATGATGAATAAAAAAAGACAGGAAATCTCCCCTTCTACAAAATGGGAGCTAAAAAGTGTGTATTTATTGCATGGTTTTCAATTGTTAAGGCAGAAAATCTATAAGTACAATCAATGGTTTGTTTCTTTTTCAGGAAGAATGCAAAGTGTCCAGATTCCTCAGTAAACCATGGCCCACCAAGTAAAGAAAAGTCTTTCTTCATTGCTTTTGCTTCTGTGTATAGAAATGGAATACAAGTCAAGGTAAGAGTTTTATGCTGTTTTCTTTCAGCACCACCATCCTTCACCTCAGACCCTAAGTGCCTCCACAGCCTGGTGTCCTGGGCTCACCACCACGGAGAGGCCTGTCACTCTTGCCCTGACCTGAAGGAGGTGCTGGAGGGCCAGTGCTGGGGCTCTGTACAGGCCATTTGGGGCTGTGTTGATGGCCACAGATACATCATGGACACTCAGTGCACAACTGCTGCCAACCCAGGGTACATGGTGAGCCTAAGCAGTGGAGCTTTAAGGAGCGGCAGTAGTGACAGAGTGATGTCAGAGGAGGAGGATCAGGAGGAGGAAGATGAAGAAGAACAACCCAGTGGGAATGAAAGAACCCCTGCTGGAAGTATAAGCACTGTGGCTCAACACAGTGCACCTGCAGTCTCAGCACAGACTCAGAGATCAGTGCTGACTCACTGGACCTGTAACACTGAAGGTGAGACTGAGATCAACAGGTAGGTAAGTTTTAAAATGTTTCATGTTTGAAAAGGACACAACCAATACTGCCCTTTTCTCCCTTCTGAGGATCTGGGATGAATATTCTCTTGTGTATTTCTTTGGTCTGGCATTGCATTATTGAAATTGCTGCATAGTGAGTTTCCTTCACATTGAACCAATAGTGACAATCTGGCCTTTGCGTCGGTCACAGAAACCTAAGACCACAATTCTCCTGTATTTCTCCTGATTTATGACACAATTTCAAAACTTTTTTCTTATTTTAGTTATCATAAACTTTCTCTGGTACCATACAGCATGTAATCTATTCTACATTTGAGCCTCATCCTCCTCAGAGAGTGAGAGACACACAGCAAAATGGAGAAAAGGAAGACATAAACATATCACATATCGTGGAAAGAATACCCATTTCTTACAGCAACAATGTGTTAGACACTTCTTGTTTGTGATCCTTCTCTCCTGCAGCTCAACAGTACACTAATATATGTATCTGAAAACATTTTAAGCAGATATAGACAGTGTAGCAATATAATTAGAATTGGGCGGCTGTGGCTCAGGGGTAGAGCCAGCGTCTTGTTATTGGAGGGTCGCTGGTTCGATTCCCCTGGTCAGCATGTCGAACTGTCTGAAGATACTGAACCCTGATCTGCTCCTGATGCACCTGGCATGGCAGCCACTGCCATCAGTGTGTGTATGAATTACTGGACAAAAGTGCTAAATGCCCTAACATGTAAAAATAGTTTATCAGCCCTGCCTAGTTTAGAAATTCTAATCGGAGTCTGATGAGATGCCCTAAAGTCTGACATATTTTGCGGGGTGGTGGGTGGTCTTTAGCATATACTGCCAACATTTTAGCAATGTAGAGCTGGCTGAAACTCAGTGAAGCTCTCATTTAAATGTTGTAATAGCACTGGAAAGATAAATTGCTGCCAACTTAAAATCAGATTACTTTGCAAATTCTTTTAGTCATGATATCATCATGGCTCTAGGAAGGACAATCTTGGTTTTGTAGGATGCAGTCTGTGGTTGTGTTAATCTTTAATGTGTTGTAGTTAACATCTTCCCCCGCTGATATAAATGGGCTGGACATAAAACAAAGCAAAGACCATTTCATACTGTTGTTTATTCATGGGAACTTGGTTGCACATAGATGAATCAGCTGTACCTTGGTTCCTCCCTACATGTAAACACAACCAGTGAAGCATAGATATGCCAACAACCTGTTGTTACCCTGCAGCTGCTGACACAGATGTTAAGAACTCCCTTGTGGTAAATCTGTATGAATTCTTGACTCACACAGTTGTGGTTTGACATCCTTTACAGGTCATGACAAGTCATTGTCTCCTGGTCTGGTCCAACTGGAGGACAAGGCTGTTGACAGTGATCTGTCTGACAGGTTGGTGATGCTGTTCATCTCTCTCACCTGATTCTGTCTTACTGCTTATCGTATAACGGAATAAAGGGAATAAACCTTATTACCTATAATTTTTGGGTGCTATTCAGCCTTTAAAGTAATTTGAACAGTGGCCCTGAATGGCAAACAACAACAAGAAAAATACATTGACAAAAAGAAAACCACATTAACAAAAACACAATGACGAAAACACGTGTGTGTGTGTGTGTGTGTGTGTGAATACGTGCAGGGTTGTCTCTGACGAAGACTTTGAGGAGAGTGGAAAAGGAGGGTTATCAGACGATGAGTTGTTCAAGCCATTCTCAGACAAGAGGTGGGTACAGATATTCTTTAGTAAACATGTTTTTCTGAAACAGGAGAGAGGGTGTAAAATGACAGCAGCCCAGGCTCTGTGTTGACATTTTCTCTCCCTCTCCCAGAGCTCGTGAGATGACCATCCCCATCAAGAGAAGAGGCAGCCCAAAGGTGCCAGAGGAGCCCAAAATCAAAAAGAAACCTGGACCCAAGCCCGGCTGGAAGAACAAGTTCAAACCTAAAGGGTACCCTGCTACATGTTCTTTAATACACAACCTCCACTCAGCATTTAATTTAATATGTAGATGTGTAGTTTATCTATGTTTATGCTTTGTTTCAGTTCACTTTAATTAAATGTTAAAACTTTGCATAGCATACATGTACATGAACAAACTGCTGTTGTGTTTCCAGAGAGGAGCTTCCCAACATCTACAAGTGTCCATATCAGGGCTGTACAGCTGTATATAGAGCTCCTGATGGTTTAAAGGTGAGAATTTGCAGCATTTCACTGTTATTAAGTAGACAAATGCTCTGTAGTTGGATGAAACTGCAACTTACTACTCAGGAATATATTAAATATTTTAGAAGCACATCAAAGAGCATCATGAGGAGATGAGAGAGCGACCGTGTCCTCATCCAGGCTGCAACAAGGTGTTCATGATCGACCGCTACCTGCAGCGACATGTCAAGCTAATACATACAGGTGAGGTCTACAGAAAGATTTCTGTTTGCCTTTAGACAATGTGTTACCCCCTGAGGCCAGTATAACAAACCACTTTCAGATTCAGGGCTATACGATTCACACTGATTGCACTGGGTGCACGCCCAGCCCTGGGTTAAATGTCCATTGGAACATGTGACTAATGTTTACATTCTAAAATGATGCGTATTATTAGCACCATTTCACACCGGCACCTCTTAGCCCTGCAGATAGTTGATTTTCAGGTGATAAGCTGTTAAGCTCAGAGCAAACCCTGCTCTGGACCAGGGCCAGCAGGCCTGCTTTGGAATGAGCCAGGATTGTGCAGCTTTCTGCACTTGGGGCTAACAGGTCCCTTAATCTGGGTGGTTCTAGGAATGCTTTTAGCCCTGGTCTAAGTGCAGATTGTAAAGCCTATTTTCTTGATTAATTGGCTTCAGTAAACATAACAGTGGCAGTCCTTGAAAACTGATGTCACAAAGCTGTTGATCATTTGGCTCAATTCACTCGGGGTTACCTATGCGGTTGTGAAACCATGGGAGAGGTAGATGACTCAATTACTGGCTAATCTCATTCATCATCAGTGTGGCAGGAAAAATCATCCACTACTGCACAGGATGTGGTGTCTTTTTTATTGGTAGGAGCAGCTGAGGAAAAAACAAATCAAAGGAAAAAGAAACTCACTTTTCCATGTTTAGATATCCCCAAAATACCTGCCATGGTTTACCTTGCCACAATGTTAATAATACCAACTCCATTTATACTCACAATTCCAGTGTGGGTCAACTAGCCTAATTTAAAGGGATATTCCAGCATAAATTTAATCCATGGTCTATCACACCGTGACACAGAGTAAGACCCCCCTTGAGAGATCAAGTTTTCCGATCGCTAGCTTATGTAGTTTTAGCAACCTGAGAAAAGACCACACGATAACAATACTCTGCAGTCTATGCCTCCACCAAGAAACCGCCATCAAAAAGCCACTCAGAGCCACAAATAATGCTCAGAACAGCACCAAACTTCTGCATCTGCTAGCTTTGCCGGATTTCTATTGAAAGGACAACACAGCTCACCACTCTCCTGCAGCAGCTTGATCGTTGTGGGGAAGCCCTGCGAGTCGATTACCGAGTGCAGTTAGAAATCATCAGTTCCGTTCTTTCCCTATCAGCTCTCGATAATAATGGTTATAAACTGGTAGGCAAGACACATATGAACTTTGATTGCATTTCCAGAGAGTAATAATCATACATTTTCATTCTTGAGCTGCGGAGCTTTACTGCACTCGGTAATCGACTCTTCAGGGCTTCCCCACAACGAGCAAGCTGCTGCAGGAGGGTGGTGAGCTGTGTTATAAAACTACATAAGCTAGTGGTCGGAAAACTTGATCACTCGAGGGGGGGTCTTACTCTGTGTCACGGTGTGTCAGACCAAGGATTAAATTTATGCCGGAATATGCCTTTAAGGAGGTTATCAATGTAATCAGGGCTGGGCAATATATTACATGGTTGATATGATGATGACTATATATCATCTTAAATTTTGGATGTCATTACATCGTGATATTACATAAGTGTAGTCTTTTCCTGGTTTTAAGAGCTGCATTACAGTAAAGTGAAGTATAAATATTATATATATAACTATAATATATAGCAACACAATCAAAACAGTGTTCACTCAGTGGGCCATCTCATCATCATCTCCATCATATTACCATCTCCATTTGTTTTGCTCTACTGGTGAAATTAGTTAGACTCATCAAAGCCTGAACTTTGTCTTGAATTTGAAGGACATGCAATGTTAGAGACAGTACAAGAAACAGACTGCACCACCAGTTAAATGAAGTAGGCATGAATTTAGTTGTTTGTGTATTTCAGCTTGTACTCTCTTGTTTTTAGAGGAGAGGAATTACATTTGTGACCAGTGCGGCCAAACCTTCAAACAGAGGAAACATCTTTCCGTTCACCAGATGAGACATTCAGGGGCCAAGCCTCTACAGTAAGTACTGATGATGTCACCTGTCACTTTAGAAAAAAACACCTGACTTCTGAGTTATACCTGAAAAGTTACAGAAGTTTTAGTTCAGAGACAGGCTGTAGATGCTAATGTGTTCCTTCCCTTTAGATGTGAGGTTTGTGGCTTCCAGTGTCGCCAGCGTGCGTCACTTAAATACCACATGACCAAACACAAGGCGGAGGCTGACTTGGAATTTGCTTGCCTGCTATGTGGGAAACGTTTCGAGAAGGCCCACAACCTGAACGTCCACATGTCCATGGTCCACCCGCTGACTCAGACCGAGGTTCAGAGAGGCAGCAGTCTGCAGCAGCAGCAGCAGCAGCAGCAGCCACTCTTCTCCGACCTGCACACCATCACTCTGACTGGAGAGGTTGTTCAGCAAGACCAGGACAGGTGACGGCAGGGGGTCCAGGTTGACTGTGTGGGCACATAAACTTGGGACAGGGACCAGTTCTTGTACTGTAATTCTTGTACTGAAGTCCCAATTTTTTTACATTCATGGACTTGGGCCTGCTGCATGGCTTCACTGGCTAATATGAAACATATTTATTTTACGGACAGCTCTTTATGAGTATCACCTCTCATTCCAAAATGAATGCATTTCATCATCGGGAAATCTTCTGACCAAGTATACCACAAGTCTAGGTTTGAGCTTGTTTTTAAGGAAGAAGCAGTTTTTCCTCTACATGTACTGTAACGCTGACAAGCGCTGGCGTGATACCTCCTCCTATAGTCTGTGAAAGTAAATGTAGAGGTTCTGTCTTTAGGCAGAATACATTTTTAAAATGTCATGGATTTTAAAGTTGTGATCCTTAAGTTCAGTTATGTTTGATTTTGCAGCACCTATGGTAACTGTGACAACAACAGTTAATACTACTACTTGGGTAGCTACAGACAGGACAGTTGAGCATTTGGAGTGAGTGTTTATAGTACATACAAACTGGAGGTATGCAGCCTATTTCGTTGTCCAAGAGTTCACCATGGCTGCACCAGACTCTAACATTACTCCCCTGCATTCTTAAAAATTGTCTAAGGTGAAGAATGCATTGCTTTAAAGGGGCAACATGTAAGATATGGCCAGAACACCAGTTTAAAACATTCAAAGAAACATCAACGAGTGTTAAAAAACAACAGTGTTGAAGCTATGCCAAAGACTTCTTTGTACTGTATTGCAGAGATGTCTACTGAAGTTAGTGTGCTAACCAGCTCACTCCAGCCTGTCCTGTTTCATAACACCACTTTGTACCCCAAGAGGCTCTGATAGCCCCCTTAGTTTAAGCTAGTAGGTTCAAAAGTGGCAAGTTTGTAACTTAGTCTCATAAGTACACAAAATAAACTCAAGAAAGGAGATATTTTCGTGGCTTAAAAAAGATAACCATAAACAAGTTTCTCTCTTTCACTGCACTAAGACAAACTTATTTGCTATATATTGCTATAAACAAAGATAGCTGTGAGCACAGTGAGCCACAGCAGACGATTATGCCGCCCCCTTTATTTTCGGAGCTACCTTTGATTTCTGGCCATTTCTTACAAATTAAATCTTTAAAGTGAAGCAGCATTATATTATGTTGGGCTGCATTAGCAGTAACTTAATAGTGTGAGAGATTTCCACTGGAGGAAATGGATCTATACAGACACTTTTACGACGTACACATGTAGACGAATGCATAATCCATATAAATGAAGCTGTTAGTCATATAATGTCATATTCTCGTCACATAAATATATGTAAAGCACTTGTATGTGCTGTGTAAGCTCCTCACAGTGCAAATAGTTGTGCAGAATGATTTCAAGAACATTCACTTTTATTAGGTCATTGCTTTTATCAAGTTATTGCAATACAAAGTACTCTTTTTAAGAGTTAATTGTAAAAATGTAGATCAGTTGTACATGTGTATAATAAAGTCCTGTGTGCACTGTGTACAAAAATACATGTAAATAAATGTTGACCTTTTTTGTACAAAGCTGAGTAAAGATTTTTTAAAACATTGGTAAGATCTGAACAGAAGTGAATTTGATATATTACAACAGGAACATGTTTGTGTTGGATTACATCAGCAGCTGTTCAGAGGAAGTCCATCTCTGGGCTGAGGCTGAGAGGGTTCAGGTGCACAGAGAGAGCTGCTGCCACTTCTGGGTCCAGGTCTGCACACTGGGACTGCAGCTAGAGCAGGAAACCCACCAGCAGACAGAACAGACACAGACAAGGAGGGATAAAAACAAGATAAGACAAGTGAATACTGCCAATTTCTGCCAAGATCTGTATAAACAGCATGTTGGTTACCTGGCTGGAGGACAGAGCAGCTGGAGGCATCTGTGAGATCACTCTCAGAAGAAACTGCTTGGCGTTGCTCAGAATCTGGAAAGGCTCCATCAGACAAAACAATTAATAGATTAGACATCCGGACAGTGTCAAAGGTTAGGGTTACAATGTCATCACTGTGATATAATCTGTTTTTGAGGCTCGGGCACCTGATTGTCAGAGTGTTCAGGGCTTGGTCTAAGTCCGTGTCCTTCAAGGAAAAGCTGCATCAGACTGATGTAGCAGAGGACAGCAGTATGGAGGAACCCTGGACAACACACGGCTCTCTCCTGGAGCTCAGCACTCTGATCGAGCAAAAGGCTGAAAAGAAAGAAAGAAAGACACACACAGTTATAAAACAGATGTTTAAATCTGTTGGCTGGGAATATGATGCTCCTAAAAATGCAAAAGAAAAAAACCTAACCTGTAAAAGGCCCATGGCATCAGTTGAATAAACTCATCTGATGTTACCATGGTCATCGACTGGTAAACACTTCGCTCTACATTTGGGGAAAAAAGATACATTACACTTCTTTAAGAGGCAGAAACATACTGATGGGAAATCATTTAATGGTGACACTAACATTAGATTTTATCTGCCAAATATTGACTACTTGGCTAAACTTGCAAAGTATCTGAGATGTGATTATAGAAGATACACACTGTACCATTTGAGTTAAAGATGAGCAGCCAGTCAGCGGAGTCCACCAACACACACAGAAGGTCTGTGCATAAAGTCCTGGTTTTGTGATAGTTGTTCTGCTACACACATAATCATACACAAAATAGTGTTTTTAAAGGCTTAACTACTATTGGGGAGACATTTTGGGGAAATAATGAGGATGAACAAGAACAAACAATACATTTTTATGGCCTTTTCTTTTTTTAGTGTAACCCTAGCTCTGAACTACAGCTCATTGTTTTAATCATCATTCTGCACGTAATTTACAAGGGGTTGTATGTCTTTGGTTCATTTGTGTCCCATTGTTTATTTATTGCTTTGTTCAAAGCTTGAACAGTAAAAAAACTAAGGTGAAGTTGGCCTGAGAGAGTGAGTGTAGGCTAAACTAATGTGTCAAACCATGGCATTCTCTTAAAATAGTTCAACATTTCTGGAAATATGCTGATTAGACTTCGTTCTGAAAATTAGATGAGATGATTGATACCACTCCCATAGCTATGCACTAAATATAGATCAAATAAAATGAATATCAATATGAATACAACAATGTTAGCAGTACACTCCAAATACTTTCATCAAAAATTTTGAGCATAGTCCTTTCTGTTGTTTCTTAATAGGGTGGTTGTCTCCAGGCTTAATATTGTGTCATAAAGAGGTGCTACATCAACATATTAGTCAGACCTTGTACAGTACATGAGAGTGCATGCTGCTTATTATGGTTGTTAAACTGAGGTAGGCCTCAACAACTGACCTGTCACTCTGACTTGATTTAAATCCCAACTGCTTAATTTAAAAAAAAAAAAAAAAAAAAAATTATATACTTTATTAATCCTTAATTAATACTTTATTTTTTTTTTTTTTTTTTTTTTTTTTTTGTTGCTATGGCGCCGTACTAGGTGGCAGCCTGTTGCAGCAGCTCCCGTGGGCTTCCAAGTTTTTTTTGTATTTCTGTTTTGATTTTCGATGTGATTTTTGGCAATTCTTCTCAAGAGACAGTGAGAAGATGGACACTTCCTTTTTTTAAAACTATTTTGTCTTTTTGAACAAGACGGACGAGCTTGTGGCACTTTTATGTTTATTATGCTAACCCTAGCAACGGAGGGACAGGAGCGCATCATTGAGCGCATTGTTTACACACGCGACCAGCTGATTGCGCTGTGTAAACCTGCACTGCTGTGTGAACCTGCACTGCTACCCGGAGCCAGACCTGAGGTCCTGAAGGAGCTGCTGAGGAGACGCCGTGGCTGCAGAGCCGGAGTGAAGAGGAGGGGGAAGAAGAGGAGACACAGACTGGCTGTACCGGCGATCGTCATGGGAAACGTGAGGTCTCTGGGGAACAAGACGGACGAGCTCGCCGCGCTGATAATGTCTCAGAGGGAATATCGTGAGTGCAGTATGTTGTGTTTCACGGAGACATGGCTTCACTCAAACATCCTGGACCACAGCGTGGCGATTCCCGGCTTCAGCACTGTTCGGGCGGACAGGGATGTGATAAGCAGCGGAAAGAAGAAAGGAGGAGGGATTGTACTGTATGTGAGTGAGAGGTGGTGTAATCCCGGACATGTTCACGTGAAGGAACGTCTCTGTACCCCGGACATTGAACTGTTGACTGTGGGGATGAGGCCTTATTATTTGCCCCGGGAATTCACGTACGCCGTCATTATCGGTGTGTACGTTCCTCCTTCAGCTGATGCAGCGCTGGCCTGTGACGTCATCCACCCCGCTGTTGCCCAGATACAGACGCTGCATTCTAACGCATTTATTGTCATCACTGGGGATTTTAATCACATCTCACTGGACAAAACCCTCCCAACATTTCACCAGTATGTTGACTGCCCCACCAGAGACTGTAACACACTGGATCTGTTGTATGCAAATATATGTGTGTATATATATATATATATATGTGATTGGCTGCAAACAGGACACTCTGGAGGCTGTGGTGGAGAGGAGGACACTGAAAAAACTGTTATCCATCATGGATAATCCTCTCCACCCTCTCCAACTCACACTGGTCAGACAGCGGAGCACCTTCTCCGGAAGGCTGCTTCAGCTTCGCTGTCGTAGCAACAGATACAGGAAATCTTTCCTGCCACAAGCCATCACTTTATACAACAACTCTCTCACCTCTGCCTGATAGAGAACTCTGCTCTCTCTACTGTTTTTGTTGTATATATTATTATAGTTTATTGTTTATAGCACACTGTGCACTGTATATATACACTATGTATATATTGGATTCTATTTATGTTATGTACGATGTGTTTTATTTGTGGACCCACAACTGCTGTAACAAAATAATTTCCCAGTCTGGGATCATTAAAGTATTTCTATCTATCTATCTATCTATCTATCTAATCCCCGGGGGGAAATTATTCTCTGCATTTGACCCATCACTAGCTGCATATAACACACCCTGCTGGGCTGCTGTGATAGCGCCCAGGGAGCATATGTGCCTTGCTCAAGGGCACCTCGGCAGTAGCCATGGAAGTGAACTGGCACCTCTTCAGCTACCAGTCCACTTCCATTTTTGTGGTCCGTAGCTGGACTTGAACCGGCCACCATCGGTCCCCAAGCCAAGTCTCTACCGACTGAGCTACTGCCGCCCCCACTTTATTGCAGCTAACCTACACCTGAACACAACCTGTGGATAGATTGGGGCAGCGCGAGGTGAATTACCTGAGGATACAGCAGTGCTAACACATAGTCATTAACACACAGGAAAAGCAGAAAAACCAGCACCTGGAGAAGAAAAGGGACAGCAGCAGGTAAACACATACAATGTGGAAATCACAAAAAGCAAGTGCATGTTAAAACTAAATTATTTACATTTGAAATGCATTTTTAAAGGGCAGAATTTATTCTGCTGAGTTCTGAGTTTACCTACCAGTACCGGCTGTCATTACCTATATGTCAAGAATTCAACATTGTTCATCTTGGTAGCATTATACCAGCTGTGACTTACTGTATATAGAGATGATGTTTTTTTAATAGAACACAAATATATACATACATTGCATACATATACAAACACATTAGTTGGTTTTGACTGACTTGAGGTTATAAAATTACATGAATACAACAAAGTTCTTCACTCTCACCTGTCTGTGCTGTGTGCCCCTCTCGACTTGCAGCATATTAAGGGCAGCATTGGAGTCCTGGTTGTTGCACCCTCTGCCCCGCCAGGCATGGTGCAGAGTGGCAGCCAGCAGCAGAGCTGACGCTGCAGGCACTGGTGACAATGACTGACCCTTCTCTAAACTGAATACAAGAGAGAATTAACTACAAATTACCGCCTGGTGGTTGTATGCCTCTGTTAACCTGTCAACTTGCACTTTATATCCATGTATGTCCTTACTCATATATGCAGTGATGACTTCAAATTTAATAAAAGGGTATGAAATGGTGAAATGGTAGTAGTAGTAGGAAGTAATGAATATATCAACATGATGACTATTTTTTTTTTGGACTGATAGAGAGCCTTATCATGTGGCGCAACAACAATCACCTGAAGCTTACGTTGGACTACTGCTGTATTTAAGTGTTTAAGTTCAGTGAGAGAAACAAAAAACAGTCGAACTCCTGATTCACTGCCCGACCCAAAAAAAGTCACACTCTAATATTTAGTTTGACCACATTTAACTTGGTTATGGCTCACATTCACCATGGATCGTTTTGTTAAGCTTATGCAATGTCACAACATTTATTTCTGTCAGAGTAGCATTAATTGTAATTAATACTTAATTAATTGACGATGGGAGAGTCGGGCTGCTGCATAAAGTCTCCTCCAGCACACCCCAAAGATTCTCAATGGGGTTAAGGTCTGAATTCTTTGGTGGCCAATCCATGTGTGAAAATGACAATGCCAATAATTTGACCGTTCTGAAACAAACATCTTTTCTAGGATCACAGGATATGTCTTCCCACATGGTTGGTTAAGAAATCAGAAGCTACTCACTGCATCAGTTAGGATTCAGTAACTTGTTGCCAGCTGAAACATATTAATCCCTTGCAACTATCCAATGGAAGGTACTTACCAATTTACTCAGTTAAATCCTATGCACTATGCACTACTCACTTTGAGTCCATGACAAATTTCCCCTAGGGGACAATAAAGTATATTCTATTTTATTCTATTCTATAAATGGGAAATATGGTCACAATCTCGCATTCATTTTTATCCAACTAAAAACCTTGTCATAATTAGTGTGCAGATTTTTTGGTTGTGGACAAAAATGTGTTTTGTGAGGTCACAGCGGCCCTGACCTCTTGACTGTCAAATTCACAGTTCATCTTTTGGTCCAAGTGGATGTTTATGCCAAATTTAAAGAAATTCCCTCAAGCATTCCTAAAATATTGCATTTAAAAAATGGGCCAGACAAATGGACAGACAACTTCACAAGATCACAGACAAAACTGACACTATAATTCCTTTCACTCATTATGCAATCTGTATCTAACTTATAACCCCCTTCTTTTACTTATTTGTTTCTCTTTCTTTCTTCTCTTCATATTGAACCCGACTTCAAGCACCTTCCTGTACAACTCCATGGTCTATGAAGTATAGATGAAATAGTGTGATTTGGGGGCGACTGGTACAAAACGTACAATACACAACTCTATCACAATGTGCTTTGTAAACTTGTCATATATGTTGTGCACTTTTTTTTTTTACTAACCCTTAAAAAAAGATCCAGAGGAGACTACATTCTACCTATCCTTTTGATTCCTTACACTAATGGATGGAGTGAAGTGGATCAGTGATTCACAGGTGGTGGTTATAAAAATGTGGTTTTACCTGCACACCCACTTCTGACAGTTAGTAAGAAGCTGCAGCTGCTCTGGTAGAGGCTCTCCATCACTTAGACGATGCCAGAGTGACAACATTACCGGAGACAGGCGCTCCCACCAGTGCTACACGCACGCACACGCACACACGCACACACACACATAAAGTCATAGTGTAAATTAATCATAAGCCTACAAAACATTTATAGGTCAGCATTAGTACTGATTTCACGAACTCCACGAAAATAACTAATATAAAATGACTAAATAGCATACAGGACCAGTTTTACTCATGTAACATCTGTCTCATCAAGTCATATAAGTCGTGAATTTAACTTTTAAGATGTGTATTTTTTAAAATAAATCAAATTGTAGTTTTTATTTTTCAATAATCTTCGAGAATGAGTGCTTATAACATACAAATTGCAGACTGCTGCATGAGAATCCAATTATGCTTGAAAAGTTAATGCAGTTCATAGCTCTATGGAGAGCAAACTGTACCACTGTGGAGACCAGGAGCAGAGGACAATGTTGACTGATCTGACACCAGGCTTTGTTGACTTCTTCAGCCGCACGTCCACAGCGTACACTGGCACATAACACACCCTGGACAGGAAGCAGACAGCAGAGTTACTCTCCCAGGAGCTCGTGCACATACAGTAAAAAATGTACCTTAGCTGTGATTTCTCTTCAGACTTTTATTAAGTGATTCTCACTTTCAGGAGGTGTGCTGTTAGATGGAAGGACAGCAAGCCGGCTGGAGAACACACCTTCCTCTGATACATGAACAGAAGTGACCGGCATTAAGTCAGTTTTACTAAAGAGGATATTTCTGACACAAAAATCACTGCACTTTTCCTCACAGCTGATCAGATTTGGAAAAGCAATGTACTAAAACCTGATAGGAACAAGAACTCAGCAGCTCACCTGATGATGGTTGACATGTTTTATCAGCTTGTTACACACCAGAGTCCTCCTCCCTCCTTCAGTCTTTACTTTAATGAATGACACTGCTGGGAGAGCCAGCAGGACTCTGTGACACATACAAACAGCTTTTAGTGGCTGTACATCAATAACAGGGATGATCTGTATGCAAATTTGTGTGCATACCTGTTCCATGTGTTCAGAGTGAGTTGCAGGCTAAGCTCAGTGCTGATGCTAGGTGTAGCAGAGGTCACTGTGGAGGAGCATCTCTCAGACACAAACTCAAACAGGAAGTCACACACATCCACTGTGCTTCTACAGCTGCCACAAAGGTCAGTCACTTCCATCTCATAGATGAGCTCCTACAGAAACAATGATTAAACATCACCTTCACAAGTGCAGCTTTTTACCTTTGCCCTTTTAATGTTAGAGGAAGAGTTTACCCAAAAATGAAAATGTTGTAGTCTACTCACTCTCCACCCTCGTTATTTACACTTTTAATGAGCAATAGAGCTTGTGCACCCACTTCAGATGGGGTGTGCACTGGCAGCTACACACAAGATTTCAGCTTCAAAATGTGATTTACAACTGTTTTCAAACAAATTTGGGATCTCAGGGCTTCTGGGGACTTGGATCACACTGAACAAGCTGTATCGAGCAGTTTTCGGTTTGTTTTTTGTTTTTATTAAATTGTCTTTTTTTAATAAGGTCTTGAAACTACTCCAAATCTACTTCACTTGTTTAAGGAAATACAGCAACGCTGTTTTGCCGTGAAGCTCCAGAAATGTTCTGTGGACTACAGCATTCCATCAGCATGGGGTTGAGAAGACAATGATGGAAATTTATATTTTTGGGTGAACTGTGCCTTTAAGAACCACACCACTTCATTTATGAACTGTTTTTACTTATGTCAGAAGTGATGTCACACACATATGCAGTGAACACACCTGTAGTCTGGACAGGACGTCTGGCAGACAGGTGCCTTTTTCTGACACGCTGTGATCTAACTTTGGCAGGCTCTGTTTGCTGTTGGCAGAAATGTATGAAAGAGTTACACTTTGACTAAAGAAGGAAATAACTATGAGCATTTATTTGTATTAGTTTTTATTATTGGTTAGTTATTGGTATTAACCTGCTTAAAACTTAAGTCCTACTCAAATCCAAATCAGCAGGTGAAACTTTCAAAATAACAGAAACAGCTAGGAATATTGCAATCAGTGCATCTCTACAAACAATAATATCAATATTACAGTGGATAGCTAGTTATTTCGCCGACTTTGTTCCTCCCTCTCTGACTCATCATCGAGTGATTCAAGTGTTGTCCTGGAAGTTATAGCAACTAGAGGGGATAAAGACGATAAACGCCGTGAACAGGCAAACAAACAACAGGCACCATTATCTTGTTAAAACGATTTCTCTGGGTTTACATTTCAGATAATTGAAGTACACAAATTGTTGTTTTAAGTAGCTTGAGTGGGGAAATCTTACATATTATAGCCTTAAACCAAGTGTCAGCAAGGTAAAACCACTTGGTGCAGAATATTTTACTACGTGCATAATTACTTTTCAAAACCCTTGTAATGTTCACCTTGTACACTGAACGATAAGCTGCATACACTTCAGGTGTCACTCATGTGGACCTCTACATCAACATTTTTTGAAAGGTTTCTTGCGAAAAACATGTGAAGGAAACTACCATGTAAAATTCAGCTCAATAATACAAAGTCTGTTACAATTTAATGCCTTCTCTAAGTGTGTTTGTGTGCAGTAACAGTACAGATGTACACCCACCCTAAGTGCTGATCCATGATGGCACTAAGCAGATGAGAGCAGAGGCTCCTCATGTCTCCTCCACAGCCTCCCTGCTCCTCCGGACGAGGCAGGTAGAGTTCTAAGCAGGCCCACTGCTGGTACTCCTGACTACACACATTTATAAGGGGTATATTGACTTTATTTTTACTATTTGTCTAATGTACAAGGTTATGTGTGTATCCTGTCTTACCGCTCTGGGTCTGACAGGACGTCTTCACTTCTCTGTACTTGAAGCTCATTAGCTAGCCAGTCTGAGAACAAAAGCTTGACAAACATTTTTTGTCTCCATTTTTTTTGTGTCGTTATTAACATCAATCTATCATGCGATTTCATTTCACACACAAACGAAAGTAAGAAAGCCACTGATTGCTCTCTAAGGCTCACTGAACATACTCTAATTCAAAACTAACTAAACCAAGACTTCCCTGAAATGTGAAAGCAAGCAAGCCAGTGGAGCTATGTTACCTGATACTGTGGTATATCTCCTAGCTGATAGAAAACAGGGTGCCTCCACAGATGCCAAGCAGTCTTACTCCATGTGTTGTTGGTGTCTGTGGTACTGCTCCACAGGCCGGGCAGGTTCTCCTCCTGGTTTTCACTTACTGGACTAGAAGAAGTGATAAGAGCTCTTCTGGCTTCAGGCAACAGTCTTGGGATGAGGTACAGGAGCTAACCACACACAGTGTAGCATTAAATAAGTACAATGATATAATAATTAAATAAGAATAAAAATGATGAAGGCGAGACTGGGATTAATGGACCCCTTGTCACCATCCTCACTAATATGGATCACATTGAGTTCAGACTGTGTTTGACTGGAAATCTGGAGTTCATCTATCTACATCATCTATCTTGATGTTTTCTTTTAATTTACATATAATAATACATAATAGTAATAGTAAGTGGCTGCAATTTTCTTTGCAGTGTGTGTGTGTTTGTGTGTGTGTGTGTGTACGTCTCTCTGGCCAAGACCAGGCTGGCTGACCTCAAGGTATGAGTATGCTCAACGTCATCAATACATGATCACTTTATTTTAGCTTTATTTTACATTTTTCATAATAAACACTGCATCAGTGATACGATATGATGATTTTATTATCACTTCAATATAGTCTGTGCTAGACAGTGCTCCCTTATGTGTTTTTATGTGTGTGTGTGTGTGTGTCAGAGTCAAAAAATTGTGTATTAACATGTGTATCTGTTATTATGATTGTGGAAAGTAACTACAGAGAGCTATACACTGTAATCAGGGTGTGTTCAGGCGTCAGACACTTGAAATTAAAGCTTTTAAGGTTAATCAACATTTTGCCATCAGGTAAGTGTAAAGTAAAAAGTCTCTGTTTGGGTCAGTGGTAAGCTTAAAGATTTGTTC